>CAEMYA010000045.1:1074500-1096661 GCA_903131615.1 Diplodus sargus | reverse complement strand
CTTCTTCAGCGCCGTCAGGAAGTTCCTGGAGCAGCGCACATCGTCCTCTAACATCATGTAGAAGTGAGAGAGGTTTGTGCAGAAGTTCAGGAGGAAAGCGTAGTCCACATTCTGCTTAGAGCGGAAGCGGACCCGATCCTCCGGGTCGTTATAGTTCCGTTTCAACCCATCCAGAGATGGATAGTACTCCTCTGGAGTGTGGATCACCAGGAGGCGTCCGGCAATGATGTGGTGAGCAAACTTCCTGGTGATCTCCTGCACCAGGTTCTCACACCAGACCAGATCAAAGTCTGCCAGGTGGACCACAACCACGATCTCTTTGAGTTCCTCGTAACTGGACTGATCAAAGATGGATTTGATCGTCTCAAGGAGGTAATTCCCCTTTTTCCTCTTGACAGATGACAAACCGATGGTGAGATACTCTGTGAACAGAAATCACTTCAGTCACTTCACGATGAATCAAAATCTTAAAAGGAGACCTACAGTATCGATTGTTTTGTATGCATCTTCAAAGTTAAAAAAATCCATACCAACAGAATCTCCTCTCTCCCAAAGAAAACACTACTTTCGTGAACACTCGCGTTTAAGTCTGTGACTTTGTGACATCACGCTACGTGACCATGTCACACATTTGAGTAGTTTATGCCTAGCGGCTTCTTAGAGCATGTGAAGCTATTCTAGTAGGAGCCCAAAATAAAATAATGAACCTGAAAATGAGCATATTGTGTGTCCTTTAAAATATTTCTTCTTGAATAAGTTTCGCAAAAGTTCTATCTCCTTGGTATAAATACTCACTTTTACGTGGCAAAGGAATTCCTGCAAGGTAGCGGTACGTCACGTTAATAGTCCCGGAGAAATTAGACAGATCTCTGAATGTGTGGACGTATCTTTCAGAGTTCGCAGGATGCATCAGAGTCTCTCCCAGCTGTCTTTTTTCAGCCTCCTAAAAAAAAAATCACAAAAACAAGAACACTGAGTAAAAGCAAAAAGCTACGATCAGTAATTGTTGTTTTGCCTCTTGCGGGAGAGCAAACATACCAGCACGTATCCATCATCCATATAAAGGTTGAAAAAGAGCAGGAAGGTGATGAGGAAGCCGAGGAAGGGGAACATAGATCGTTTCCTGAAACACCTCATCTTGTCCACGGACTTCCACATTAGCCTCAGGATCATGCCTCTCGCTGCAGGACATCAAAGATAAAACAGAAATTTGGTCATAAAAAAGTGAATAAATAAATCAGTCAATTTATTCTTTGTGGACATTTGGGTAATGACAGGAATATATCAAGGATAAGGTGAAGGCTTGGAATGATCATCACCTGATTGAATCCTAATTCATGACTCAGGATTGAGTCACTAATCAGAGAAGAACTGATATTTTACTGATAAAAGAAGCGATGAAAGCATCATAGTACTGCTAATGAATCAATTAGTTAATTAGGACAAACAAATTAACAACAAATTTGATAACAGACTCATTATTCATGTAATTTTATAAGGTTGAACCACTATAAAAAATCAGTACTTTCCACATTCTCGAAGAAGAATTTGCAACTTTCCTTGTTTTATATATTGATGTGGCTGAATACTCTGGTTTTTAGATGGTTTGACCTGGCAGTTTACAGTGGAGAAACTTGGGGTAAGAAAGCAGGTTGAACAGGGTTTTAACAAAGGTTCAAAGCTGGAATTGAACTGATGATTTGTGGTGCAGAGTAGTTTTCCACCAGAACATCCAAAATGTCATCTTGGCTCAGGGGCCCTGGGAAATTTTCTGTATTTTGCTGGAAACAGGGCTGATCGGGGCGGTGAGAGCGGACCAACACAAAGCTGTGGACCCTAAAACAAAAACAATGACCTAAAAGACGCTATACGCCCCACAGAGCTGAGAGAAGCTGCGGTGTCAGATGATACTTCGATGATGGTTTGTCACTGAGTCATTCCCTTCACATTACACACTCACATGATCCATTGTGGATATCAAAATACTGATACTAGTGTGGCTTTTATTATAATACTCATCACTCACAGCCCTGAAATATCAATCACAAAGCAAGACTGACGGATATTCATCTTTAATTGGGTTATGATGGGGTGCTCAGAAGGACAGATGTGACCAACAGCACTGACACAGAGATACAGAAGGCTGATTTCAAGGTTTATTATCGGATTATGCAAAATGGATCTAATAATGGATCATCTCGGCCGTTAATCTAACCGCTCCCGAGGGGAAACGTCAGTCATCTGTTCAGTTTGTGTGCAGCAGTCAAACGAGCCAGATGATGTTTCAAAACTCGGTAAACACCAGCGACATCACTGGATAGAAAACAAATGCCTCCAGCCCCTTCGGATGTTTGCTCATACTGCCGACAGTCTTTAAAGTAAAAAGAATTACCATGGTCACTATCCGTCCTATTTGGCACCACATCTTACAAAGCATCGATCCCGTGACGGCCTCCCTAATTCTGATGTTGCGTAACATGAAAACACAGCCTTCGGTTTGAGAAGCCGTGAACTCCCTGGTGACGGCGACAAATATCGGCAGAGGCCCGTGCGCCTGCTGCTGGACCCGACAACTCAATAAAGAACTCATTAGTCATTGTGTTATTCATTGCTCGGGTTCCATTTAGCAAAAAAAAAAAAGAATCTCCCGTCTGCCTGAGAAGTGAGACATTTTGCGTTTCTGTTACAAAAGAGCTGCACAGTGGCACCTGAGAGATGCAGCGGCAAGAGTAAGTGGAAACACAATGACAGCTGTGAGTCAATATTATGAAAGTCCTCACAGAAAGCCTCTCCTCCACACACACGCACGCACACGCACACACACACACACACAAGCGGCGCATTATGTGAGATAGCAGCCTGCAAAATCAGATATTGAGAGGATGCAACAATGCCTAACAAGGCAAAATAATGGCCACATGCTTTCTCTGCAAGTGCAAATACTGCTAAGAAATTAGATTTTTGTTTGTCCCACTGACTAAATCTACACAACAAACAAGTCTCCCATAGGTCACATACATTTATATGGAAATGAAGGTACATCTATGAATAAATAAGCACCGTTTGTTGGGTCTGTTTTGCTTTTGTTTACAGAGCTGCTCTGCCAAGTTGTGTGTTTTGTTTTTTTTTACCTCTGCAAATTATCAGCACGGTTGCCCAGCGAGCTCATTTCTACGACTGAAGTCATTTTAGATTAGAGCCAGTAAAATAATAACAGGTAGAGGGGAATACCAATGGGTTTCAGCATAAAAAAAATGTTATGCGTCCCACTGGAGGGTTTTATCTTCAGCACTGCACATTAACGACAGTCTCCTCAGAACAGAAAATGAGAGGAGATTTGTCCCGTTCACTAATCTTTTGTTTTAAAAATGTAAATTCCACAGAAAAAGGGGAAATTACAGCAGTACTTAGTATTGGTACGAGCCCAGCTCTCCTGGATTACAGGTAAATCTTCTTGAAGAAAACTCAAGTAACTAAAATCGAGCTGAACTGTGATTCACACAAGCTTCAACAATAGCCTGAGGAGAAATTATGTTTATAGGTGCAGGTTAAACTGTCCTACGACACTGGAGTACTGCAGTCATTCATTGGCTAAATTAGGGGTTATTACTCACTTAAATTGCACATTAAGGCTGCAGCTGAAAAAGTCTCGGATTTTCTCCTTCCACGTCACAGAGACCTGATGTTTCATACGACTTACAGTTTTAAAAGTTTGCTTATGTTGGTCACGTAGAAGCATCAGCGAGTTAAAAGTTCCCTTCAGTATGTTGAACTTCAGTGTTGGAAAGCTTAAAATGTTCCCCTGAACATGGTGCTGGATGGAAAGTTAGTGAAATGAATAGAAATCCAAACAAAAGTTGTTCAGTTCGGACCAGAGTGTTGGACAAAGCGAGGGACGCCGATGTCCCTAAAGATGCTCTGCTAAGGCTTATCTACATACACAGAGCCTGACAACTTGTCCTACCAGTCATGTTTGGTTAGATACCCTCATGATGAAACAGCGCAGTAGTCGTTTTCTGCTTTACTCACCTCTATAAAAGCACTTAAAACTACACACAGGAAAATCTAATCGCCGCTATCAACAACTTGTGCTCTGCTGCTCTCTGTGATAGATTGTACAGTTAGCTGATCTAAGTCTGAACACTGGGAGTCTTCAGAAGCTCCTTCAGAGCCACAAAGGAGATGAATAACCCTTCTCGCTAGATGAGTAGTACTTCTCGTGATGAGTAAACTGATCTCCATGTGTTACATTCATGGAGTGCCTCTTTAAAGGCCTCTGCACTAGACGTAATCCAGGGTATTACAGGGTAATCCAATATCGACATTTTCAATCCATTAAGATATAAACCTCACATCGAGGAAAGTTGTCTCGATGCGAGGGCAACAAGATGCTGAAGAGACAGAAACAACGTCAGACGTGTCAGAAATGTCTTTTGATGCTGTGATTCATGGATTTATTCCAACATCCCTGTCAGTGCATATTAAAGACATTCTTTAATGAAGACCGACAGCTAAAAAATTCAGTTTTTAACAGTAAGTTTGAAAATTGACGTGCTGAAACCTCACTGAAAGTGAAAAGAGACAAGCCTGTGGCTGAAGGCTTTCAGAGTCAATAACTAGATGCTGTGAAAGTCTGATTGTGGAAAATGAATGAGTAATGCATAAATTCAAGAACTTCCATCGAGGTGCCCTTCGGCACGGCTCTTAATCCCCATTTGCGTCAGTAATAGCAGAAGAATTCTCCACCAGTAAGGAGACTATGGTGGTTGTACTGGGGGGCTCCCAGGTGGGAATGTGTGTAGCTGTACAGAATGCTGGAAGATGATCTGCTCTCTCAGCAAAAACCTTCCCTGGATAAATTAAGACTTAAAAAAGATGGATGGGAGACTTGTTGCTGCCGAGACGCCGTCATGAGACTCCACAGTGATCTATCTATCCGACAGCTGGCTCACATCTTTGACTCAATAAACTCAGAAGAATTTAACTAGTTAATGTATTTACTTGGGGTTGAGCATGTGTTGATTTTGCTCTGTAAAGAAGGAAGAGGTGTTTGTCAATCTGAGTACAAGAGGATGGCTTTAAATAATTGAGTATGGTGAGTATGCACCAAAACAAATGTTTTTTTTTCATCAGCGCCAACTCGAAACTGATGTACAGTATCCATAATCTAGTTTGTATTCTATTGAAAAACCCCACACTCAAATTAAAACGTGATCGGCAGTTTGCTTATTGCATACAATGTTTTCTGTAACTGTGTTACAGCCACTTCTCTCACAATGTAAGCTAAGTCTGAAAGTGGGCTTCACCGCCTGGTGCTCCCTTTGGGGGTTTATAGTGCTTTGCGTTGCAAGTCGGCGTATATAGCATATTCTCTGATGAGCAGACACTACATGTTTCACAAGCAACGCTATATGAAGTAAACTACGTGTGCCACCATGTTGCTGTGCTGTCATCTGTGTTTATGTCGAGGAGCTCCAGCTTTGTAGATCTAGCCCCAATTTCCGACATGAAATTCCAACTTGGATGGCTGTTCGGTTGCACTTTTCCGTGTCAGAGGTAATTTGTCTCCCAATATTGTCTCCCAATATATATATATATATATATATTAGAATAAACAGCTGGATTTTGACAGAAGTGTAAATGTAAATATGATCTCAGGACAGATATATGGATGCTGTACTGGTATGTAGGAGCATAAATAGTGCAGGTGAGAGTATCAAAGAATCAATTATTAGGATCATTTCACTGATTTTGCGTCATTTCATGGGATTATTGACAATGAGAAAAATGCAGAGAATTTCCAGATGTGTCATTTATCATTTAAGGCAAATGTGTCACTTTACTTGTGCTTTTATGAACTCATATGAATTTCAATTGGATTCCTTTTTTTCCACACTTTAAACGGTTTGCTGCTGTTTTATCTTTTAATTCTGTATAGACACTGTTGAACTGAAAGATCTTGTCTCAGTGTATCACTCTGTATGAATAAAAGCAGAAGTTTGAAGGGGAACTGAACTCATCCATTATGAGTGATGTTCCTTTAGATTTCTTGAGAGTTCAAAGTCCACTGCAACTTGAACAAAAATATGATAATGCCTCTGCGGTAAGATGCTTTCAGTTCTTTTTCAGAGTCGTGAGATGTGCTGGGGAATCTCTGCCAAGGGCTTTTAATGGCTTTTTTCTTTTAAATCCCCTCTAGTTTATGAAGTTCACACAGTCTTGTGGAACTCGATGAATATAATTTAATATACAATGCGCGTCTTAGACACTATATCCAGCTATTATTCTCCATCTCCATCCTGCCTCAGCGGGCCTCGGGCAGAGAGCTAATGTGGGTCAAAGCACTGACTGCTGAGGAGAGCCCATCCTCATTACAGTCGCCACCACTGGGACTGTGAAAGCCTTTCATGTTCGTCTTTGACCTGAAAGGTAAATACACTCCAGATGCAATTTACATGTACTGCAGGCCTGCTCCTCACGCGGTGCCACACTTCACAGGGAGAGAATTATGTCTGCTTCGGGCTAAAGCCTCCTTTAATCGCAAGTAATGTGCTGCTGCAATTTGTAGGCAACTGGGATTATTGATTACAGTGGTCTGATTATTTTATAACACTGATGACGATAATATGAAAATATTTTCTGGGACTAAAGTAGCAGCAGATAAATGTATTTTAGTTCACGGAAAATAAAGAGCCTGACTGATACACTGACCTGCCTGACGGTATTATTTTTGTGCCGATTCACATATTCATAATATTATTATATTAATATTCTATCCTATCAAGGACGTGTCTGCTGTGTGACCTCTCACACAACATTGTAAAAGCGAGATGGCGGTGAGCAGCATTCAACTGATGGCTTTCACATTCAATTGAAAGCATCAAACTTTCTATCTATTGTGTATTTTACTCGATGTGTCAGGTACATAGTGTGAGCAGGGTTGCTGGCAAGCTAATGATGAAAGGTGATTTTTGAGACTTATTCCCAGCTTGTCAAGCGCTGGGTCTCCCAACACGTCAAAAACTGATGCTTTGGGATTGCAGGACGAGTCAGCCACCATCCCAAAGTGCAAGTTTTTGATTGACTGGGAAATGTCTGATGAGTTGGGAATGAAACTTTAACTTCAAGCAGTCAGCTGGTCAAAGAAATAGCTCATTACCAAGCTGAATGCGTTACTAATGTACAGCGGGGATAAATAGTGTGTAGGGACGTAATATTTTCAAGTATAACTTAATTATTTCAGTTGGTCATTGTTGAAACAGTGGGAAGATAAACCAGGACAGTTTTGGTGAGTTTTATTCTAGTGTTTCAAGATTATCTGCAAGTTAAAATTACTGCTTTTGTCAATGGAGTCTGGTGGCTTTGATGAGACCAATATTATGACTGTTAATGGTTTAGGTGTAAGGCTTGTTTTCGCCTTAGATGCAGGTGCTCTACTTCAACATCTAGTAGGAGTGAACATCGAATATATACACTTTACTTTTTTTATGAAACAGGTACTTTAACCAGCAGGTTGTCAGTTCGAATTGTTAGAAATATGTTTTCACAAGACCTCTATCTGCTAAATAATATTAAATATTACAGCACACTCATTTACATGCCAAATAATGTACTTGAAAAAGATCTACGGCTTCTATCTTAGAATAATAATATCTTTGACGAGCGTGATCTCTGTTCTTTACCAGGCTTCTTCTCTTTTTTTTCCCATCATGCTCACAGATGGCGAACAAAGCACAAAAACACAACAAAAATGCTCTCTTTTTTTCTTGTCTGCTATGAAGCCGACTGTCACAGCCAGCAGATAAACATGATCCACAGGCTATTAGAGCATATACTGTGTACACTGTCGCACAGCTGCAGGGAAACAGTGAAAAGTGACAGTGAAGAGGAAACGCTTCAAACTTGCTCAGGGCAACTGAAGTTGGGCTTTACTGAATAAGAGCCTTGCAGCTCAGTTGACTTTTGACTTTTTATTGAAATTCGTATCTGGGTCATTTTTTTCAGTTCAGTTGTTTTGCAGTCAGATGTTTTGCTGAGCTCTTCATGGCTCATTTTTTATGCATTTCAGCGTTTTATCCGTGTGGCTGACTGAAGTACAAAGTCCAAAAATAAAAATAAAAACATTATAAGGGACAGATTTTCTAAGCTGTCCAGATTTTTTATATGGTGAATAATTGAATACAAATGTGGTAAATTGATGCTGTTTAAGTGGTCTCTATTTAGTTTTAATTAGTTTTGAAGAGCAACATTTTTAAAAGCACTTTAGACATTCTTAATGACTATGGCTCTAGGGAGGGCAGTGTCAGCCGGTCACACACTGTGTTTCAAACTAGACTTTAAAAACTATAACTACAGTGTGACAACATCCATGGTGCCCAAAAGATGAATCTATACTCACTTACTAAACATACTCACCTCAAAAGGTTTTAACTTCTTTGGTGGAATATCTTTTGGATTGATTGCCATGAAATGTGGGGCAGACGCTGCTCTCAGGATGAATTTTAATATTTTGTTGATTCATTTCTCTTTACTGACATTGTCAGGTCAAACAGGGTACCTGGAAAATGAACGACACCCCTATCAGCCTCAGCTGTGTGTTTTGTTTAGCACATAATACAACTAAACTGAGCTAGTGAAGAGAGCAAACAAAACTAATCACTACTATATGTGAGGAGTGCATGCACACGCCAAGGAAGTTAAATTAAATCTGGACAAGGTGTTGGAGGCCCATTCATACCAAGGAAAGCTGCTCAGTGGTTTCTTAGGTAAGAAAATACTCAAATCTCCCGTGTTGTGTGGCCCATAGAGCATTCGCACTAAGAGACTTCCCCCAACCTGAGCTGGCTGATTGCCGGTTTAGCAACTGGCAATTTTATCGGAACAAATTGCTCCAGTTATGACAGTGAAACGAGTCAAGCCTTTTTGAGCCATAGAGCGTCACCTGACAATGTAATTGCACGATTTGACCACTATGAAAACTGGCTTCAAAGTCTGGCGCTATTCCTTTGGGCTGGGCACAGGCATGTCCGCCATCTTGGACAGCTACGGCAACACCACTTGGACAAACTACATGCAGATTTGTGATGAAAACAGAATTTGTTAAGTTAGCTTAGGAATCGAATTACTTTTGCTAAATAGTATTTCAGACACCAGTGTGTGGTGGCCTGTCATAGCATAGCTGTTCATTCTTTTTAGAATGTTTGGCAATATTGTTCGTATAATTTCCATGTCAACAAAGCCCCTTTGAATTGAACTGAAACGGCTCAGCATGCTCATGTCAGCATTTAGGAATTGAATCTTACTTAAAGTTATGCAAAACGTCAGCACTTGATTGGTGTAACACTTGTCACATAATTGTTCAAATGAAGTTCATATGTTGATCTGATGCTTTCTGAAGAAACTATAAGAAAAAGACTTTGTACGAACTCTGACTATGCAAACGCTGAGGTACAAAGGGCAGATCAGGCCAGCAGTGTGAATGGACAGTGGGAGATATACTGTTGGACGTTTCATTAATTTAGTAGAAAACACATTGGGCCTCTTTTTACATACAGAGCAGAAAAGCGTGTGTTTGAAATTCAGCGACGGTCTGCTCACAAACACAGCTCCGCCTTTGGCTCGTTTCCCAACCGTTTCTAAGCTTCCTGTAATATGAATATGGAGGGCTGTTATGGTCACAGCGAATCCATATGCAACGCAGAATAATAATGAAGAGAAAATGCTTTCAAAAATGCAATTAATCTCTTAGAAAATGGCTACTCAGGGCCTCTAATGAGATGCCATTTTAATAAGCCTGTGTGTGTTCAACAACAAAGCCATTTGGTAAACACCATTGTTCATTTGCCTGTTGACATCCAAGCAGTGTACAAACCCACATGGACTCTGCTGAGCAGGGGTGTGTTTGTGTGTGTGTGTTTGTATGTGGTAGGAAAACAGGCAGCAGGAAAGTTACTGATGAGTGTTGCACATTACAACGTTTGGATGGTATTCGTTGCTTTTCAGCCATTTCATCTGAATGATGCTTTTAAGATACATCTAATTTTGCAGAACTGACCATGAACAATATTAACACCTTTCGAGGATACATTCCTTCTGTGACCTTGCATCTTTATTTTCAGTGGAGTCAGTTCTACACTGTCATCATGACGATTAGATTAATCTCACGATAAATAAGGAGATGAAGACTCAGATTTATGGCAGGATTTACCGAACACTGTCCAAATATAATATAATACATGATTTAGTGATATGAAACAAAATTAAAGGCTTAAACTTTAATTTAACACTAGTTTTAGAGACATTATCAAATTTCTGAGAAACATGTGGACCTGACAGTTAATTCTTGTCCTGAACAGCAGTTCAGGCAAAAAACTACTTAAGGTCCACTAGCCTTTTTAAAAAACTTTTAGTCACATAGGAAGAGGTGGTAGTCATTGCGATCAAGTGTGCCAAGCATTCAGGCCAATTCAACACAGTTACACAGGGATGAACACGGCTCTGCCTCTGACGCTGTATCCAGATCTGCCTTACACATTCATGGTTTTGATTTCCTTTCCCATATATGACTGCCTGTCATTACTCAAGGAGGACCCAAGATAAAACTGGATAAACCAACCCAATCGCTGGAATAATTGTTAGCTAAGCAGATTTCTGCAAAATCACATATAAGCTAAAACTTTCTTTATGCTGGTTGATTCTTTTATTTATCTCTCGTCACAACGCTGTGCTTATGCTGTTTTCTGAACAAAAAAACACTTGCTAAGGTCAGTAAACCATCATGGTTTGGCTTAGAATACCTGTTGTTTATATGTAGTTTGTTTATTCAGTCACGGAATCAAAGAGAGTTTGTTTAGGCATAAAAAAAAATAGGGCATTTAAGATCTTTCTCTTCTGATTAAGATTTCTTTCCCAAAACTACAGAGTGCACCTTTAAGTAACCTGATATCACTGTAATGATGTTGTTGTTGTTCCTGGAACATCACAGTTAATGTTGCCTGGGGACCATCGCTGAAACTGGCCTATCACGTTTTTGTAATCTCATAGCCTAGCGACTCCGGGAAGAAGACTAAAAAAACACATGTATAGGACAAGTAATTATTAAAAACACCCATTAAACATTGCATAAGGGACCATTTAACCCAAAACATGAACCCAAACAAGAAATTTCTCTTACCCTCAAACAGTGACACTGAACTAAAAGGAAAATGGACAGTGTAATTACAAAATGTTCCATTTGAGATACCAAACCCAGTTTCCTGAGTGAGAGTCCTGTTCTGAACCCACTCAGCAACAACGACTGCACCTACACGTCGATATCAGATACACCACTGTGGCCTTGCTGTTAATTGGATAAAACATGCACAGCCATGGGTTAATTCTTAAAACGTTGGTTTTGGAACAACCTTTGCAACAAGGGTGGGGTGCTGCATCGGCTTCAATCCCGTCTCTGCTGAGAGAGTCGCATCAGCTCTGCATGCCGACAACCAAACACGCAACGTGGGTGCATGAGCATTTGGCACAAGTGTTGCAGTCGAGCCTGTTCTCATTCATTTTTAATCGGGTTTGCCCCTCTTGTCCAACAGCAGGAAGAGGGTAACTGCTGGAGCCTGGAGTCTGAGAAACTAGCTGGCCCCCTCCACCTTGATGAATAAGTAAACACATCGAACGAGGCAGATATGCAGTCGGTAAAACTCCCAGCTGGAAGCAAAAAGATTTGCTTTCTTCTGGAAGAAATGCTATTTACTCGCTGATGATTCCACAGCTCGCTCCCTCTGAACTCTATCAACATCTTCCACTGAGCCTGGATCCATGCATCATCTTTAATTCTGGCCAGGAGATTGCATTCCAGTGCCTCAATCAAGCTCGCAGCAGCCCTTATTAAAATATATATAAAAAAAGCTTGCCTCAGCCTTGATATCTGGCTGTTAACACTATGGTTTTAACATTTTACTTGACTGTCTTTTTTTCTTCTACACGGAAATGTTTCGTTTAAAGACAGAGGAGCAGTGTATCACAGTGATACTGCCGAAGCTGGAACAAATATTACATATTGTTTATTTTAATCTTTCCCTTATCTTTCTGTGTTAGCGTCTAGTGTGCTTTTGGTTTGAGGTGTGTCAACGACGAAAGCATCAGAATCTGATGGCGGTGGATTGTTATGTCGTCAAGGGTAGGGCAGGGTCGCACTAGACTAGATGAAACTAGTGCTACTTATGATCCACCACCATCCCCTCCAGCTCCTGATATGAACGTCGGCTCATAAAGATGCAGTGTGAACGTGATATGACACATTTGGTAGAAAATGTCTGGTTGACCTGATGAAAATCAGTTAGCATGTTTTTTGAATTTGCTTTAGTTGAGTAATCTAATATCAACAGCTAATATCAAATCTGGATGGAACAAGTTTCTTTCTTGCTATGAGTGAGTGCAGTGCAGACTTTCTTGCAAATCAACCTTCACCTGATCACTGAACACTGACAAAAAGAAAAGCAGACCTGACGTTGGTAAAATTAGTGAATGGAAATCCGTGAAAAGAGTAAGGAAACCGTATCATGTGCAAATAAAAGAGGAATAGAAAAGTGATCTGTAGTTAACGAGTTACAAAGACATCGGTCCGTTAACAGATGAAAGGAGCATTTACCGTCTCATTAACGTTGTTAATATAAGCCGGTAGAAAGCGGCAGCGAGGAGGAGAAAAAACAGAGTTAATTGAAGTTGTGAGACTCTCAGTGACAGCAGTGATTTCTTTTGTTGCTGGGGGAAGACAAGGAATCGCAGCGGGGAGGCAGTGATGCAAGTTTCACTTCAAACGTTTGATATCGGGCAAAGACGGCGATCAAAACAAGACTCGACAGCCCACACGACAAAAAAACCTTCAGCTGTAGGGGTCTGATTTGTATAAGTAAGTGGAAAATGGCATCGTATCGGCAGGAAACAGCATGACGTTTTGGAAGCACGATTTTTCAGCACAATTTACAGCCACAATCGTCGCCAGCCATGTTGGCTCCTCCATCAAAACTGCGGTAAAGAGCCTTCAAAGGGTCAAGGCTGATCCAGGGGGATGTGGCTGTGAATGGGGAGCAGAGCAGAATGAACTTACAGCTTGTTTGCTTTGCTTCCAGGTTCGTGAGTGCTTAAAGTAATAATCTGTAATAAACATTTTCCAGCTTAGTTTTTCGAGCTCCCGTAAGTGATTTACGTAACCAAGCATTGATTCAATCTGCAGCTCGTGGAGATTTTCCATTTGCCGTTCTAAACATCAGAATATCTTTTCTGGGAAAATGGTGCAGAGAGGTGGGGACCTCTCATGGAGCCATAATAACCACCACAGATAAAAAGCACCACCAAACCTGACTGACAGTTGACCTGATTAAAAAGATGATCCACGGTCTTTCAAGTGTCCGAATGCTGACCATAAAATGACACTCTCAAAGCTTTGTTTTACTACTTGCTGTTCATCAGACCAGCAGATATCAGCGTGCGTGGCTCTGCAGAGCGTCTGCCTGTAACTTCTTTATGTGTGACTGCTGGATTGACTCACGTCCTGTTCTTGAGATGTGGCTCGGCTGAGATTGAGGTTAACATGCAGTTTTCAGGCCGAGATGACCCTCCCTGGCTATTCTCCTCCAATTAATTTGGTTCTTTGAAAACAGTTTGAGGATAGATACTGCACATTATATTACCAGTGAATGTGGGGGGGACTACGAGCTTTTTTAGGCAAAACATGACATTGACATCATACTGTAGGCGTAGTGCTGCTAGAGTGCTGCTCCTCCACTATTTTTCTGTGAGGAAGTGAGGAACTGAAGTGCTCACAGTCTGCATAATCCTGTTGAAGTTCCACCTCAAAAGATGCTGGTAGTCTTTGAGAATAATTTTTTTTCCCCCCTCAGTTTATGTTGTTAACTAGTAACGATGAAAAGGCAGCAAAACACCCTTTCATTTCCTGGCACGGCTAAAAAGGTAAAGAACGTACGAGTATAATCATTTAAAACATATTTATCGCTGATTGTCGCATTACATTCTCAACATTATGAAGTCAGTCGGTAGAGTGGGTCATCCAGTGATTGGAAGGTTGCTAGTTTGATTCCCCGGCTCCTCCCGCTGCATGTTGAAGTGTCCTCGAGCGAGATACTGAACCCCAAATTGCTCCTGATGAGCAGGTTGGCACCTCGGCATGGCAGCCTCTGCCATCAGTGTACGAATGTGTGTGTGAATGAGTGATTGTGACAAGTGTTGTAAATTGCTCAGAGCGGTCAGCAGACTGGAAAAAGCGCAGTAGAAAAGCAAGTCCTTTTCAACACGAGGTCAGTAATAATCGACCAATGTATGTAAAGCGTGCCACAGCAGGAACAGTGGTTGCTTTATCTTTGAAACGAGCCATAACGTTACTGTACACGTGCACGTGTCACACGTGCCTGTGGATGCACGGACGCATTGCCTTCGGCGTGCCCCAGTATTTAAACAATTAGCACAACACCCCTGATTGGCTCGGTGGATAAGAGCTTTGGTGTGATACCAGGTTGCAGGATTTGATGAAGCCTGTCTTTGGTGTCCAAATCTTTAATACATGTGGTCATTTCTCACAGAGCAGCTTAGCTCCTCTTTTTTTTTTTTTTTGGGGGATTGATGATCAAAGATTTCACAAGGCTTCTCGCATGACTTTTGACTTTTGAATCTCAGAATACAGAGAATAAGGATTGTGGTATTCCCTTCAGAGCAACCAGTAAGCTCTCAACTTTCCTGCTGGTGAGCGAGGTCCTGTCTGTCGAGCGGAGCTTAGTTTTGGCTCGTCTGGTTTCAAGCAATTGCAGGCTGTTCATAAAACTTTCTCGCATTACAGCTCTCTCTTTTGATCCGACTTCTATACCACATGCAGCCCCAGAATCAGAAAAAAGTTTGGCGGTTTGGTAGCGCTCGGTTGGCTTTTGCCAACTAATCAGTAGGCGGCTCTGGGTGCAGGCAACATGGAAAGAAGTTTGACAAGTCTCCCTTTAAGAAGTGCTCCAAAACAGTGGTTTGGTGGACTTGATCCAGCCTCTTGTCAGTAGCCGATACATGCTCAACAGCATTGATCATCATTAGGATTAAATATTCATAGTTTATCTGTAAAGTGTTTACACCAGTGGTGTGAAGTTACTGGAAGCAGAGGTTGTCAGCGTCTGTTTCACACCACCGCCGTCTACAACACGTTTCCCACTCATTATTTTTACATCATTATATTATATATCAAAGAAATCATTTACAAGAACTTTGATTTGTTTCATCTGTGGCGAACAACCCTGCGCAGCAACAGTGCTGCTTCTAGACCTGAAGCGAAACAAGGAGGATTTAGACAGGAGGAGAAAAGTTTGAAGATAATCAATCAACACTGACTTCAACATTGCGGAATCCTTCAGAAACACTCTGATACATCTGCTTTGATCGTTCATCAGCCGGCACAACATGGCTGACAATGTTCTAAAATTAAGTGATACGGAGAGGGCTTTCAGCAGAAAAGTGGAGAAAAAGAAATCTGTGCTGCTTTAAAGTTAGAGCAGAAATGTATTTTTTTTTTACATTAAAGGTACTCACAAGCTTCAAATGGTCCTTTCTGAATGGTGCAGGAAGTGGCTTGACTGTCACAGGATTAGACTCTGTGTGTCACTGTGTCTATTCAAGGCCCGGGTTTAAACCTTTAGTCTCATCATTAAGAGGCGTTCAGGAACAGCGATGGGGCACAATGACTAACTCGGTCGGCTTTTTCTGTCCAGATGTGTGACGTCAAATCCGAGCTGAAGGGTGGAAAGTGGCTGATTTGGGCGAGGAGCGGTGGACAGGAGGTGGGCGCTGTTGTGTCTGTGAGGGGGACATTTTGTGAAACATGGTCACCTTGGAAACGTTAGTTGCCTCAGATAATGACGACAACAGTTTCTTCTTGTGTTGATTTATGAATCTTCAGCCTGTAGATATTTAGCCTTGCTCAGAGGCACATCAGAACATTTCAGTGCTGACAAAAGTGTCAGACAGGGAGAGGAAGAGTTGTTTCTCTCTGCTGTTTTGGCTCCATTAAGTTTTACCGGCGCTGGTCTCACTTGGCGTGCTCTGACAGACACTCAAAGGTGGTTTATATGTCAGAGATCACTGTATGTGAGTGTAAGCCAGCAAGTGGTAGAGGTACTCAAATCTCCCTTTTTTAGGAACGACGTCCTGCGCCGGTTTTGTTAGAGTGTCAAAAATAAATGCACGTTGTATGTAGATTATAATAACGTCAGAAAAGTTTAGACAGAGAAGACAAGAAAAATGGACACAAATAAAAAAAAAAAATAGAATGAAACAACGAAGGAGACAAGCAGGACCGAAAAAAGGGGAAGGACACAGAAAACAAAAGGGAAACCAAGTGTGTACATTTTTAAATGTACCTACTTTTGCTTGTACTTTTGATACTTAAATCTATTGCCAGAAAATGGCTTTTGCTACTCAAGTCCATTTAATCAGAGATACTTTAAAGATTGACTGAATATAACTTCAATCGTGTTCTTTATTTCAATAAGAGGGGTTAAAACCAGCTGTTTCTTCTGTCTTGAAGACTTACCCGGCAAAACACTGATTGTAAAATATTAATCACTTAAGTCAATTTAAGAGACTAGCAGTTTGGAGAAACATCCTGTCAGCCCAGAATGTCGGACCTAATCAGAAAAAATAGATGTTGGCACCACTTGGTTATGGCTTTGAATACCTCATACTTTGGCTTAAAATACCCATCTGGGTCACCATGAACATGGTATAAGTCCGGACAAATATTTAGTGGTTCTACACTTGTCGCCTAGCTTTTCCATTGGCACTGCATTCCGCTTATGTGTAGGATTATGCACGTTGTACGGTCGAGGGAATGAAGTGCCGAAGGAAAAAGGCTGCAATGGCAAAGCACCAAAAAAATGTAAAAACATTGCATACAGTTAAGCAGATATATTTATTTTAGGTGGGACTCATTTCAGGTGGCTAAAAATACGTCTTGCTGCTGGTACAGACTCAGCACTACAAAGCCCTGCTTCCTGTCGGCGCTGCACACTGCTTCTCCACACCGGCAGAGAGCAGACGGCCATCTACTGCAGGTAACACAGACTAAAGGACCTCACACAACCCCACATCAAAAGACCCAAACTATCCCTTTAACTCCACCACCTCCACCTCCACCTCCTGATAAAAGGCAGGCCTTTACCATGTCATGAGAATCTACGACAAGCACATATTTCTCAGAAACACTGACTGCCAGCATTTCATTCTGACTCGACTCTGCCGCTACTTTCAGACCGACAGTAATTCAGTGAACATACATGTTTCCCGTTGATCCTGCCAGAGGACTGACACGCTGCAGATCTACCTGGGTGGAAATTTGTTTGGGAGACCAGTTACGGAGGCACTCCGACTCATTAATCATTCATCGGGCAGAGGAGCGTCTGCTGAGAGCTGATTCTTGGCATTTAGACGAGAGGGAGACTACAGTAAACACATTTTCTGAGTGCTGCTCTGTGGTCCACATATAATCAATTCTCCTGTTATTGCGTTTCGCTTGCTGTGGGGCAATAGGGCGAAGGGATATGATATCACCCAGCACTTGCCAATAATAAAATTCTATCAGCAAGAAAGCACCAGGGGGGTTACTGGGAAGTGTCAAGCTAGTCTGAACCACATTTTCAATAACAAACAGCCCTCCTGTGAGAAGTCAACAATGCCCCAAGGTGAGACGCATGCTATTTGTCACTCTGGACGCGTGACACTGTGCGCGGCATAAATGCAAAATACGTGCTATCTGCCCGTGGGGGGGAACTGAGATTTCACATCTAAAATGAAAACTGCCTGAGAGGGAAATACAGAAGTCATTAAGTATTCTCAAAGCCCATCACTTTCTCTCAGCTCTGCAGAAACTGGGGAAATCCGTGTTGAAGCAGATAGCAGCAAAAAGCGGGCGCAGTCTAATCGCCACTAGTTTGGGAGTTACACATGTGGGAAACAGAGGGATTTTTACTGTCGAGATGCAACGGAAAAACGGGGGAGAAGATGTTGGTCTCCATGGCGACGAGAGTAGTGGAAACATCAGCGGTTGCTCAGTGGCAGAGCGGCATTGAGACACCCAGAATCTTTGTGGCTCTGAAACGATACTGCTCGCTGTAAAATCATCCCACAGCTCAGCTCCGCAGAGAGGAGGAGGAGGAGGAGGAGGAGGAGGAGGAGGAGGACGGGGGGAGAGAGGCGTCGGAGCGCACACAGCTCTGATCTGAGGCTCAATCAGCCGCTTAAAAATGTTCCCAATTTTTTTTTTTCTAACACGACTTGACGATGATTCAGAGATATGATAATAAGCCGCAGATTCACACTACCGCTGAACGTGTCCCCGTTCCCCCTTATAAGTGTTGGAGAAAGATGATTTAAGATGGCGCGACAATATTAAGAGAAGAAGCGCGTCGGCTACAGGTGACATGTAGATGACGACGATGAGAATGTAGAAGCGCATGGCCTTAAGCTTAATGCTATTAAAAAAAAGGGGGGGTTTAAAGGGCGAGTTAAACCAACGACGAAAACGTAGTCGTTATCTACTCAAATCTTCACTGTAGCTGCTAAGCTAAAAGCGTGAGCAAACACCACGTCTGAAGTGGGTGCAGAAGCTCGACTGCGCGTTAGCAGATAATCTCTTTTCAAATCAATTCAGGATTTTAGGCTGTCAGAGACCTGGGTTGCGTTAGACGGGCTGCACTGAGGCAGCTGGAAGTGGCTGCTATAACTTTCGTCCAGGTTTTAGGTTGAGAACAGCGTAAAGCAGAATTAACGCGCTCCTCGGACGGTCCCATTTCCCGAGTTGGGAAGCCATTCAGACGTTGCTTTGCATTGTATCACTCAGAGCGTTTAAACAACACGTTGACTGCTGTAAAGTATTTGAGTGACATGGAAGCACAAAGGAAACGATACAATGACTATGCAATAAATAACTTTGACAAAAGTTCCTTACCGTCAACCCATTGTTTATTTTCGCTCGCCATGTTTCAGCGTCACGCGATGTCAACTCGGGAACTCGTCTACCAAAATACTCTCTGAGGTGCCTCTCAGAAGTTGCTCCTCCAGCTTGAAAGGGCATTCACATGAATTTCCCAAGAGGAAAAACTGTTTTTTGCGATAATTCCGACAGCGCAATAATGGCACAGTTATTCTACTGTCGCTGCTTTCAAACCGGCTCAGGGAATGTGACAGGTAAGGAGATTTACTTCAGACATGAATAACTTATTAAGCTGCGGTGAACACAAATCAAAGGCAGACTGAAAAACATTAATGCGAGGTGGATGGCTGCTGTAGTGAAACACACGGGCCAGCTTTTATAACCTCGGGGCCCAGATGAGGTTCCATGCAGCTCAGAGAGTGTGACTCTACTGTTATGCCAATATCTGAGGATAAATGGTTGCAGCTGCGATAACTTTGAGCTCCAGAATCCTGTCCACCGTGCAGTACTTTGGTGTTTGATAAAACTAAACCAACACCGCGTGTGATTCACAATGGTATCTTCTATTTTGCCCACAACATGCAGCCTGTACCGTAGAGTTCACTCTCATTTCACTGTGTTACTCTTCCATCTTTCACTTGACACACGCTCGTTTTGGTTATCGCCAGCTTGGGGAAAATTTGGCTGCAAGTGAAGGCATTTCTTACTCTCTGGACGCTTCCTGACATTGCTGTCAGCTCATATTGATAGAAGATTATTTTGTTACACCCAAGCAGAGACGTGAACAGCGATCCAGCAAAACCACACAGGAGCAGAGATTTTGGAGACGAGCCCGAAAAACCCCATGATGTGAACGTAGCGTAGAGCGCGCGGAGAAACAAAACCTCCATTACTCAGGTGCCTGCCAAGAGCGTACTGGGGAAGCTGCTACTATAAGATGAACATAATAGAATGCTAATAAATCCTCTGGAGATCACTCCGAGTTCAAAATGATGTTTCCCAGAATACTCATCAATCAGACAAGTGAGAGGCTGGCTCGCTCTTGGAAGACGTCCTGGTTCAGCAAAGCTTCGCTTCGCCTTCAACCCACACATGTTTTTCTCTAATATCTCAGTTTGATGTAAATAGTCGCATTTGATGGCTGCTGCTATAATTCTTTAACCACTTCACTGTTGCTTAACCTTGCACAAGCTCTGTCCCGCTCTGTTTTGTCTGGTTGTGTCTGAGAAGTTTTTGGTTTGTATATTCATTACTAGTCCCCAGCATCGATAATGAGTCACATACTTGCAGTTTAAAAGCAACATGATGTAATACAGCTTCTGAGTGCAACAACACTGTCGCAAACAAAATCCCAGGTCTGTAACAATTTGTCAGATGTAATGTAAGTGTTTAATACAAGCAAAAATTATTACGTCATAACAATGTTATGTGTTGACAGCTCGTATCTTGAAAACACGTATCTAACGCTGCAATGCGCCGATATTCCGCCTCGCTGTCTGTGCGGAAGTTACAAAGGCGGAATCGGGGGACAGTTTCGTTCTGCCTCTGATCCGCCACTGGAGGTAGTAACAGAGCAGCTACAGGGGCGAGATGACATCTGTGTGACGGGGCAAGCCGGCAGCGTGGGACAGGAGCGTGGTGGTCTGATGGTGTCCAGAGTGCATCAACTAAACAAGATCTTTCACTCATAGCTAAAAGAAAAATGGCCCACACTTCACCTCACAAAGCAACGTCACAAGACCAAACAACAGTAATGTGGTTGTAGGTGTCCTCAGCAATAATAGTGAAGGTGTTATTGAAGGTAAACAAGTTACATAATGTTGCTTTATGCAAGTTTTAGCCATTCTAGCGCCATGGATATAGAAAGAGAAGGAAATGATAATATAATGATAACACTTAACGCTATAGCTTTGCCTTGTTATCGTTATCTTATTCTCAATAGCTGCCTGTTCTGTCCTCTTTTAGAACCCTGGTTTTTGGTTTGAGAAGTGTCTTTTTCGGTGGACTTTTTTTGTAAGCACCTCAAACGCAAAAAAGTCCACTTACTAGCTCTGTCTGTAGTGTTGAAGAGTTTTTGAGTTTACATTTCCAGAGTATAAAGCTGCAGTATGTTGTGTTTTTTTTTGTTTGTTTTAGTGTTAAATAGCTCTATATTCCAACAATATTTACTATTACAGAGTGTTTGGTCAGTACCCCATGTCTCTCCTCCCCCTACTCATCAAGACATTTTCTGGCACCCCTGCCCACTTCAATCCAATCAGGACAGTCTGTCTGGTTGCGAACACACACAGAGAGAGGGATCCTCCCATTGTCTGTCCGATAAATGCTTCGTGTTCATGTGGTGACATCGAGCAGAGGGAGGGGATTGCTGACTGTAAAACACACAGGAAGTTAGCTTGTATGATGACAACTTTAATGGCAGTTTAAAGATTGAGATTTCATGCTGATTTTTTTTTTCTTTTACATTTGAATTGACTAAACTGTTATGTCTCATTGCATATAATATTTTTCTGTCTCTGTGTAGAAATAATGTCAGAGTCCATACACCAGAGGACCTTCTCATCATAACGACATGAAAATCATCAGTAAACACTCATCTGTTTATCTAAAATAGATTTAAAAAATCATTGTATCAAATTAGACTAATGTGATAACTACTCAAAATATGCCTTTACATATTACAAAACACAAAGTCTTTGAGCTATTTATAGAAACTGAACAAATTGAATTGGATTACATTATATCGGACATAATTCAATTTAAATTGGATTAGATTGGACTAGAATAAACTAGATAGATTAGAAAAAAGAAAGAATATGACTTCAACCTAAAAGGAAAATCCGGATGAAATTAAAAAAAACAAACAAAAAAAACAAAACAAATAATAATAATCATTTGTTTCCACTTTGATCCTCAAAGACAAAAATATCCTGTATGGTTACAACAAACACAATGAAAACACCCTAAAAACAGAAATGCAAGGCTAGCTAGCTTTTGAATCAATAGCTGGATAATACTAAACACCATCAATCAATATAACATATCAGGATGGAGACTGTATTTGCTATCTGTAATGCACTGTATTAAAACTGTTCAGAGAAACATTCTTATTGGTACAGTTTATTATATTACCTGTCTAATCTGGACAAATGCCAACGACTTTCATCTATATCAAAATGTCATGTTTCTGG
>CAEMYA010000045.1:1059657-1074266 GCA_903131615.1 Diplodus sargus | reverse complement strand
CTGCAGGAAGTGTAAACAATCTTCCCTCTGCTCACCAGATCAATTGTAATTTTGTTCCTGAAGTCGATATGCTTCTCATATCCCTCTTTTTCTTCAGCTACTGTATTTATCGAACCCCTGCCTGCACGTAGAAGGTTAAATCAAATCCCATTTTCTGACTGAGATCATAATGTATGATGTACATTGTTTCATAAAAAACTGTTTGTTCCTTCCCTTGTGGGATTGGAGTCGACACTTTTCTCGTTCAAAGACTCTGTTGACTCCTGATGCAGTTGATGATGGTCTGGTGCTCCACTGCGATACTATTTCTCTCAGAAGAAGAAAACCTGAAGTCTCGTAAAACATTTAAAAATCCCAATACACGAGTAGAAATGGCAAAAATAACCAACTAGAAAGAAACTCAGTAGAACGTATACCTCCACTAAGGCCCAACAGTCCACTTATGTACTCGCTCGTAGATACCAGCCACCCAAATAAACCAGATTTTTTTGTTTGCAGCACTTAAAAGACCTTTTAAGCCAAAACAAGATCTGTTCCTAACCCTTTTTGTTGCCTTAACTTAGCAAGACTATAAGCACAGCGTTGTCACAACATAAAATTGAACATTTAACGGAAGGAAATGTAAAAGTTGCAACAAAAACAACATATCTGTGGTAACTGTACGTAGTAATTTGCCACATTTATTCTGTTGATTGAATTGGAAGGTATCACATGTATTATGCAATAATTTCAGGTCAAATTAACTGCTAAACAGCACCAACAATGGACGACTCATTCTAGCATCTGGTCTTGTTTTTGACTGGGATGGTAGAAAATAACACTCAGATGTTTTTTGTCGCATATTGCCGCCTTCCGCGATGATCAAAAGGTTCTGTCAGGAAACTATGAAAATGGGTCCCCCAAAGGTGGAGACACCTGGCAAGCCTGCCGCCTTCAGAGGAGACAAGCTCAGCTTATTAAGACTTGAGGAGCCGTGTACTGAATATAGCTGCCTGCTGGGATATTTTAAGCACCATCATCTTAAACATAACTTAAAGAGATTTCGAACAAAGCTCACAAAAAGTTGCTGAGAAATTGCCAAACCTACGGTCCGCGCCAATTTGAGTACAATCCACTTTATGTTATGCGTTCCTGCTAAAGCTGACGGATAGAAAATGTCTATTTGACAATGTACCACACTGTTTGCTTTTATGTTTTACCTTTTACCAGTTTTGTTGAGTTTGGTTGTTCAATGGGGAGGTCGGAAATCTAAAGTGTGGTCCATTTTTAAAGGCCGCTGGGAGGAATGTCATCATCACACTGAAAGTGTACAGGGCAAAGTCTGTTTCCTTGAGAGTTTAGCTGTGAACTAATTCCACAGAAGTACGCTGCCTTTGAAAGCAGTTTTATTCATGGAGCTTGAAGGCCAAATGAAACATCTTCAGAGACAACAAACTAAAGTTACATTCAATCAATCAATCATTACGGACTTTAAAGACTAGCAGTGCCTGAAGAGGCTGTTATGGTTCATTGAAGGACAACTGTTTCACAGTGTACGGGATAAAGACAGATAGTGCACAGTATAGACTGCTTATTGAATATGACTGCATGTGTCGTTTCAGCTAAGTGTCACTAAACTACATACACTATATTGCCAAAAGTATTCACTCACCCATCCAAATAATAAATAAATAACTTCCATGGCCATAGGTGTATAAAAGCAAGCATATGCATGCAGACTGTTTCTACAAACATTTGTGAAAGAACGGGTCGCTCTCAGGAGCTCAGTGAATTCCAGCGTGATAGTTTGATAGGATGCCACCTATGCAACAAGTCCAGTCGTGAAATTTCCTCGTTCCTAAATATTCCACAGTCAACTGTCAGTGGTATTATAACAAAGTGGAAGCGATTGGGAACGACAGCAGCTCAGCCACGAAGTGGTAGGCCACGTGGTTAGATACTTTAAATCTAACTGATGGCAGGTGGAAACAGCATTGCTCCTATGTTTGTGGTCTGAAACTTCCATTCTTATCTCAAAGAAAAGAAACACAAAGAAAAGCTCAAAAATGAAAGGAATACAAAGAGGTCAAGGACAAGAATGCATCCTATAGGGCGACAAGGATCACGTGTCTTTTCTCCTGTATTATGGTCTCTATCATGGGGGGCAGGCCAAGTGTCGAGTCCTCAGGCTCAGCGAGCAAAGACTCCCTGACCACAGTTAATGGAGAGCTGGGGAGTGAGCAGGACGAAGATGGAGATGAGTCAACTGCAGAGAGGGAAAGAATGGATGCTGTGACTGAAGGAGCCGCATCATCAAAAGCTCAAAACAGTCAGGTGGATCAGATCACATAGTGTACACGCACCACATCCATTCTGACTTCACAACACATGCACAGGGAACTACACACAGATTAGTCATGACTTTTGATCAATAGTTTAGTCTTGATGTTGATCTTTTATAGATTAATATCTTTTGAGTTTTCCATTCAAAATAAATGATAGTTTTTCTCTTGACGCAACTATAAAATGAGGGAGTATGAGTCACTTTTATTCAGAATTTGAATAACCATAAATGATTTCACATTCATATTTAAATGAAAAATCCCTGTCTAGACACTACACAAACAGGTCATTGACATTGTAGCGTAGGCATATAACTGTATTTTAAAAAAAACCCACTAGTTTAGATCTAACCAGCCAAAACAGAGCCACATTAAAAAGGGTACATTTCAGGTATTCGTGTGTATATTTCTATTAATGGTAATTTAATTATTTTTTGCATATAGAAACTTAAAATAGCAGCCATATTTGACAGTAAACTTCCAAGGTTAAACTGACATCAACTTTGTCTCTTCGCTATCAAAACATGAAGAAAGTGGGAGCGCCTCCTTGACTCAAACTGAGTTTTTATTTAAAGGTGCTCATCGGATAGGAATTCATTTAGACATGCAGTTCACAAGAAAACTACGAGGCAGTCTATTTGAAACTTATCACAATGATTTATTGTCTCGGCATGGTAATGTCAGATGGTCAGGGACTCCCCGACAAAGGCTTGATGCTGAAATACATCAGAGTTTGGTGAGTGCCCTGGGAGTATGCTTGTGCTTTTTATGTATCTTTATTGTTGAAATAGTTAGAAATGTCTTTCAAGAAGCATGTCAAAAATGTTGACATAGGCCTCTTAATTAAAAAAAAAGGTTTAATTTCAGGAAAATCTGAAACATAATGCACATTTTTTTAAACTTTTAAATTAACTGTGTGAGGTTTATTGTTCTCATATTGTTCATTTCTCTCTTGAGTACAAAGGTGAACAAAACGCCATGGAAAAGTAAACAAGATCTAGCAATGTAGCATCTGCTACGAAACAACAACTGACAATCACAATGGAGAACAAATATGGAAATCACACTTGTGTTCTTCTCAGTATTCCAATGGAAAACAAAAGCATGATGACGCTAAGCCACAACCACAGCAGGAACAACACTGCTACAGCACAGCAGGACTGCAGGGTAGAAATGGAAAAGAAGAAAATTTAATTTGAGAGCTCAAGAGCAGGCAGGCAGGAGTCTGTGATGAAATCTTCTTTGGGATTTGTAAAAAAAAAAAACAAGGTAAAAGCGAGCTCTGAATGTCAAACGCTTATCTGATCCAATCACTGACGGGCTTCAGTTTGTGTCAAAGACGAGGAGCGTATCCTCACTAATTAGTGAAATAATCCCTGATCTGAGTCACCGTCACAAGCCCAACACAGAGCATGTGTTGGGAATTGACTCGTGTGCTCTCCACGGTTCAGCAGGTTGCTGATACAAACGGAGGATTGATAAGCTCCCGTCTGATTGTCCTTCTGGCTCCAAATTGATGACACACTTAGTGATTACTGAACTGTTAAACAGCTGATTTGGTTATTGCTCATTACATACCATAATATTACTGCTTCTTGCTTCTTGCTTATTACTTGCTTGGGTTGGTGTAATTTGACTGTTACATTGTTTTGTCGGGATTCTCTTCTGGCAGTTATGTTTGTCTTTTTTAATAATATGATAAGGATTACTATTGTTACAGTATTATTACTGGTAGTAAAAGTAGTGTTGAAGTATAAATGCTCATATCATTGAATTGAGGTAAAGCATATTATAGTATAGCACATTACAGTAAAGCATAGTATAGTATAGTGCAGTACGGTATACTACAGTACAGTATAGCACTGCACAGTACTTCATGATAAGCACTCTTACTTACTGCCATTTCCAGCTCACAATAAACTAACAAATTTAGACGATATGGAGCAGAAAATGACAATAGTGATAAATATGTTTGTATGCCTATACAAGGAGCTCAGTAGTTGCTTTTGTTCTTTGTTGCTGGGATTTCATACAAATAGATAATTAACAAAATATTGCAGAATATTGAAAAATCCTCCGTTTATCCTCCCTGTGCTTTCCTCCACATCCTGTTTCAACAGCACCACAATCAGGAGTCAGGATGCTCTAAACACCATCACACCGACTTATACTGTCACCGATTTGAACAAAACAGTCGCTTAAGTTTTGAGCTGCTGACCGTATCTCCTCCTCAGTCAAATGGACGGTGTGTTTTCTCCTCGCCCACTCGTCTTCTTCCAGCCCCACATGACTTTGTAATAATTACTTTTGCCAACAGAGGTGAAAGTGGATATTTGAATCATTGGACACGGACACTCGGCTCACCTCTTCTCATATCTGATATCACCATACATCATCATTTGATATCGTCTGGAAAAGTTAACCTTCAGTCTGAAGGTGGATCACACCGTGGAAATGACTGTTTTCTTCTACTGTGAACTCGTTCAACAACGAGACGAACACCAGGAAATATTAACTATGACAATATAATGACTGAAGATTATTATTATTACTTGATAATATAACAAAATTATAAGTAGATTTCTCTTTGGGACGAGATTAGCGCTGTCAAGTGCAAACCCAAATAGCTGCTTTTTCTGTCTGCTAAGCAGCTTAGCTTTATGACATCTCTGTTAAAGGATAAAGTCGCTGTTTATCAAGCTAGACTTGTAGAAGCGACGTTTCCCCCGATTTATAATTCTGCACAAAACGAGATTTTAAACCGCTAAGCTGCAGCTCCTCACTGGGTTTGAACAGTCAAATGTTGACTGTTGTTTATAAGGCTTTAAAAAAACAGAATAGACGTTGTTTGGCATGAAGCTGAAAGCACAAGAATATCTATATGTTCTTGCCATTACAAGCAGGTTGCAAAACCACATTTTCTACCAGGTTTTATTGACTTGACTATTCTTGGCTACATGTAATACAACGGCAGAAAAAAACACTCAATAACCCGACCTGATAGCGAGCATAGTTCACTGTTCTTTTTCACTAGCAGACATAAAGACGTGAGATTGCACAGTGAGCTTTATTGCAGCATTATTGAAAAGAGGCTTTTTTAAAATCTGTTTTTTAAGGCCTTATAATTGGCCCCGTTGGACTGCTATAATGGAGAAGTTGGGGCAGAGTGAAAAGGCATATGCGTCCTCAGCATTGATCATGTGTCTGTTCATCTCTGCCTATGTAACAACTTAATCAAACTTTTTGGTATTGTGGTTTTTCTGTTTTTTTTTTTAAATTTCCTTTATTGTGTTATATAGGTTCACGTATATAACAGCTCCTCTCTTCCACAGAAAACACTGAACCGCCTCATCAGTAGTCCCTCCCTTAATTCTGTGACTTTGTGACATCACGCGATGCCACCATGTCACACATCTGCATAATCTATGCCCATTGTCATGGTAGAAGTGAATACTGACTGGAAGATGAAAACGGAACAGAGCTGACCAGAGACACTGTGAGCAGTGTTGGATCAGGCACGTGCGAGCTGACCAAGCAGAGCAGGCTGGGTTTTTGGGAGGGGGTGGCCTTAAAGAGACAGGAGCTAATACAGAGTGTTTCATACGGAGTGGGAATACAGTGATGCAGCACTGGACAGCATGAGAAAAAACTGATGCATTTTTTGAGCATTAAAGGGGCACTATGTAGTTTTGGAGATCAAATTCCTACTCAGAAGTGCCTTTTTTTTCCATTACTGAATAAACAAGCTATTCTCAGAAGTAAATAAGGTCCCCAGAACACTGTTGGAGCTAGAAAGTTGGCAGGGTCAATCACATATAATCAAAATAAAACAGTATGAAATTGTGTTGGCATTTAAGGTCACTTTATACAGTTTATTCAGTCACAAAAATCGAGTATGTTTATTTAGTTTGTTTGGGCCAGAAAAAACTAAGAACCTGAAAATGAGCAGAACATGTCTCCTTCAAGATTATATAGAAAAGGGAAGGAGAAGACCCTGTGATGTTTCACTAGTGTGAATAAACTAGGACGTTGGAATTTACTCAGTTATGACAAAAATATATCACATGCATAGTAATTTCTGTCATAGTTTTGTCTTTTGAGCACCACCCTCTCATCTTGGCCCGACACAAAGAGTTACAATGTCCTTGAGCAAATATCCTAATAATAATTCGGTCAACTTTGAGCAGTACTTCAGAAGACAAAGAGATAAAGTATATGAAGAACGTATTTTCCAGAACGACTGTCTCTATGGACTGTCCTCAGAGAATATGACTATAACTAAGTCAAATTGAAGAATGGACTTGGTTAATAAACACACAAGACGAGAATAGCAGCCTCAGAATTGCGATGTTGGGACCCCGACCTATTTGATGAGAAATTTAATGTGATTCACGCCTTCAGATATTTATTTACAGTAGTATGAGCCCTCCCATTGGGGACCAGGTCGGTCAGTGATGTCTTGCTCTTTCCATTGAGCTACACAGCACCAGCAGTTTTTTGGCTTGGAGAAGAGAAATCGAGAGGATTATGTGCTCCGCCTGCCAACACAGTCTTTTGATCAGAGGCCAGGTAATATCAGGCAATCTCCATTAATCCTACCATCTCTATCTCCTCTTAGTTCCTGTTCTCTTCTCGGCCTCCCATCTTACCAGGTTGTTATCAGTCTGAGGGATAATTAAGCCTTGTGGGACGGCTGAAGGCTCTCCTCCTCTAAGTTGTGAAAAGTTAGAGGGAGGCAGATCAAACGCCTTTGAAACACAAGAGATAATAATAATAAAAAAAAACCTAATCTACCAGAGACAACAGACATACTGCTGGAGATGTGTTGCTCTCCTCTGACTCTCATCTTGCACTTCTAGATCAAAGTTCAGTCAAACTCTGGGCAGAGTTTGAAACCATGACAAGCAAATTCACAACTAACAGGAAAACAAGTGAGAGTTTGACGTTAGAATTCATTAAAAAGCAGGGTTTTATTTAGTAGGAGTGTTGACATTTGTGCGAGTCATAGGCTGTGATAAAAATTCTACAATACATGTCACAGCACGTTCATATTACATTTAATGAACTGACTTTCAGTTGAGGAGGCAGAGGGGATGGCGGTGAAGTTAAAGGTAAGAAGGCCGAGAAACCTGAAAGAGAATTGAGAGTCTAAGTTGGAGCATTTCCAGCAGTGTTTGTAGAGACCAAAACAAGTATTTCAAGGCAAAACATGACCTCTTCCTTAACCTAGTCCAAGGGGTTTTTGTGTCTAAACCCGAGCAGATCATTAGCACAGCACTGTGACAGAAGAGAAATGGAAAATTCAACCTATAAAAAAAAATGGAAAGTTGCAACAAAAAGAAACATCCAGTCCGAACTAAACCGTGGTTTTGCAGAAACATACTTTGCAAACATTTATTCTGGCGATTGGGTCGATTTTTCTACTCTCAAGTTATTAAGCCAAGTAGAGGTAGTTGCAATCCTTCTTCGTTCAGTACCCGTAAAATAAGGCTGACCCCATGAGCCAGAGTTTGGATTCACAGTATCAGACAAAACTTGCATAATCAAGCAACACAGTATTTTTCCCCTCCGGTCTATTCAAGTTTACTTATGTTAAAACTTCTCCCCTCTATCATTGTAAAAATAGCCAGGGACGTTCATGAGAGAAGTCGATGTGATTTTCCCTGCTCAGTTTGGAACGTGAACACATGCTGCACTGAGCCAGGAGCAGCTGTCTAGATGAATCTTTAATGCGTATGTACGTTAGGGTCTCCACAGCAGATCAGAGCACCAAAACCACGGGAAACTTTTCTGACTGTTAAAGTTGCTGTCATCTAGAAAAAACACATCCTTCTGAATAATTAATGTTGTGAACTCAACATAAGGGATTTGTCAAAGAAGAAAAAAAACTACAACTCTTCGACTTCTGTTAACTTCCTTTTAGAAAGTGATATAATGTTTTTAATGTAGGATCTCTGCTGCTTTTTCTCCAGTTACTCTGATGCCCGAATCACCATTTCACAAGGGTGTTTTTAGATTTTGCATACAGTTAAAGCCGAGAACTGACACATTTAGATGAAATGATGACGCAGACCGACAGGTGATGCCACTGTTGTTCTGGTGATAGGAGTCACGCGTGTGCCAACAATCAAAAAGTGCGATCACCGCTAATTTGAAAAACGTGAGAAAACGCCTCACGACCTGAACACTGTAGCACCTTTTAAATAGGCCTGAAAAAACAAACTGTGATCTTTGACAATCCTTACTGCTTACCTGCCTGCCAGTGTGGTCAGGTTGTATGTTGTTTGTGGGAGGGTTCTGTGGACTGGCATGGATCCTTACTGATGAAATGAGACAGCCTGGAAAAGAAAAAGGCACACCAAGAAAAGGAGAAAGGAAGATGTGGTGAGGCATTTAGTTTTTATAGCTCAAAAGACTGTAATGCATTTTCACCCACACACCCTCTAATGAACTGTCTGGCCATTTGATACAGAGGAGTGCGTTTTCAGACAGACTTAAGTATTAGAGTCTGAGCGATGAAAGTGCTCTTTTCTGAAAACACTACATTTGACTTTAGACACAAAAACAACACGCTCATTAGTGACCAACTCTATCACATGCTGGCTCGTCAACTCCAAATTTGAGCTCCTTTCTGTCATCCAGAAATGTACATTCAGTATTTGACTGCCTGACAACTATTACAAGGCCACATTTCCTCCCAAAGTACCCACAACTACCTCTCAAGGAACTGCATTAAGCATTACTCTGGCCCGTTACTGTGTACGCTTTAAGTGCCGCCCAGATTGGGCAATTTAGTCTGCCGACATATGAAAAGTGACCTGGACTTCATCATCAGACCATCTGTTAAATACTATCTGTAGGTGTTGATGTGTTGAGCCACAATGATAAAAACAAACTGGTTTGTGGCTGCAGATTTTAAAAAAAAGGGTGCTGAAAGAAAATAGAGAGAATAGACAGAATATGTTCAGCGCTGCAAGACTCATCCCACACATTGGTGTACTATTACGAGTATTACACCCTCAGGAGCTACTTTTTGGACAATAAAATATGTCCCCTGGTCCATGTGAGGGAAAGTTCCTGCGGTGGAAAACTGGAAACACGTACATTTTGTTTTTACATACGTCAAAATTGCATCGACCATCTAAAACACCAGGCCAATATGCAATTTTTAATTTAAAGACTTAATTTACGTACATTACATATTATAAGTTATTATAACTTCTATTCATTTGTATCCATTACTTTTGCTATTCATTTATTATTAATCATTTATTGCACACAAACTTTTTTGGCCTGTATTTCCATCTTGCATTTCACTGCACTGCATGTACTTTTGACATTTGACAAATTAAACTTAAAATTTTGATTTGATTTAGTTTGGCGATGTCAATCATTCTCTTTTAAAAAAGTAAGGAATCTTTTCAACTAAGTGCATGGACAGTTGATTCACAAGAGGCGATAACACTGGAAAAAAGTGTAAAGCAGCCCAAGCACGGACTGGTAATACCAGTAAAAGCTTCTGCAATCCTGCAGAAAAACAAATGCTGTTTCAAAAAGTGTACGAATTATACATACAATACAAAAATAACAATAATTGATTGCATTTAATGAATGAGCCCTGAGCAGGGCAACTATACCCTCTGCATGATTGCGGTCATACAACCTACAAACTTGGAGGATTGGCTTACAGCACTTGGATTGTCTCTGATGAACTCCAATTCTACTTTGTTTTTTTTTTAAATAACAAAGTTAAAGAAAATCTATGAAATAAAAAAGAAATAACAGGTCGCTCAGGAAGAAAACAAGCAACCTGCGGTAATCTCAGACTAATTTGCCAAATGCAGCATCTGTTTATGGCAGCGAAGCCACGCTTGGATTTCGACTTGGATATGATGCACCTAACATGTTATGCTGTGTGTTCTGTTCGCTTTCAGCACAAGATGCTAAATTCAAGGAGTGAGAGAGAGTCTGGTTCTTGCGAGGCTGCAGGCTTGATTAAAAGTAAAATCCTGGTGCGAGCAGATGGTGGTGTAGACTTTGCTTGCTTTCTTAAAAAGTATGCAGTCCACCCACCTCCCATATTTTTTTGCACTTTATTTTGTCCAAGGGAAAGCTGAAAAGGGGAGAGACCGTTGAAGGCCAAGAAAATAAGAAAACACTCTCTCCATTGTTCCAACAAGGAATACACGGTGGGTTTTTGTGTGTGTGTGAAGAGAAACATCACTCACTAAAAAGGTGGATGATGATTCTGCCAGATGGAAGGTAAATGTGTTGATTTTAAATGACTCAGACCTGAATCATGATTTGTCTGACTCTTGAGGTTTACTCACACCGAATCACTGAACAACCCCGTCTCCTCCCATAAGAATATATCTTACTAATTTGTTGATGCTGCTGCCTGACATTTATTCACTGCCAAGGTTTTTTTTTTTCTCAAATACAGAAGTGCAAACATTTGACAGAACAGAGAGCTTTGGGACCCAGCAAGCAAAGGATGTCATGTAGACGTCTCAGCCAGACGGAGCCCCAATTAAGCCGACTATCTGTAACCCACTTCCAGTCAAAAGAATCTTAAAATTGTTTAGATTGCGTTTTTGCCACTGTGGCTCGGAGGACGGTTATATTTATTTCCTGTATATTTACAGCGTAGATGACCGTGAAAAAGCTTGGTTCAACGCACACACCTGTTATGATTCAGCGTCTTTTTGTTGTGTTTTGTTTTACATCCTCGCCCTTTTTGTGTCTCTTCTGGCTTTTCGGTGTCTCCTCTGTGATTTTCCCTCTCTGTGTTTCCCTTCGTTACCTCACCTGTCCTTTTCCCTCCTCTCTCACCTCACCTGTTCCTGATCCCCTTCGTTACTGTCACTGTGTATCTAGTCTTGGTTCTCCCTGCACTCCTTGTCTGTTCGTTCCGTCACCTGTCAGCCTCTGTTCGTCTCTTCGTCATGTTCTGTAGTGTTTACTCCGGTCTCTCCTCCTGTGTCTCCCCTGGTGGCATGTTTCTTATTTTTGTGTCTGGTTTCCCCTGCTGATTTGTACTTTGCTTTAGCCTTAGTTGTTATTTTGTTTGGTCCTTGTGACTCCATTTTGTTTTTTTTGTACTATTTCAGCCTTCGTAGATTAAAGCTTGCTTTTTGTTTCCCCAATCCTGCCGCCCGTGTGTCTGCATTTGGCTCCTCCTCTAGTTTCCCCCCTCACTGTAGCACATACCGTGAATAAGAAAAGGCAAAAAAAAGGTCTATACTTGTATTTTATATCGATGTTCTCGTGCAGAACTAGAGCTGCAGCCAGGCAGCAACCACTGCTGTCAAGTGATGTGTCGTTTTTATGCTACAGTTATACGAATGGATCCATTTGTGTATAACTTTCACAGTATTATGACATCTTTATTCATGCCTTTTATTACAAACAGGGGTAAGTGTATTGTATCAATATCAGGATCAGATTTTAATACCTTATTGTAACATTATTTAAGATTTGTTTGCAGGTGGCGTGTTACGACATCCTATACTGCACCATTGAGCATGTAATAGCGTATTGTAAGATGATTCTGTCGCGGGAGCATGATTTGATAGGGGAAACTTTCTGTGAGTATCAAAATCTGCTCCCTATATTTTTAAAGTACACTTAGCCCTGTCTGTAATAAAAAGAATAGATAAAAAATGTAATAACACTGTGAGAGTTATACACAAATGCATCGATTTGTGTTAACGGTAGCATTTTTTTAACCAGGCAGCATAGATCGATAAAACACCTGGTTGGGTATCCATGCTCTACCTCACTCCTAAGACAAAGTTCAGTGTTAAGGTAAGCAGAACACTTTGGTTAGGAGTGGAAAAGACTGGGATTGTGCGAAAGACTGAAAAAGGAAACACGCTGCGCCTTGTTGTTGAAGTCAGTTTTGAGAATTTTAATATTTAATATATCAGAGCAGCTTGACAGAGACCGAAAATCTTGTTTCTCGCCGACCTCCAGTGGTTTGACTTCTCACTTTGCTGCAGTGATGCACAAGTCCACTGCTGGGCGATGGTTGTAAGCGAATGAAAGCACAAGATTTGAGAGTAGATGGGGACAGAGCCAGACGCACAACACCAATTTTGACAGCATAAAGCCAGACTTCTCGCCGCGATGCTGATTTCGCGCTGTCAAGTGGACTTTAGGTTTGAGCAATTTGCACGACGACGTCTCCTGCTTGCCAAAGTTTCTGGGCTATGGGGAAAGCGGTGGTAGCAGTGCACATAAAAACCAGGACTGAGAGTTTTCAAAATTGACCGTGTTCCAAAACAACTGGCCCTGAATGCTCTTGAGGCTTTATTTCTCCAATTTACTTTTGCGCTTGCTCAATAGTTTTGACGTAAAACAAAACGCTGCTGATTTGTAAGTCTACCCGCCTCGGCACAAGTTGTTAAATTTGTTTACAAGCTGGATCGCTGCGCCCTCGCATTGTTTCTGCCTGTTTATTGATCCTTGAGTCTGAGCTATTTCAGCCGGATACTGAAACCTGAATTTTAAAAGAAGGTGGTTAGGGTTTTGAAAAGTCCGAGGCGGCTCACTCAGTCAGAGCGAGAAAAGCATCAGCAAACCTAATCTAAACCTAACATGTCAATGACGCTTTCCCTTTCTACAGAGAACAGGAGCGAGGTCAGTCCAGGTAAGAGCCGTGTTCCTTTATTGATTCTCGGTATAAAGTCTATACCAATCACAACAGACGGGCTGGAGTTAAAGAGAAGCAGACAGATCAATGAGAAAGATCTTTAAGCTACAGGATAACAGCGATGTAGAGAAAAGGGGCTGGAGATCGATAAACGGGAGATGACCCTAATATTTTGTACATTCAATCAAAGCCCGTGTCGAGGACTTCTTTGTGGGCCAGCCAACAAAGACAAAACTATCCTCTGGACTTGTCCTTTACAGAGAGAGAGAGAGAGTGATGGAGGTCCTCGCTGACGGTAAATCCAGCCAGCAATAAATGTAATTTCTAATTTTAAGAGGTCCATTAATTCCTGTCCGGCACCTGTGCCAGTAGTACTTTTGATGGGGGTCACGAGGAGAGCTAACATTAATAACAACTGCCATATTACAACTGGATGTGGCTGGCGACAGCGTCCCGCTTGACAGTGTCCTCTCGGATATAACATATGATACCATTAGGCGCCATTATAGGTCAAACCCCACGCAAACACAGCTGGGCTGATGGGGTGCAAACAGTAAATCACTCTAATCCAACGGTGAGATGAAGGCAGGTTATTCCCACATCGCTGAGGGGACGGGGATTTGTGTCACAGGCTGAGCTGCAGTTTACCAGCTTGAGTCATGATGAAAGCTGTGATAGAGCTCAGCTGTCATTCAGGAGGGCTGAGCCACAAATCTGTGATCACCTGCCTTCTCTACACCTCCAAACACCACCGACCACACGCTTCAGTCAGCGTGGACGTGACGGGATGCCCGGGGGGGGGGGACAGAATGTGGCAAACAGAACCCGGGATGCACACATTTTTATACAAGCCGCGTTACGAAAGCAAAACACAACCCAAAAAAAAAAAAACGCAGCGTACAATCTGACGTGCAGCCACGGCTTATTTGCGCAGGATTATCTTTTTTCTTTCTCAGCTCTCGAATAGATCGGGATGATCGCCGCTGATGCTGTAACCCTCCTGGTCCCTCAAGCAGAGATTTGACTCATCTCCCTCTCATCCTCTTCCAACCCTCGGTCCCAGCGAGCCCGCCTGTCAATACACAGACACTAAACGCTGCTCAGGCTGTCAGAGAGGAGCCGCAGCGTGCCTAGCACACTTTACACAGTCCCACTGCACAGCCCGCACGAGCACAAACTATCCTTCCACTGCGCGGAGACATTTAAAGAATGGAGCCTATTAGAGCGGGGGTGTGCGGAGGGATGGGAGAAGTAAAACTGAACAAGACAGAAACTCTGCAGAAGTTGTTCACTTTTCCTCGCAGACGACAGAGATGAAAAGGCAGATAAGAGGAGAAAACAGCGAAAATCAGACCCAGAGAGAGATGCGGAGTGAGCTTACCTGCCCACAGTGCAGACGCACACACAGGTCTGTGGCTTTCCACTGCTGCTCCGCGCCGCTCCACTCACCTAAATCACTTCCATGACTCACGCAGAGGGAAGATAACCGGCTCTCAGGAAAAGTGGAGTAAACACACGTTGCAAAGGCTGGCAGGGCGCTCGCTCTCGCTGCACAGCCGCTATCTCTCATCCTTGTTTCTCCTCCTCTGTCTCTTTCTTTGATCTCTCTCTCTCTCTCTCTCTCTCTCTCTCTC
>CAEMYA010000045.1:1033482-1050804 GCA_903131615.1 Diplodus sargus | reverse complement strand
TTTTTTTTGCTGTGTCTGAGTTTACATTTCCCAAAACTGATTCACAATGTTCCAAGTTTAATTAGATATTTAGACAGCTAAAATAAAACAACGAGGATGTGACAGCTGGTTGTTCATGTGGGTAACAGTAGATTGACGGGGAATAAAAGCAGTGCTGATTATGAAAACACCAAAAATGACTAAAGCACAGAAACAGGATGTAAACGATGATGGATTATGTCACTCGGGGGCAAGGAATTGGCAGCAAATGACTGCTTTGAATGGAGAATTTAATTTAATATTTCATGCTAAGAATGCGAAAAAAAGTTGCAAACAAAGACATGGTGTCATGGAGGTGAAGGAAGAGAAGGAGGAGGATGAATGGCGTCTACAGACAATGCAAAAGTAGCTATTTTAACACGACTGCCTTATAACAAACTCACTGTGAGCCCCCCTTGGATAAATGAATGAATGAGGCTGTAAACAGTTTACGTCTTGGATCCAAGGGGTGCTTCGGCTGGAAACCTCACTGCCTCAATGCGAAAAGGCTGTACAGACAGTGGTGAAATAAAGATGACCTAAAAACAACCCTGTTGGAAGTCGGCAGCAGAAGCACGTGAGCAATATTTGGGCTGTTACAAGCCATGAGGAATCTCACAAGACTAAATCTGAGGTTACTTTCAGATGTTTACCACATTGTGTTAAACTGGTGGCAATTGAACATGAAACCACTGGATACTTTTGAGGAGGAATGGCCGGGTCTTAACATCTGTAAAGCTGACACCAGTGGTTATCTTTAGGTACACAGTCATATTTGTGGTAACAAAACCAGGTGTTTTTGTTGTAACAAAAACAGATATATAAAGCCAAAACATGATTTTTTTCCCCAAAAACCCTTACCAAAGTGGGTTTAAAGTGTAAAGCTCTACAGATCAGAAGCACAGCAGTGTAACAAGATAAAACTGAGAGCTGAACCTTAAGTAACACAAAGTTGCAACATATCCTTTGTTTCCTGAGACATGCGTTGCCAAAATTTAATCTGGCGACTGGATAGAATCTCATATTGGCACATTTTGCACCAACAAATAGAAACCACCTTAAATCTCCTATAAAGGCACAATAGTCTCATTTTAGTTTTTGGTTTTCTCATGTTATACATATTTTAAAAATCTACTGATTTTAACAGTGGCAATAAAATAAAGGTTTGGGTTTTGTCAATATTTTGTTGGCCTGACAAATATGTATGCAGGGTTTCTGCAGGTTTGAACAAGTCAAATTTAAGACTTTTTAAGACCTTTTAAGACCATTTTGAACTAAATTAAAGCCATACATGAAGTACAAAAAAGTAAAGTAAGTGTGTGTCAGGGTTATCATAGTTTTTTCAAATTTCATTAGTTTTTATTTTAAATTTAGTTTTCAGTTTGTTTTTTTATTTCAGTTTAGTTTTAATTAGTTTAACGAGTTTTTATGTGGGAATTTAATGTAATCTAGTTAAATATAATAACCCTGGTGTGTGTGTGTGTGTGTGTGTGTGTGAGCACGCTCCACTCATTGTTTTTCAACAGTGGAAGACCAGAGGCTGCAGGAAAGGAAAGAATAAGAGGGTCTGTCACATACCTCCCCTCACATCAAACTGGAGGAGAGAGGGGTACAACTTTTTACATCCAAATCTGTTGCCAAAATGTTTAGTATCGGTGTTCAAGATCCAAAGCACATTTCAACGCATTCAACGTTGGAGTTGAGCCGAAGATAGGTTGAATGTCGCTTGCCTGCGAGACGGCAGAGGCGGCGCAGAGTTCGGGTCAAGCAGAACTGGATGAACTTGGACTGAAACAAAAACAAACAAAAGGCGACGACAGAAGCGGTAAATGAACGTACATATTTAAGACCTAACTAAATGTAATTTAAGACCTATATCCAAAGGGAACGCCTCAGGTGATTTGTCAAACAAACCCAGGGATTATCTGACCGACTGTCACTGCCTGGATGAATAAATGAATATCCGGCAAAACACTTCACATACTGTACTACATGAGAGCAAATGAGGAATCACAAGAGGGACTAAAGTTCATTTAATAAAGCATTGTAGCTCTTTCCATTAATGTCCTGATGTTTGACTGACACTGAAAAGAACATTAATGTAAAAAACACCCACAAGGTGTCCGACAAAATCACTCTAATGTTACTTACTTCCATGTCTTGAAAGGCCTTTAGGAAACATCGCTCCCTCTTTGTTTTCTGCCCACACTATGTAGGCATTTTTCACACCCTAAAATAAATGCAACAGATTGGACGGCGTCATTAACTTCCCACTACTTCGCCTGTGGGACTCATTATGCTGATATAATATTAAATATTTACATGAAATATGAACTTGAAATAAATGTAATGATACATTTACTTAATCACAATTCTTTATAAATATTCCAGGCACATGCTGCTAACAACTGACAGATTCAAAATATAGTTTCTCCACAGGCGTTTGAGTGTTTCAACCTGCTCTTATGCTTACTTTATCTGCTGTTTACTGACTGCCTGGCAGCATTAATGAGTCACCGTTAATAATCAAAGGGGAAGAACAAAATTGAGAGTTTGAATTCAAAAAGTACAGACAGAGGTGTCAAAAGTCCACACATTCTTTACTCAAGTAGAAGTACCGATACTTGTTCAAAAACAGACTGGTACTGATTCAACTCTTTACTCAAGTTAAAGTAATAAAGTACAGGCTCTGAAATGTACTCTAAGTATAAAAGTAAAAGGTATCCCTCGAAAGGACATTTCTGTGCGAAGCCCATGTCATGTTAATATAATTCTAACACTATTAAACTCAGCGATTGCTGAATCACATTCCCAGGATGTCAAATACCCACATTTTGGATTGGTAAAGCAAAAACTGAGGAAATAAGAAAATCCAGGCAGAGAGCTGCAGGGTCTAAGCAGATACAAGAAACTAATACAGCTTTTCTCCCTGTCTGCCTGCTTTTGTCTTTTTACATCTGCTGTACGAGACATGCACTGATAGGTTGAAATCAATCTTGGGACCTTGGGAAGGCGGTGTGTTATTACACGAAATAAAAATAATGGAAATTAATAAAAGGGTACGTTTTAAAAATAGAAGGAGTAGAAAGCACAGATATTTGTGTTAAAATATAGGGAGTAAAACTAAAAAAACGTTGTAAAAAGATAATAAATACTCGAGCACAAATACCTTAAAAATGTACATATGTACAGTAACAAAGTATTTGTGCTTCACACACCCATGAGTATAAATGAGAAGAAAGAGGAGGAAAAAAGAAGAGTTGTGGCTGTCTCTGTATTGTCTTGGTGTTTCCAAAGATGAGCTGCAAACACTTGAGTGGACACGTGCTGTTTTTGGATTCTGTTGTAAAAAAGGAATCAATCTGCTGGTGGCTTTGTTTACACTAGAGTTACAAGATAAGTCTGAGGGATCGCGAGGAATTTACCAGGGTGGGAAAGCAGAAAAAAAAATGGCAAAGAATATATATTTAATTTTCATGTTTTTCTCCAATCTTTGCTTTGCTCCCTTGTGATTTAATGAATAACTTTAACACTCAAGGCTCCTCACAACTAAAAATGAAACTGAATTTAGAAAAACAGGGAATAACATCACTCTTTAAAGGCAAAAGTTTTTGAATCACTGTTTTTCACTATGATTATTCAGAGCAGGTGTTTTATTATCTGATCTTCTTTCAAAGGCTCTGACTTTTTGCAAAGATCCACTCCAGTGTCAAGGCTGTTAAAAATGTCTCTATATTAACTCTCAAGTCAAGTACTCTTGCTACAGGGGCTAAAGCAGATTAAGAGCATTTTAAAAAAAACTTTGTATAAACTTTGTACTTTGTATTCACACATCTAACTCTTCTTAAAATGTGCTCAATTAAACTGTTGTTCGCATGTTTTACTTGATCGCTAAATCTTATTTTTACGTATTAGCAGCTCTGCGCATCTCAGATTTGCTTACCAGCTGGCAAAGGTGGTGATCTGTGTACTTTAATTACCTTTTTGAAATGCTCAATCCCCAGTAGTCGCTTTGAATAACAAATATAATACATCAGAAATAGCATGAACTAATATTAAAACATCACAAATAACTCAATTTTGATTAAAAGTTCAAAAGAGTCCTGTAATTTAAAGCTCCAAAGTGTTTCCATGTTATTGATAGATTTTTATATATTTTTACTTTAATCACAGGTAATGGATGACAGTTTACTGAGTTACAATGCTCCCCTCTATAAACTGCTAATTGCTGTATTTTCTAACTACCTGCACCATAATTACATGCTTAAAAAGGCATGAAGGGGAGCCATTAATGTCAGCTTTGTCACTGTAAAAGGTGAACGCAGAGTTCCAGTGAGCTGAAGGGAAACTGTCACCCAATCAGCTGTCGAATCTCCTGCTGTGCTCCTGCTCCGTCCCCGCAGAGATGAGGTCTGAATATTTCATAACCGATCATTTGAAGGGTTGCAAGAGCTCCCAGTGTGACTAAATATTCAGTGAACCGCTACTCACATTTTAACCCGGTGGAACAGGATGAAAGGCTGCATCGTGGACGAGACGTGAGCTGCTCCTTGGAGGACCGGCCAGAACTCCCTCTTGGCCGATTCTCCTGGTCAGATATTCTGAAACCAGATAAATTATTCAGCAATGGATTTATAGCATCTTTAATAGATATCCAATACATTTATACAGGATACAAAGTCAATCACATCTACCAAAAAATGCAAATGCTGCTAAACCTCTGTGTTGTAGACCTTCTTCAAAACATTTTGAGTTTCCTTTATAGAGAACCATAGACCGTATAATAACTAGTGGATGGAGCCACCATGACATCACCCATGGGTTGTGGACAACCATTTTGAAGCCGCGAGTTTGGCATTACGGCCATTGCCATATTGGTTTTGGAGCCAGAAGTGAACATATTTGCCTGGGATGGGACATTAATTTACAAACTGAACATCATGCTGTGTAGAGGAAGACTTTAGACGAGTGATGGGACTAAAGTGCAGCTCGGCTTCCTTTTTTTCAATCTGAACCAGACTGAGTCCAAAAGAGAATAACAGAGCCGGACCCAAACTCGCCAGGCGTTCAGTTTTTTAATGTCAGAACTCAAATTGAGCCTGACGCAGTTAAAAGTTCTGTTCAGACCACTGATTTTGGCAGTTTGCACCAATGTGACTAGAAGAGACAGTGAATAAGCATTTATCTATAAAAATCAATTGCAATTTGGTAAAAACATTAACTTAACATTAAATATATTGTCACTGTACTATTCTCAATTGAGTACATGTCAAAGACATCTCTGGCCATGAACTAAAACCAGGAGAACTTTCCCACCATCGTCTCTGTTCCTTAAAAATCTGCAGTGTCTAGTCATAACGACTGCTGCCTTGTGGCTCTAACCCCATTTTGGTAAATTTATGATTGAGTTTGAGAAACTGGATCTCCAGCACATCAATTATAACATCCCTGCCAACCTAGACCCTCAATAGTCTGCTTTCAGAATAAACAGATCCCCAGAGTATGCAATATCCACTACCCTCCCCTCAGTCTTCACACACCTTGACCTATGTTTCAGCGGTTTGTTGATTTCAGCTCAGCATTCAATACGCTATCCCCCATGAAAACGATTGGAAGCTTTACACTCCAGGCTTGACTGTGCATCTGGATCTTGTACTTTCTCACAAACAGACCTCAGACTGTTCAACCACCTCTCTCAGGACGACAGTGGCTGGACAGTAAGGGTTATTTCATGCTCAACGTCAAGTATGCACACAAATACAAACTGTGTTCATTTCGTCCTTTTCTGCGCATTTTCTAAAAGCTGACAGATGCGGACTAACAGAGCAGTATCTCTAGTAGTCGTGAGGGGCAATGTGGTTAATAGTTGAAACAAGATATGACAGGACAAGAGGAAGAAGTTTCAAATATGGCGCGTTGGTCTTACTTTGCCCAGGCACAGAGACGCAAGCAGTAACTATAGAACTACTGTGATCTGACTCCTTCTGGTGGTTGTGTTGCTTAAGATCAAGGCCAACGTGAAAGACGCATGGAATGAGCAGTGACAGTTATATGGTTTGAAAGCAACATCTATTTTCATACATAAAGGGACCATAAATAAGGACAATGTGCAGACAAACTACAGAAAATCGACAGGATTCTGCAAAGTGCTGGAGGACACGTCTCCATGTTTCCCCAGTGGCAATTGCACCCTTTGTGGCGGCGCCATTTTGTGGCTCACCCTTCACTCTAACCTTGAGTCAAACAGATATCAATAAATTGTCAGATTATTATAACACAGGAACAGCATCGTCATGGTTAGCACATGGGCCCTGCAGCAAAGAAACAGCCTGTGTTCTTGTTGCTGTCTTGGTGCAGTTTGCCTGTTGCACTCAGTCTGGCTTAGTGCATGCTTGAATGGGCTCCAGCATACTGTGACAGAAAAGCCTACTGGGAAAAACATGATAAAGTCAAGTCACATGACCAACAACAATAATGTCAGCATTTCACTGATGATGCTATTCTGTATGCTGGACCTAACACTCCAGAGCCATAATGTAAATGTAACAACCTCTAACATCACACCTGACCTGAACCCATTTTAACCTCAGCTCTGATTACATACATCCCTACCTGTATGATTCAACCATCAAACCTAACAAACAAGCTTCTTTCTTACCCACAGACTCTAATTTCTTTTTTTGGTCGTATGGTTTTTTGCAGCATCCATTCATTCAGTAAATGAATAGAGGACAAGGCTGCATTATAGCTCTGAAGATAATTCATAATGCTTGTGTAGCATCTAGCTTAGTTCACTTCCAGAGCATCTGACACTCCAGTCAGACTTGACTCTTGTGTAATAACTTTAATCAAATAGAAAAATATGATGTTTTCCCACCATAATGCCAGCTTTCTCTTTGTTGAGTGAGTCATTTATTTGAGGCTTTCCTCATAAAATGAAAAGATGAGAAACACAAACTGGCTGCTGAAGAATTTAGGCTCACGATGTCCTATACAGTCACATCATAGACTGCCTTAATGCATGATTGCATATTGTTCCCTTTGTATCTGAGCATGTTTTTGCCCTTCTACTACAAAACTGCATAGTTTTAACATTAGTTTTCACTATTTTATTAGGCAGGGTGATGCTTTCGGGACTTCTTTCCAGCACCCATTGGTTTTCATTCATTTTTGTATGATGTTGAAATGTTGAAATGAGCAACGGATGTGAACGCCTGCTGTTGTGTTGTTATAAATATGCAATGTGGTATAATTATGTTATATTATGTGGATCAACTCAGCCTACACTTTCAACATCATCATTGCACTGTGCAAGGGCAGTGTATTTGATTGTGTTAGCTCTGCTGGCTCACTTGACTCAAGGCTTTCATGTCATTGGAAAGAAATAGAAGTAAGTAGCTGTCTGAAAGGCAGGAAACATTTTCTAAAATGTCAACTACACATAAAGCTCCCACACATCCAGAAGTTATGTTTGTTGATCGGTGCAGGTTGCAATGAGTGGATACTCAAAAAATACTAGTAAAATCAAATATTTCAGACATTTCTGCAGCCAAAATATATATATTTTCTAATTTCAGAAGAAGAAGGTAATAATGAACCCTTTACTGTTTTATGACAAGGAATTTAAAGGGCAATGCTGGCCATATTCCATATTTCTCTTCAGTCAACAGATGCTATACGAAGACATCAATGCATTTGTCTGTCTCTCGTTACTTTCTGACTATGCTACCATGTCTGTGGCATTTAAACTAAATCATTCCTACTAAAGTCTTAATTCTCTAAAAATGGGTCACAGTTATATAGTTTTTAAAGACAGAATAAAAGTAATAATAAAACATTTGTGGTAAATAGGCTACAATATGAAACCTACAATTACCACCTTGTGGTTTTATGCCTCTGCCACCTAGTCAACCTGCTTTTCACAACACTGAGATCTGTGCTTCTAGGTCCAATTTGGTGTTTCCAGGCTTAGAATGGGAGCCATGACGCTGATGCCGTTTTTGTGACAGTGCTGTCGACAGTATTACCACAGGAGAATGTAAGGAGGGTGGAGAGAGAAGTTGTCTATTTCTTCTTTAATAAAAAAGTATTATGTGTATCTTCCAGCGAATTGGAAGTGATCACGATATTGACATTATGTGAAATCAGACATTTATTTCCAGTGAGAAACATGCTGCCCTCACCTAAAGACTCTTTCTACATAGGACCGATTGAGCTTCATCACGTGGCGCAACGACCATCACCAGCTCGTGTTGAAGTACAATGCTTAAAAAAAATGATGTTGCTGTGAAAAAGCTACAAATTCCCAAAGGACATTTCTGTAAAATTGTAATCAGCGTAGGAATTCTTGAATTGTGGCCTTGAATGTGTTTTGTGAGGTCACGGTGACCTTTGAACATCTTATTAGTTAATCCCAAGTGGACATTTGTGCCAAATTTGAAGAAAGTCCCTTGAAGCATTCCTGGGATATCGTATACACAAGAATGGGACAGACAGATAAACAACCAGAAAACATTATGCATCCGCTTACAGCTGTCTCCGACATGGATGCATTAAAAATGTTACGGCCATTGAAAGTCTCCTTGACACACAAACTCTGTGGTCATCTTTCGAATGCAGCAGAAATCGCATTATGGTTCAGTGGTGTTTGGCATTAACCCTGCTGAGCAGCGCAACAGAAAATCAGAGGCTGCAGATAATGTGGTGTTGGGGAGAAGGTGATAATGATTTGTTAATGGGTCTGGGTATTTGTCCACGTTGAGGAAACGGCCAAACACATAGGACATTTCGCATCAGGCCAACACGCTCACTGAGTTCTGTTCTGATCGAACCTTGAGGGTCCTCCAGAGCCTTTCCACCGACATCCACCCACCCATCTGCCCACAGTATGATTCTGGAACAAAGCATTTGCCTCAACCTCTCATCTGGTAATCAATGTGGAGAGACCACTCAACATAATTGATATAGGATGTGATGATGTTTTTTTTTTTTTCTACACTCAAGCACACACACATACACAAAGCTGGAGCACCCAGCTAAGTGGAGACTGAAGAGGAGGGCGTTGTTGTAGAGGATACATTTACATTTGCATATGAATAACAGTGAATAATGAATTCCTCCTGCTTGTTATTGTTCGAAGCGAAGCAGTACATGTGTTCCCTCTTAAATTAAGCCATAATGAGCAATTCGGAGCTTGCTGCCATTGTTTGCGATGCTTCATCATTGTACTACATTGAGGGCCGACTGAACTACTTAATTAAAAAACATATAGACCTATTGTATCACTCAAAACTTACATATGATATACGTTCATACAACCGTAGTGATTATTGGGTTTTCTATTTGCTTAAAAAACTGATGATGATGAATATTTGATGCATACTGTCAACATTTAAAGCAACAAATAAGATGAGAAAAAGAGAAGAAACAGGCAGCAAACCAAAAGCCTCTGCACGCCAAAAAAGAATAACATCAGCGCTTGGGGACGTGAATGAAAATGTCCTACAATAAGAAACCCTAAGCTGAGAGAGAGCAGATCTCCCAGTGGCTTGTTTGACTCACTCATCTGAGCAAGTCAAACATAACAGAGCAGCGATGGACGTGGTTTGAGTCTCACTGGGTTTCCTCGATGTACTCTCCTATGAATTATGGATGAAAAAACGCCTGTTCGAAGAAAAAAAAAGCACATACAAACAAGTACAACCAAGGGCTGACTTTTTCACCATATTTCCGTAGTGTAAAAGGCCACAGTGTGACCTAAACTAAGTGCTTGGCTCATCACAGTCTCATAATATCTGAAAACACCTGTCCAACAGTGAGAGTGGGAGTGTCTGACAGGTTTTGCATCTTTACTTATTTAGGAATTCTGAATTCAAGTGTCTAAAGATAACGACATTAGTCACAGATTTTGTAGCGTTATGTACTGTCATCAATAAAAACCACAAGGTACTTAAGGTAAGGCTGCTTTTCACTTGCACACCCGTCGCTACTTCTAGGATAGAGAAATTTGGCAAACGAGACTAAACCTAACTTGAATAAACCTTTCAAAAGTTGAGTAAGGGATAATGCCCGATGAGGTGTCTAAATTAAGGAATTAATGGACGACGCAGAGACCTTAGAACCGCCTCCGCGAAGTCCATTAATTCCTAATTATAGACACCTCGAAGGGCATTATCCTGCTTATACCATGGTCACTTGCCAAAGAAAAGACATTAAGACCATTCATTTATATTTTCATGCGTTTTACAATCAAAATATAAAGTTTTTCACAAGCCACTTAGTTTCCCTGGTAATGCCTGAGGGTTTGACTAATACCTGGAACAATCATTACCCTCCCGTAAGGTTCTTTTGCAACAGAAACGTTGTTCACTCCTGCAGTAAATAGGACGGACCTTAGATACGACTTGGCAACGGGAGATATTCTAGTCCGCTGAGCCAGAAAGCTAACGCTATGCTAGCAAGATTCAAAGAGTCAAGAGTCAATAACATTGTGTACGGTTGACATACAGTAAATATAATTTGACAGTATGTTTAACAACAAGACTAGCTAGCTAACCAGTCATGTCATTGTCTCCAAATCAATATAAAGATTTTCACGAACAAATGATCGGCCGTGTGTAACGTTACTGTGGCCGCAGCCTGAAGTAGAGAGCTGAGGAGCAAGCGGGATGTGAGATTATTCGCTTATATGACACAAAGTATCAGTAAATTTAGAGGGGAAGTGTACTTTCTGCAGCTTGTGTGTTACAGTCACCATCCTGTGGTGTTCAGATGATAAGGCACTGACGGACTGACGGACTGACGGACTGCACTCAGTGCATTTCAGAGACAGGCTGATACACCAGCTAGCACATTAGTTTAGAAGGGTGAGCAGACAATTTGACTGGAACTACTTAGTAGGTGTCCATATATCAGGGATTAATGGACACCCTGCAGCCAATCAGAATCGAGTATTCTCTCAGACCGTGGTATAACAGTTGTTAAATTGTATTCACTACAAGTGAAGGGATTATTTACGTATGATTGGGGTTACTTGTTCAGTCGAACCCTGCAAAAAAAAGGTTACAGCTGCCACCTTGTCTATGTTTGTACCGTTAGCAAGCAAATGGGTCAGTGTTAAGTAACTTCCCAATTAAAGCAAGTAGGTTGCCAGCTTGGAGGTTGTTGTTGATGTCTCACCAAGCAATGGGGACTTTGAGAACAGTCCACACAAATAGAGCAAGGAATGGAACAATTGGTGCCCAATGACAGGCTTTATACCAACTGTCTACATCTGTTAAGTCAGAATACTCAAGCAGTGTTTATCTACACCAAGCACTCACCAGAGACTCCGGTTCTCTGTTATTTTTCCCCTCTTCTCTCGGAAATGTTACATTCATGAAGTGAGGTACATTTCCACTCCAGCTCCAGTCAGCAGTCAACATTACAATATAATAACAGCCGCCAATGGAGGTCACCTCGGCGGACTGCAGCTTCAGGGTCAGGTCGAAAAAAAAAAAACAGGAGTGAAGATAAATACACTTTTAATCCCAAAAGTTAAAAATCTATCTCTGAGCTTTCCTCTTGATAGTAAACTGGTCCTGATCAGAGCAGAATCCCAGGTGTTCATTCCCTCAGAAGATCTGACTCTGCACCCGACTCTCTCCTCCAGCATTGGCCGACTCCCCTGCTCCATCCCACCCTCCATGCAACACATTTTGTTTTCATAGAGAGCCCCCTCTAGTCAGATTTGATATATGTTACGTTGAATTTACGATCCACTTTACACAATGATTAGCCAGGTGTGTGGAGGTGAGGAAGTAGTCAAGGTTTAAACTTCTCTCTCTTTTTTATCCTTCATACACCTATTTCCACCATCCTTTGTGTCGACAAGTAAGTGCAACACAATGAATGCCTTCAGCGCGAGGATGTCTGAAAGTTTTCTATAAGCGCGTGATAGCTTCAAATAAGCCCTCTGTGTTTCCTGCCTCTTCCTGCGCTGTATATTATTGTCTATCCTCGTTATTTGTGTATATTTTTCTAAATTGTGATCAATTAAATCTAAATCTAAAATTTGAGATATATTCTATCTTGTCCCTCTCTGTGATTCTCTATATTTTGTTTGGCCCATTGTCAAGCTTGGCCATTTGGAATAGTCCTTAAGGTGTAATCAGGATGAAAGCAAATCCAATCTTCTTACATTATTCACACAAATTAGACCGCTGGACCACCTGTGTCCTCAGTGTGTATCCCCCACAAAAACACCCACTGTAGGATTACACAAGCAATTCATGCGCTGTCCAAGTTCGTGTTTGTTTTCAGCTCAGCCACTAAATGATCTGTGAACTCTGAAGGAACTCCAGTTCTTTCTGCAGCTACCCTCCAGTCTCTGCTTTCCCATCTTGGAAACTCTATATATCTATAAAGTAGATTCTTATTGCCCAGGGGTTCTCGCAAATTTTTCTGCTCAAGTTGAAACATTCTCAACTTGCGTGGATAGGTTGGCGTGGCCCGGGGCAGATTCTTGTCTGCATCTCCCTCTTTTTTTTCTTTTTCTTTTTTACTTTTTATGCAATCATGTCACATCTAAAATTCACCTCACAATGTGAATGTTTTGTTCCTTATTGCACTTGTAGATTGTTGGTACACTTGAGATGTTTTTCAAGTATGCATACCACTTCCCTTGTTCAGGTATACTTAAACTGGAAAGAACCTGTGTTGTTCTTCAGTGAGGTTAATGAAGCCTTGAGAAATGTAAAAAAAAATTGGCCAACAATACCCGCCCAATAGCTCTCTAATTACAGAGGTACTCCACAGTAAAATGCGTTTTTTACAGCGCTAAATTACCGTACATTACTGCACTCTGATGAGACACATCAATTCTGGTGATATAGGATTGAAATTTCATATCAAAATATAAAAAATGGCATTTAATGGGTTGGCAATGGCTCAACACACCTTTTACTGTTTTAAATCATCCTCAAACTTGCAGGCCCAATGCTGACATGCAGAGTCAGCTGTTTGGGATTTCTTCACATCATGAAATTTACATTAATAATGAATGTTAACATCCTCTATATAAAATAGCTTTTTGCCATTGCCTTCATGGGAACTTAAAGTTGTTTTTTGGCTAACCCTCGTCGTGGTTTTCATCATCATCATCATCCAGACCTTGCTTCTGACAGCTGTATTACTGGACTGCACTCTTTTCCTAGATGATCCCTCTATAAACGGCAGGGATGCAGCTATGTACAGACAGTCCACCACATTCACAAACCTGAGAGTTTCTCAGCCACTCTGGGCAGCTAGCAGCTCAGCCACAACACAGGTGCCACACAGAAATTTCAACAAATGGCCGTGAATGTGGTTCTAGTGAATGTTGGCAGACTTTTTTCAGCATTAACTTAGAGTGTGACAGCAACTGCTAATGGCAGGTTAGCACTGATTACTTGATGATCCTGCCACACTGATTGGTATTGGTCAGTCCATCACACACGTCCCTCTGGTCGGTGTGTTTTTACCCCCCGCGTCACACACTACATTATCACGCACAACTGCAGTGGATGTCTTGTGCAGTAAAGCAACTGAAACAGGACAGAGCGATTGATGAAAAGCCTGGAAATATGGTAAAGTTCTGCTTCTTGGAAATTCCTTGCATGTCTGAATCACATCTAACCAAACTGATTGCTTGGCTGCAGCCTCTCCTGAGGACTGACTTGGCTCATATTTGCAAAAGCCAGTGCATCCAAAGTTCACGTACCTTTGATTCAACATCGTGACCGCTGAGATGTGAAGAGACATTAAGAAATTTATGGCAGCACGCTGCCGCCTCCCCTCCACACACACACGTCCCACCCCCACATTATGAGCCAATGTCACCTCTCTTCCATTCAGAGCAGGCGATTCAGACTGATGCTGTAATGAGCTGCTGTTTGTTTGGCTACAGGCTGTCTCAGATGACGCATGATGCTGTCACTCAGATTTCAGCGGCCCCGTTGGCACTGAATCACCATCTGAGTCTGTCACCGCCCCATGTTTGATCAAAGGCAAGTTCTCAAACAATTTCAGTGTTATCTCTGGCATAAAATGTCATTATCCAGGGTTTATTTCTTCTTTTTTTATTACTGTTGTTAAACCTTTTATTCATCCAGACAAGCCCAGAACATGTTCTTATTTACTCCAATGACTAGGGAATTTAACTGTGGGGGAGGATGTGTTACACATCATTCATTTGCCAGTACCCTCATCGCCGATCATTATGTGTTGTTGGCTGCTTTGCTGGAGCAGCAGGGGCTAAGTGCCATGCTCAAGGGCACATAAATCAGTTTTTGACACTGAACCTGACATACTGGAGCTGTACAGTGGAGGGTTTATGTGTTCAATTAAAAGATGAATACTCACAACTAGGAAAAATGCGGGCATATAAAGCAAGATAACTCAATAGTTTTTGGAAATACAGCAACTTGATTCGATTTTTTCCTTTGGTATAAACATGTTTTTGTGGCTTGTATATAATTAAGGAGTTTATTTCTCATTATCTCTACATTCCCACAAAAATATTCTGGCAAAAGCTGAATTGTTTTGACATCTAATGTTTAAAATTTCCACTCTGCTGCCCACACGGTTTTTGCCCTAATTCATGATGACAGGGTGGCTCCGGAGGTACATAATTGTACCTTTCACTGCGTAAACACCTATGAGGTAAACAGCTCAAAATGTCAGTCTGAAAGGTAAGCAAAACACTGTTGTTAAAATGTTTACTTAAAGCTTGGATGCATGATTTTTTTTTTAACATTGATACAAAGTTTATCTGAAGTCCAACTTTTTGTCTTTCCCCTTTTGTCATTAAGTACAGAGAATCTAGGTTCAAAGGAGTATCCTCTCAACTGGCAAATGAACAAAAATCCTTTAAATGGGACAATTTCTAAAGTAATGTATTTTTAAGTGTGTCCAGCGGATTCAGACTGGTTTTGGTCAAGGCACGAAAACTGGGAATTGATTAGTCCGAGGGTCAGGTTTTTACTTGCAAAGTAGTTCATATGACATGCTCTCCGACCAATCAGCAATCTTTATACCAGATCCAAACAGCCCCCTTTGAAGGCAGGGACAAAACTGGCCATTACAGGAAGGTGTCGTTATCATTTAAAATGGGCAAAGGGCACATGTTTTAGATGATCTCTTGGGTGTTGAACTCGGTTGTTCACATGAAAAATGAAAGAAATACTTGTGTCACGAATAGCAAAAGATAGCTAGAGAAAAAATTTCCAAGATCTGGCTTTCTCTCACCTTCAGGCCAATCACCGTGTGAAGTGGGTGTGAGAGTTGGACCATCTGTTTCTAAAAGTGGCAGAAATGGTTAACACAGAATGTGAGAGAGGGTTCCCAAAGCTATTTGACAGCCCCAAAAGCAGTACTGAGGAAGCCCCTTCAGCTGGAGCATTTTGCAAGACTTACATCTATAATGATCATTATTCAATGTCCCAAAAATTAGGACTGTTGACTCTTTCCTTTCATATAAGTAAATATTTTGGCAAGCAAATTTAGCTAACCTTTCACCTTTCTTATTTCTGAAGAGTGAATTAAAAAGAAAAGCAGGAAAACTAAATGAAACAGAGACATTTCAACCCCCCCCCCCGACAGCCAAGGTGTTGAAGTCTCCTCAAGCAAGCACTGAACTACATCTCAAATATTCCTCATTACACTGCACACACGCTCGTGATGTAGAGACCAAACAGCATCCAACTGAATTTGTTCACTCGGAAGTACTAACAGTCACGCAGATGATGTACCGTTGCCCTCCTGAACATTACCAGAGCCATGGTATTTCAGTGGAAGGACACTACTGGTCTGCTGCAGCGTCTCAGTGTCCTTGAGAGAACGACTGTGCAATGAAGCAACAAAGTGCTTTATTAGACGTCCCCTGATAGATCTGGTCTGAGGTAGGATTCATGTCTCCAGTCAGAGGGATAATGTTTGGCTTCGAGTCAAGAGGGAGGGTCCACGGGGTATCTATCACTTGAGGTGACTGAGTGTCAAATAAAAAAGCAGTGCCGGGTAATTTTACAAGATGGAAGTCAATACAGTCAATACAGGCAATCATCTAAGGGACGCCCCTCGCCTTTCTTCAAGCTACTCACCGGTACAGTGAGTACACTGATACAACAGCACTGGGCCAAATGTCTTTAACCTGCTCAGAGAAGATTTGTACATGTAGAGTCAGATTGTAGTGAGATTAAAAAAGAATCAAGTTAAAGGAGTTCGACATAAGAGTTTTTTTTATCTATGTTTGTGGAGGAATGTTGTGTTTTTTAAATTTTTTACAAATATATTTACTTACAAGGGTATTATTAATAAATAAAGCAATTGAAAAAAACTTTATAAAAAATTTCAAAACATGGTTCTGCTGGTTGCCTGCTTCCCATCTGTATAACAGGCTAATTGCATATAGGTATGACAGTGACATCAATCTTCTGATCAAACTCTCAGCAAGAAGTCAATCAAGTGCATTTTTCCAAAATGTTGACCGATTTCTTTGAACTATTTAGACGAGATGCAACCTTTGCGTGTGAATCCGTCTAGGGCCTGATGCCACACTACTTTTTTTTGGATCATGTCACTTTCTAGATATGTGACTGAAGAAATGCATTGTGAATCGTTAATGGACATTAGAGCATAGGCAGGCAGTTATTCCCAGTTGAAGACAAAATGTTGAGTTTCTATCTGCTCCAGAGGCTGAGAAATAAAGGATTCAGTGAATGTTTACAATTCTGTCAAGGTTATCAGAAAACCCTTGGGTTTTAGGAGGTGTTTTCAAATGATAGGGACGGACCCTGGGTCTGGTTAACAACATGTTTGTTTGAATGGACACGAAAAATGTGGAGATTTTTATTCAAAACATTTTTCCAATCAAGAGGGGCTACAATCTCTTTCATCTTCAATAAACTGTCCGGCTTAACATTTTAACCCCCCAAAGATTCAGTTTAATGAAACAGTAGAAATTCCTGACTTTAAGAGGCTTGAATCAGTCATTTAATTTGAAAATAACTCAACATGAAGATCAAAACTGTTGTTCTATTATTCATCTGCCTATTAACTAATTGGGTAACTGATTAATAATTCATTACTAATAATGATGAATAGGTTTCAGCTTTAATAACATGAAAAAATATACACAAATGAGAAGCTGGATTCTTTTTAACAATTTGCCTGAAGAATGACTTCATTAATATCAATTAATTGATTATCAAACTGACTATTCAATTAAATATTGTGGCTACAGATCCAAGCAGCCTGTGAATAATGTTTTTTTGTGTGACCTCTGACAGA
>CAEMYA010000045.1:1013930-1033314 GCA_903131615.1 Diplodus sargus | reverse complement strand
CTTTTCTTCATTACAAAGACTCAGAGGAACTTTTACACCTCCTCGCCGCGGAATGCAACGACAATTTCCATTTCTTTTCCAATGTTCAAACAATACCCCCGAGGCCATTTAAGACATTTTTCACTCGTTTTAATTTACACATGAAAGGCAATAGCATATCAAAGGAGTTCTTCTTAAAAAAAAAAGTCTCTGCATTATATCCCTTATGTCAACAAACTCTGCTAATTCTGTACCTCAAAGCAAGCCAGCCGGAGGACGATCCTTTTGTAGGTGTAAGTGAGTTCAGCATGTGTATACAGTGATGAAAAATTCAACAACGTACACAACCACTCTAATCAGACTGCACTGTCTCCTGGGAGAAAACACCATCAACCACTGAACCCAGAGAAGAGCCACTCTCCATTAGCAGTAAGCCCTTTCTGGGCAAAACCCTTTAGCACATAATTCTGAGTTTGATGCATACACGTTGTAATCCCCAAGCGATACACTCGACCCCCCCCCCAGGCTTCTGTAATGTTACAACTGTCACAAACAAAGGACACGCAGACTGGAACGAGGGCATTCTCAGGATAGCAGAGTGCAATAAAGCAATCAAGCACTGACCAAGCTGGTTTGTGTGCCAGTTCGGAGCCAGTGCCTATTCTCGAACCAGTTCTTTGCGACTGGACAGCCAAAGAACCGGCTGACTGTCAGGACAACTGGTTTGAGAGCGGCACCTATACTTTGCTGGTCTAAAATAAAGGAGTGTTTATGTCGGGATTATTGTGATGAAGGAACAACTTAAACCTAATGACCGCCTTTTCAAAAAAATAGAGCTAGTCGAAGCGTAGTGTCTGATTTATCCACAGTGGCATATGAGTGAAATGCTTGAAAAAACTCAGAACCAGCAACCGGCACCAGCAAAGAACCAACACATGGTTCACCTAGGTGAAAAGGGGTAAAGGTGAATGCTTTGAGAACTGGATGGACATATAAGATATAGGCCATACTATCAGACCACATTAAAAATGGTTAAACATGCATTTGTGACAATGACACGACAGCTAGCGGTTGCTGATTTTTACAGTAACATTGTGTGTTACCAATAAATCTGCTAATTACATTCTCGCTTACTTGCTTCCAACTTCCCAGAGCCCAACGTCACGTCCTTAAACATATTTTGTTTTTTTACGCAAACAGCCCAAACTGAAACATATTTCATTTAAATCATACATGACCAAGTTGAAGAGCACGTCCTTATATATCAAAAAGAGGTTGGACCCGGCAGATATTTGGCATTTTTGCCGACACTAGTAGTCAGTTAATTTTCTTTTGATTTGTCAATGTAAAACAGAGCTCTCTCTAAGGAGAGGATTTGGCTAGTTGTTCGGCACTGATACACAACCATAGATGTTGTCAAGGCGCATTGATTTAAATCCAACAGTATTGGCCAGTTGGTAAGAAAATACAAGAAGAAAAAAAAACAACATAAGCTCCTTTCACCACAAGTTCCAGTTACAGTAAGTTTAAAACTGGACTGAGGTGAGATAGCTGCCACACCTTTCCATCTGGGAAAGGCTAGTCTTAATGTCATGTCTCAGCTAGTTTTCTATATCTAGATACATATCACTATCCAACTGTTTAACCAGTGTGGTAATGCCTGCATGACCTGGTTAGAAGTGCCAGGGGAAAAATATTTCCTGTTAACTTTGGTAACTACTATGACCTCTTTAGTGGAAGATGCCCGATGTAGATAAAATCAGATGTTCAGATGAGGTGACGCTTTCTGAAGTTATGGTACAGGTAATCCAAATGAAAACAGGCTGGCCCAGTAGGTGGTTAGCCCACTTTAGATGTTTGAGTTTTGATTCCTCCTAATGCCCAAGTATCCTTCAGCAAGACACTCCAGTCCTAAATACTCTCTGAAACAGCTCTGCTCTGGGACTTTTAAATGACTTCAAATGAGTGTCAAGATGCTACAGACTGTGTTGAATTTTCTCTGGCGCCACCTAGTGAACATACACGATGCCATACCAAAACTTTTTCGCTTTCTTCATTTTTATTGCAACACTGAAAACTGACCAATCATTAGTGTTTGTTCAGCAAGATTAGAAGAGAGCTCACTTAGTTTTTGACCAAGTTTTAAAGTATCTGCTTCTGAGATTTTTGCTGCCACCCAAAAAAAAATTTTTTTAATGTAGCGCTCACAGTATAAAAGGGTATATTAACAACTCAGTATTTCTATAACCAATTGTATATATGTTAACTGCTCACAGAGTGTTTTGTGGATAAAGTAAAACCAAATGTTGAAGGTTTTCAGTCATCCAGGTCCTGGTGATTCTAAGTGCTGCATTGTAGTTTCAGTTTCTTGAAGACAATTCACTTCAATTCTCACACTAAATACAACACTGTTGACTAATGTAATTCTAGTGGTGGAGGCAGAAATCGCAGAGACATATCATTCAATACCTGGACAAATTACTACACAGGCCAGACAGATGCACTTTTTTTTTGAGCATTTGGGTGAACTGACCCTTTAAGCCTAAAGAGCATATGATACAGAAGCATATATTCAATAGATAAAGCAATTAAGTTACTTGATCACTTTCCCTTGCAGAGACCCAAGATATGACCTACTGTTTTTAAAGTGCCACTTTTTATTCGCTTTGAGGATGTGCGAATCTTTGGTATGTGTGATGTTTGGCTATCAATGTGTCAGGCTAAGTTAATGCTGAAGTGCAGTGAGAATGTTGGCAACTTGATAGAACCTTTTCTTTCCATCTCTGCAAACATCTACTATACAAATCTGGTATCTCTGTTGATTTTTTTTCTTCACTTTTATCACTTTTTTGCATGCAAACAGTAATGACAAAACTGCTACAGTGAACAGATCCAAATAAATTAAAGTTCTCTCATCAGAAAACTTAAGTTCAAAAGTTTGTGAGAATATTCTGTCCACAAATGAGTTTCTTCCTTTACTTCCAAAGTACAGTACATCCAAGCTCCTTGTGTAATCCAAAGGCAATAATCCATCTTGATCCTCCCCATCAGTCTCCTCCACAAGGTATCCAAAAACGACACACCGATATTGATTAGAGAATGAAAAGCTGTCAATCTGCAAACACGCAAGCAGTGGAAGGGATCTCCGAGCAGTGAGCGAGGCATATGGCATAATCACAAGCAACATATATTTGTAATGTGAAGTGCAAGATCCAAAATCAATCCGCTGCCAATTCTGGAGCAGCTCTAACCTCCAGAGGAGCACGAAGGATTTTGAGATACTTTTTATATCGCTCGCGGCCATCCGAGTCCTGCAACACATCTGCAGACAGGTTTCTGAACATACGGAGTTCATTCTGACTCAATCAAAATAGTTTGTTCCTCCCCTGCCTTTGGATTAGTAAGGAAGTTCTGTCGCTGGAAGATTGCCAGGTTCATTCCCTGCAGGGAAGGGATAAGTATTCATCTCTAGGCCCTCTACAGTTGGGGTACATTTGATCGCAGCATTTTTTAAGTTGGCAACTGCTCCACTCGTGCAGCTCAGTGGCCAGCAGCAGAAGGTTTCGGTTAAACTCAGGTGTGAATGTCTGTGTGTGTTGAGTAGGTGTGATGCTGCTGATTAAGAGCAGGAGTGTGCAGCCAAACTTACTGCATCAACTAAAAAGAATAAAAGGAAAAGATCCTGACCCAGAGACCTGATTAGAGCAGTCTCACTCATTTACACCTTAGCTCTACCTGGAGTATAAAACCAAGACGTTTTATACCTCTATAAAACTTAGTATCCCTACAGCTGGACAGACCTGCTTTTTCTGCTGGACAGAGGACTGGACTTGGATAAGAAGCAGCTCTGTTGGCTTTAAAATGGCTACTTGGTGGCAGATTCCCCATCAGGCCTCATGCTAAAGGGCTCCAGGCGCTCACTCTCAGGCAGCATGTTGTTGAGCCGCTCCATGAGCGGCACTGTCTGGTCGATGCCCATCTGGATGCGTCTCAGGATCATGGACATCTCATTGACCTTCTGGATCTGCTCGGCATACTTAGCGTAACGCTTCTGGCGCTCCTGCATTATGCTGAACAAGGTTTCTACTGATAAGTCCATCTGGATAGAAACAGGCACATGAGGAGAAAAGACAGATTAAGTGTTAAGTGACTTTTGATGACAATTTGAGTGTCATCAAAAGACTTCAAATTACTTAAAATTGTAAAAAATAATTTCTGATGGATTTTCTCTCAACCTACGAGCGAAAATCATCTAAAATCATTAACTGTTATCTGTTGAAACAAAAAGGTGCTCATGTCAGTGCCAGTCGTTGAAGACAACGTTTATTATTGTTGCCTGAGTGAAAAATAACAGCGCCCTATATGCTAAATGTCTCATGCTGCACTATGGTCTTCTCACCTCTTTAATCCTCTTGACCAGGGCGTTCTGGTCGAAGGCCACGGCCTCAGCACACTGGTGCAGGTGGTCCTGGTATCGGACGCAGAGCTGCAGGACTTGGGCAGTATCCAGCCTTTCCAGACACACAGTGCTGGGTGACGTCTGGCCACTCAGCACTCCTGTGGAGAGTGAAGATCAAATGACTTCGATGGACATGTTGGAGCAGAGTAACACTTGACAAGGACGTAGCACTTGATAATTATTGTAATTAGCTTTGCACAGGATCTGACAGAACTACCCCTCCTGCTATTTCAGGAGTGCGCCTACACAGGAATCTTGGCTCATTATACACCTTCCGACACAGTGCTAATGGGCTGCAGTGACATCAGCTTCATTGCATAGAACTTGAAAAAGGGCTGGTGGGGAATGGTTGAAAATTAAATGAAACTCAGTATCTTCACTTGATGTTATTCTGACAAAATGTCAGCACTTGGCATTAAGTTGTATTTACAGAGCAACATTTAAATCTAAATGATTTGTCATACATCAACACTTACGGCAGAGATCGAAGATGGTGCCTTTATATTTAATCTATTTGATGCTGTCACTGCAGTGTGCAGATATTTTCTCTGACTTATGCTTTGAGGTTTTGTTTTAATCTAACATCTATTGAAGATTTTAAGAAGATGTGTGCGCCCTACACTCTGAAAACTGAAATGGCACCTATTCCGCCTGGTGTCCCAAATCAGCGATAGCGATTTTATACTTGATACATGTACAACTACCTGGATGTACCTGATGTTTGTCTTTATGAACGGTCCCTGAAAGACTTCAGACCACATCAGCATCTGGGAAACTTAAGAGTTACCTTTCAAAAGTGGCTGAAAGGTGGGTATTTCTTGAAGCTTTATAACATCTGGGTCGTTGTGGATATTTCGCATCGACTGGGTCCCCTGGGCCACAACCACAATATCGTCCATCTTTGCCTTCTGCTTCGCTGGAGAAGGCACCACTGCAATGAAAACAGTGCTATTAGACTCATCAGACAGTACTTAGCTGGCACTATGTAAAAATCCAATTAGAAGACGTGCAAACTTGAAAACACTTTTATAAACTTTTCAAGAATTGCTTTTATTTAGTGCTTTAAACTTAGTCTATTTCGGAGGGAATAATTGATTGTTCTACTTAACAGATACTGATAGAGACATAGGTAGATCTCTGCAGACTGCTCGACCCAACACTATATGAAATAGTTCAAATAACCTCCACTTAGCTACAACTTTAAATGTTGTCGTTGATCTTTATGCATCAATAATAACAATGCCCCCAAACCTAAATATAATTTACTGTTAACACCATTACACTTAGGGAGTCTGAATGCAGAACTTGTACTGTTAATGTTTACTTAGTGGTACTGCTACTCCTCCCTCAGGGAGGAAGTGAGTACTTCTAACGTTACCACTTCATTGGGAGAATAACGGCACTCTGTACCGATAACCTCCGTAACACAAAACTGCTGATGTGACATTGAGTTACTGTATGAAAATGCTAAAATACCAAATCAAAAATGAACAATGCTGGCAGTCTCACTCACCCGATGAACTGTAATCGGACTGCTTGTGCTCCGCATCTCCGCTCTGTTCTGCTCCCATGGTGCTAACGCTCGGTTAGCTAGCTAGCTAGCTAGCTGGCTAGCGGTTAGCTCTTGTCAACGCTTCCAGAAACTACAGCCATAGAATTAAAATAACGTTATCGGATACAACCACCGAGGCACTTCATATGACTTCCTAACACACCCGATCTGACAACCAGACAACCATGTCCACACGAAGGGAACTGAAAGTGAGTGCTAACGTCGTTAGCTTCGCAAACTAAAAGCTAGCTAAGTTAGCCACGTATCATTCGTTGCTGTTTGACATTTCCTAGCTAACAGGCTATCAGTCGGTTAGCATTAGGTTCCGAGGGCTATTCTGACAATGAGTGATAGCGTGAAGAGCTAAGTTAAAAAGGATAAAGTCTTTTAAAATCTACATAGGACACTGTAGATATGAGTCACTGAGACTTGAGTTCAATGAGGAAACACTTCCGTAAATATTGATCACGGGGTTAGCCAGACGAGCGCAATACCGCCCCCACTGCCCCTGAGGTCGAACACATGTATTTGTATTTGTACAGTCGTGGTTAACATGGACTTGTAAATCGTGGCAGATGGTGGTTCTACAAAGGTGTGGTAATCAAACTTGCTTTGAAGCATAGCCTCTTCACTTCCTCTGAATGATTATGACATAATGATAACAGCTGATGACTTTTCTGGCCTCATTTTAATAAGGCTTGTTTGATCACCATTCCACTCAAACACTCAACTCTATGTAAATGTTTGAGCTCCATTACTAATTATTGTGAAAATGAATCAAAGTCTCCCAAGAAGTTTACAAATGCAGGACTTTAAAAGCAATATGACTGTGGAAATAATAATGTGGACACTTTAAAATGGGCCTTGGATGTGTGAATCATGGCTTTTGGAAGGGTAGAACTTCAAAACTTGTAGTTTAATTGTGTTCTTGTGTGGCAAACAGACACCTCTAGATATAATTCACACAATAAAAAAAGCACCAAGTATTTTAAACTTAAACTTTAATGTTCAGGACAGAAGTCACACTGAAAAGCATAACTTGAGTACAAAACATCATAATTAACAAATACAAACACACTAACATTCATCACCTTTAAGAACATGGAACATCCAGTGGAGATAATCAACAACCACAACATTTCAGAAACATCCAGAGATTTCCATTTAAGAAGTAGTACGGCTTTATTTAAGAACGTCTTTGTGGGGTCGACATAAATGCAGTCAAATGCTAAAAACTTTCCCCCAAGAATCACTAAAATCTTTTTAGTAAAACAGCCTAAAATGAAACATAGACAACCATCATTCGGTGTTTTGAGGTAACTACTTTTGCCTGCATACTTAAGTCAACAGATGAACACACTGAGAACCAAAGACATGGCCGATGAACACACATGTAAGGGTTTCAGGCAGGTGAGTCCAGGCTACATGTATCCTGTCTTATCCTGCTCTGCCTTTTTCTCTTTGTCCTCTTCAACCAGAGGGTAGGGCTGCAGGTCCAGAGTCAGAATGCGGCTGAACATGCATTCATCAAACTATGAAGGAGAGAATATAGCAGTGACTGTGTCGTCTTAACAAAAAAATTAAGAGATTTTCTTCAATTTGCAACACAATATAAACGTTTGTTACATCTGAGTAGACTCCCAGCAAAGCGTCAGACTTGGAGAAAAACTCCTCCTTCAGGGAGATGACAATGATCTGCATGTTCTCCCTGGACTCCTCCCTGAGGAAATTGGTCACCTGGATACAAACGAAACAGACACACTAGGTATGCACAAATATAATCCATAAAAATAGGATAACAAGTTAAACATGCACTCATCTTATAGATGGTATTTTAATTACAAACTATTTTTAATTTTTTCAAATACGGTGGAAAGGTTCAATATGTAAGAATTTTAGATGAAAACACTAAAAATGACATACATTGTCAATAGAATGTGAACATTTTTAGTTCTGACTTTATGACATCTATGTTTCGTGTTACAGAGATATCTACCGAAGTTGCTAACTGGCTAGCCCTGGCCTGTCTGTGCAAACACCAACACTACCCCGGTGCTCTGAGGTCCCATTCCCGACTGCTAGCTGCACAGCTAATTGAGCTAACTAGCAGCTATTCTGTTGATATGCTGCCTCCCATTCGTTTTAAGTATGAATTCAAGAAGTGCCTTATTCTTACGTATTACTTTAATATTAGCATCTTTTAGTCTATAAAATGTCACAAAAAGTTAAAAATGCCATCACAATTTTTGTCCATCCAACAGCTTAAAACCCAAAGATAATTGGTTTTCAATGATATACAACAGACAAAGCAGCACACTGGAGAGCATGGAATCAAATCATATTTGCGTGGTTGCTTAATAAATTGTCTCAGCAGTACCGTAGATGTCCACTGTAGGCCATTAATCGTACCTTTCCAATGTTGGTGTTGTCCAGGGCTGCATCCACCTCGTCCAAGATAAAGAAGGGAGCAGGGCGAAAGCTGAGAGAAATGACACAAACACCAGTGTGCCAAACTGCCCAGAAACTTCATGCCAGAGCCTCAACCATTAAAGCTGATGCAAAAGATAATGCTTGATAATATGGCACAAGGAATTAGGTATAAGTCAATAGAGGTGAAGAGGCTTTGATTTTATAGTCCGTCATTAGGACAAAAGAAAATAAGTAAGAAGGAACTGTGATGATGAGAGTCAAGTGTCTTCATGTAAAGTTGATGATTCAAAAGACAAGACCGGCAACATGCTCTCCTACATAGCATATACTTTATTAGTCAATAAGTACCTCCAGCTACCTGTTTTTCCCTCCAAAAAGAAATTGTAGTTTCACAAAGACATTTCATGGTGTCAAAACAGCTGCGCTATAACGACAAATCCTTTTTTATATTTTCATAGCTGTGGGTGGTAATGATCCAGCTGTCCAGCTATATTAACATTCTTAAAAACACGGGTTTTTAAGAAATCGGACGGTTGTTTTTCAATCTGTCATCAAGATGCATTATTATCTTAAGTCTACTCACTATCTGGAGCTATTACATTCATTACATGTCACTAACCTCTCCTTTTACACTCCAACGTATTGTAATGTAATGTAATGTAGTCTGTTTCAGAGTTTGAGCCCAGTGTTACCTGTGGATGGCAAACAGCAGAGCCAGGGCAGCGATGGCTTTTTCTCCACCCGACAGGTTGTCCATGGACATGAAGCGTTTTCCCGGAGCCACGCAGTTGTAGTTGATGCCACCGAGGTACGGCTCATCTGGATTCTCTGCACTCAGAATGGCCTGGAGCACATGTAAAAGTCTATTTTGATTTCATTTCTTGGAGCCTGTCATTTAAGACAGCTTTTCTTGTCTGAAGCACCTTCTGCAATGCTCAGTGGAACGACAGTGGGTCATTTAAATCCAAATATACAGTATACCTACCAAAGTTAACCAGCTAGCCCTGACCCATACCAGTCTAATCTGTTTTGAGTATGAATTAGACAGGATGCCAAGTGCAGTTAAGTAAGGCTTATGATTAAGATAATTTTTTACAAACATTTCCGTGGATGAGTGAAATAAAATGACAAAAATGCGATAAACACAATAAATAAACAATTCTGTTTGTGTTTCTGTGGTCGAGATTTTGTCGCATCACCTGGGCGCTGCTGTTCCTGCATATTCTTTTATAGATCTGATCGATTATGACTGACACATGTTCGAAGCACTTGGTGAAGAGATGGAAGCGTTTGGATTTGACTTGCTCGAACTCCTGACTGCATTTTCTGGCAGCTCTGGTGCTGGCATCAAATGCTGAGGAAGAGACAGGAGGCTAAGTTGAATCAGCCGTTCACGTACCTTAGCTATGACAGAACAACCCAAATGAATTGTAACATGCAGTAGAAATCCCATGTGGGAATGAAATGCTGAAGAAATTCTAAACACTGACAGTTCAGAAAATGTATACAAATATTGTTAATAAAACATTAAATACACAGCAGATTGATTATACCTATGAAGAGTTGGGTTAGGGTTAGAGTTGAAATTAAAAGCTGAGATAAAAATACCTTGTGTCACTTCGTGTAACTTGTCTTTCACCGCTCTCATCTTCTCCAGAGCTTTGAGGTTGGGGGCAGTGGTGCGATGCAGCACTCCCTCTACGGTGGACAGTGACTCCTTCAGCTTCTCCAAGTAGGCCTCCGCCTCCTCCTCTGCCTGCAAACTCTGCATTCACACAAATAAACATGTGTATAAATAAACTGCACTAAGAGAAAATTAGGGCAATCATGAGGCTCCATGTCTCACCCCGAGCTCTGCCTCCAGGCTGGAGTAGTCGATGACTAATTGCGCCTCTCTCTCATAGATGTCAATGGTGGCTGAAGTGCTTTCAGATTCTGTGTCCAACTGCAAAGACATGAATCAGTCATCATTCATTGGTGACCGACACCAAAACTGCTTCAAGTGCTTTGATTTCTTTAGTTTCTCAAAAATTCAGGAGGGGTTATCATTTGTCATTACTTTAATGTGAGGGTTTCTGCAGCTTCCTTTTATTACATTCTTTTTTTGTTTCTAAATATGCTAATTTGAGCTCAAATTAATATCCAGTACTTTCTAAACTTGTGCAGGACTGGTGTTGAGATGGCAATTCAGAAGGGACGAAGAACAATCTATTATCAAATATCAAATTATCTTTATGTCCTACCTGCACCTCACTGATTTCATTCAGGTTCCCTGACAGCAGAATGATGGGCAGACTCTGGATCTTACAGGCCAGCAGTAAGTTGTGTCTGGCCAAACGTTTCTGCTCCAAGGCCGTCTCTGCACTCATCACCTCCCGCTGAAGCTTGACCAACTGTCTGAAAGAAAGAGTGAAAAAAGTGCTTGTTTAAAGTTGGACTTTCCTCATATTGCAGAGACAAGAACCTACAGAAAGGTGGTTTCCTTGTGACTTCAGGGTCCTCAAAACATCAGAACAGATCATCATTGAAAACAGTTTCCGTTTGATTTTATTGATACTACGGATAAAAACCAGAAATCAGAAAACAATAATACCTTAGCGCTAGTTTTTATCTGATAAGAGACCTCTGAATCTATTTAGCAGTGATATTTTTTCTTTCTATTTACGGTGTGGACATTGCCGTTTTGTTTATATCTAGATCACAGGTATATCTTTAAAAGTTTACAAAAAATCATAGGCAGTAAGACACACACTCAGTTTTTACAGGAGAAACATCAGCAGAAACTAGTAGCAGTGCCAGTTGCACTGGAGTATTAGTAGTAAGGTTACTTGTTTATCTCTTGGACAGTCTGGGTTTTCTGGTCCAGCTCAGCTTTGGCAGTGACCACCTGGCTCTTCTTAGACAGCAGCTGGTTCTGCAGCTCCAACAGTTTGTTCTGACTCTCCTCCACAGCCACCAGCAGCTTCTCCTCATCCTGAGGGTGAATATAAAAATCAGATCAAAAAAAAAAGGCTGCAATCTCTTAAAGGTTTTATTTTACATAAGCCAGTGTGTCCAGAAATGGTTCTGAATACAAACTTATTCTATTTCATCATATGTATTCCAGGGGAAGGTGGTAAAAAACACTTGCCCTGTTCATTTGTAACTAAACCTGCAATTCTGGACACATTTCAGCCACATTACAGGAGGCAGTGTGATCGTAGTAGACTTTATCAGTATCACTGAGTTAATCTCTTAAGATGACTACCCTCTTGTACTCCGCCACGGTCCTCTTCTCCTTATCAATGGTCTCCTCCATTTTATGGAGCTTCTTCTTCTGCTGCTCCAGTTGGTTTTGTTCGTACTCCAGCTGTGCATACTGTTGAGTGCGCTGACTCTCAAACTCCAGCCTGAACAGTAACGAGTAACGTGTCACTGAGAACTTGAGAACATATACCATTATTGTAGTACAAACAAAATCATATTCTAATTACACACAACACAAACGTTACATGAACGAACAATACAAGTCTTTCAATGTAAGCAGTAAATGTAATATTGGCCAACTTTTTAAACACTAGAAAAATAGAATTTATGTTCCACTTTATGTTCAGCCTAAAAAATGTTAACCTTATACATAAGCACCTCTCTGATTGTATCAAAAAAGCCACTTGCAATAATTTCTCATGTTTCTAGGTGGTCTAAAATCACTCATGTTTAGTACTTAATTGTGATATATTCATCACAGATTTTTCTGATGAATTTTAGCACATGTGACGTTGGTGTGTGATTGCTGTACCGCTTCTTGTCGAGCTCTGTTTGCTGTTTCAGATGCTCCTGCTCATACTCTCTAATGCTGTCCACACCAATCTCAGCACAGAAGTCAGAAAACACCAAGTCCTCGATCTAAATATACAGAGCATATATGTACATTGTGAAGAACATGTAACCAGCCAATCGAGAGTGGCTGATCTGGCAATTAAGTCTGTTCACTAGTGGCTTTAGCAGGTCACAGTTTATATATTATTCAGCAAGCATATTTTGGCTTTTTTTTTAACTCGCTTGCCACTCTGTTGTATGCCAAGAGTTATGGCCCAAACACCCTGTAGATTAAGTGATTTAAGACAGGCAATATTGCACTGAGAATAATGAAGATACGTCAACCAGGTCATCAGCATGAGGGACAACATTGTCGTCAAAACCACCACATGCTGAAACTGAAGGACGCAGTACAGACAGCAGTACCTGGTGGATCTGTTCTCTTATCTTTCTCATCTCTGCATCCTTTGCGTCAACACCCTCCTGCTGCATCTGGATCTGAGACTCCAGGTTTGCTGATTCACTCTCCAAACGAGAAATCTCCTAAACATAATTAGCAGGACACGACCAATGGCATTATGACCATGACAGTATATCTCAGTATTTCTAATATGTACGGATTCAAATAACAGTGTCAAAGAACTCACCCTTAATTCTAATATTACATTTAAGAAAGTCAAAGTTCTGTGACCCTACCGCTTGGCACTTATGGATGTGTTTCTTCCGAAGGTTTTCCAGCTCAGCTTTGGAGTATTTGAGGCGGGTCTTTGCACCCTGAGCCTGAGCAATGATCTGTTTCAAGTCAGACTCCTTCCGCTTCAACCTCATCAAATCCTGTCACACGATCAAAACAGAGAGTAATTTAGAATTCATTATTTAATCTTAAATAATTGTGTGTCTCATCCTTGACAGAATGATTCAGTAATACATATACAGATGATAAAGGCAACCAAAGACTTTGATTGAGACCATTAAGTTCAGATTCTATGATCTTCCAGAATAGCTGACGATTCCTGTGTTGACTCACTCGCAGCTCTGCTGTCAGCTGGTCCTTGCGTTCCTTCAGCTTCATCATGGTCTTCTGGTCCCAGCATTGAGCTTTGGTCTGCAGGTCACTGACGCCTCCAGAGATCTGACCGGATTTTGCAAACATTGTCCCATCCAGAGATACTGTCTACAGAAAAGACATCTAATTACATGTCAGTAAGCAAGTTCCAGGCTGAAGGTGGTAGTACTAAATTGACCTGTTAGGTCCACAAGATTTTTAGCGTTGCCTTTTTTTAAGGCAACATTCTTACTTGGATTTTTAAGCCCAAACATGCAAATTGATTTGAGTAAAAGCGGCTGAAAGTTTTTTAGTAAATGGTTGAAACAATGAACTTTGACTGAGTTTTGCCGAATCATCTCCTGTGTTTGCAGTCAATAGCTTAAGGCAGTTCTCAAACTGATCCAGTAAAGGGTCGCTGTGGCTGCAGGTTTTCATTCCAACCAAGCAAGAACACACCTGATCCAACAAATCAACTGTGTAAAGACAATTCAGTTGATTGAATAAGTCGAGTCAGGTGTGTTCTTGCTTGGTTGGAATGAAAACCTGCAGCCACAGCGGCCCTTTACTGGATCAGTTTGAGACCACTGCCATTTTTGATGATACAGATGGAGCCACACTAACCGTACTAATCAACTTAGTCATAAACAGACACTTAACTGATATGAAGCTGAAGTGAGCCTAAAAATATCTTTTTGTGGATTTAACTGACCTTAACTGCCAAATCCACAGCTGAAGGCTAAGTTTACCTTATGGCGCTCCTGCCTATCAAAGGCCAGGCTCCTTGCTTCTTTCATGGTTTCACACACTAAGGCATTGCCACAGACAAACTGCACAACTTTCTTCAGCTGGTTGGCACTTGTGGAAGCATTAATCTGTATGACATCAACCACCATTTTGGTACCAGGCACCTCCCTCAGTCGCTCACTCAGAGGTCTCACCTAGGCACACAGTAGTCAGGGTTATCCATGACACAACTTTACATGCTGTTCTTGGCTTATATTAGTTGCAACTCACATCTAAGAAGTCGATGGCCAGGAAGGTCTCACGTTCAGCTCGCTCCTCCTTCATGAAAGTGATACAGTCACGGGCCACTTTCTCCGAGGCCACTACAATGGCATTGATGTAGTGGCCACACACTTTTGTGACAGCAAGTTGATACTTCTTATGGATGGGGCAGCATAAGTCAGACAGAAGACCATACTGGGACAGGAAAAAATAAATATTTGAAAAGCGAAATAAAGAAAACTAATCATTCCTGCAAATCAAGTTAAATCAAATCAAGCTTCAAAAAACTTTCAAGTGAGAACTTTTTACCTTTTAAAAAAAACACAAAATACATTTCTCTCTCAAGATGCAGCCAGGCACGCTCCAAACTATGAATGACCAAGTACTAAAGTGGATATAGCTACAATATATTTTAATAATGCTTCTTTTGACTTGTAGAGATAACATGTGGAGGTTCTTTATCATCTTCAAGAAAACTAAATTTAGCACAAAGGGTGGTTGCTCTCAAGAAGTTGAATATTACTCTCAGGACTTTGCACCGTGGCGCTCTTCAGGAAGCTGATCCTGCTGCTGGAAGAAGGTATGTCCTTACTTACCTAACTTGTCTGATCACTGTCTGTCATATCCAGAGATTTGTTATTTTCAGTGCCGTAGGTTGACAGTCACTATGTGAGGCTAGTTAGATAGCTTTGCTGGCTGACATGTTTTTTGTTTTCGAAAGAAAAGAAATCCTCAACATGTCTTCTGGCTCTCATTGCCTTCTAACAGTGATCCCTTCTCATTGTCTCTCACCACACTTTCAGGGTAGAGTCTGCGGAGCTTCTCTAGCAGCTCTTTGCGCTGCAGCTGGCGTCTGCTTTCCTGGCTGTCGAGACGGGCGTTCCCCAGCTCCTCCAGCACCTGGCCCAGCTCCTGGTTCACCTCCTCAGTGCGCTGACGGCCCCGCTCTAGCTCTGCACTCAGACTCTCCTCCTGCTGACGGTACTCTTCAAGGCTCGAGCTGGAATGTACAATAACTCTATAAAGTATGCTTAGGTTTCTTATGTGATTTTACATCCGGATTAAAAAATATATAATTTGTCACTGATAGATAACAGTTAAATCAACACCTCCCTGACAGTTAGGAACAGCTATTTCTCCTGGCTGGCATTACACTTACAGCCATGTGGAATACGATGTGCCCATGACATACCTGCAGGTCTCTATGTACTGCTCCAGCTTCTCTACTCTGCTTGTCAAATCTTCCAGCTGAGTCTGGTTGTTCCTGATGGCAGCCTACAAAAGATGTCCAAGAACAGTAACTAAGTGTCATAATATATATATTCTTATAATAAATGCATCTAATGACAACTTTTTTCACTCTCAAAGGCCTTCTGGTCAGCTTTGGCAAGAAACCTCTGTACACCACCTGATCAGCACAAAAAAGGAAACAGACACAGAGAGTCTAGCTGGTGAACACAGTGAAGCATTTAGCCACTAAAGAGCCAGATCTTTGAGCCAGAGTTGCTTGTGATCAAAAACAAAGATTAAGGACAGTAAATATTGGATTTAAATTAATCAGGGGACCAGAGAAATGACTCAAAATCCATCCTAATGTTGCTCTGTAACTCCTGAAAAAGTTCATTATATCATCCTCAAAGGTGATGGTATGCCATTGTTGTGGCCACAACTTATTTCGACTGCCTCCAAGTAGGACAAGAAATCAATTATTGCAGGATTAAGGAATTACCAACAACAAATTCAGTAGTGTGTCACTGACAGTACCTCCACTTCCTTCTTTCTGCGCTGGTCAAATGCCATCTTCTCATAGTCTGCTTTGACCTCCCAGTGCAGCTTCTCTGCCTGTTGGCTGAAGACAGCACCCTGCTTTTGAGCCAGCTCCTTCAGCTCTTTATATCGCTCTAGCTGTAGCAGAAACACAAGCAAAATACACAGAGGGTGTGATGATGTCCCCCTTTGGTCCCTTGTGATTCCTCAAATGTCTTGTTTTATCCACAACTCAAAGATAGTGACTTTACTGTCATAGAGGAGTAAAGAAACCAGAAAATATTCACATGAGTACCAAGAATCAAAACATATTGACTTTAACAGTTGACAACTAATCTATTAATCGATTGTGGACAATGTTTATGTGTTGAGTATTGTATATCTTCACATACAGTTAACTGGGTTTGTTTGTTTGGAATATGTGTTGCACTGAATAAAAACATATAGCCTAGCCCTTCAACCTCACAGCAGCTGTAATTTAAATCATGTTAACTGACTTTTGATTTGAAACACACTCACCTGATCCTCATCAAGCTCGATGTCTCTCCCCCTGGAGGCTCCCTTCTCCTGTACCTGCTTCTCATAGTTCCTCCATGCTCTCTCTAGCTCAGTGATTTCTTGCTGATTCTCTGCCAGCTCCTGCTCTTTAATCACAATCAGCCTCTGACTCTTCCTCAGGGCATCACGGAGCTCCTCAGCCTTCCTCATGTGATGGGAGGTGTTTACCTTGGCCTTGATGTACTGGGACCGGCACTGGGAATGGATTTGCTCTTGGGTGCTGAGTGACAGAAAGAGAGGAGATTCATTCTATTTAAAGTTTATGTTATATGCCAATTCCATTAGAGCTAAATAGATCCAATCATCTGGCTTAAAATGTAAATATCCCTACAGGGAGAAACTAAATAGCTAGTGAGAGACAAATTAAATACATATTTACTACTCCCTTAGCTATACTTGATTGTTCTTTAAAAAAATATGTTGGTTAATACTTGTTCAATACATTTTTTCAGTTATTATTTTCAAATCATGCTCATAGTTTATTCCCAGAGGTGAAAAGCAAATTTAATGCCCCTAAAAACTAAACAGACACACACCGGATCTCCTTCTCTACATGCTGCTGCTCTCTGGTGAGGCGTCCATGTTCCTTTTTGTGGGTTTTAACCGTCTGCTCCGCTTTCACCAGTTTATTGGTCATGGCAGCTGCAGCCTGCTGTTTCTCCCTCAGGGTGTCACTGAGGGTGTTAATGCCCTTCTCATTATGGTAGAGCTCAGCCAGGCTCAGCTGCAGGCGGTTTTGGTCAAGGTCGTCCACAAGCGCCTGGTACTTCTGGGCCTGGTAAAGCGGGAGGTGTGACGACCGGTCAATCGGTGGACAAGAAGGCTCAAGAGAAAGTAAGGCAATTAAACTACAGTCTAGCTGATGCTTACTAGCTCATGTTGCCATTACTGTTTGCATTCATACATTACTCATTTAGGAAATTCAATTTAGGAGTGGGATTACCTTCCTATATTTGTGTGACTTTACCTCCACTTTTTCCTGGGACACTTGTTTCTTCTCAGCAGTAGCAGATTTCTTCTTGTTGAAGTGAAACTGAGAGTCCTCTTTGGCCTTCAGCAGGGCCTCCTTCTTCTTATCATACTCTTCAGCATACTCTTTCGATTGACAGATGATCTCAAACATCTTGGTCCTCTCCTTTGGATCCTTCAAAGCTATGGACTCCACTGCCCCCTTGTGAGGAGAACAATAAGTAGCAGATCTGTTTGTGAGGCATTAACACTAGCAGCCATTGAAATGGCTCAAGGCGCGCTGCAGGACAGTTTTTAAAGTCAGACCCTACAGCAACTTCATCATGTACATGTGTTTTGCTTTCCTGCATCCTGTTCTGAAATCTCTCTTCAATGTATTTGAACATTTTAGCGTTTACAGCATGATTTCATGTCTATCCACACTAACTTTTAGGACAGTCTTTACCTGAAAAACCAGACAGTTTCTGGCTTTGGTCACGATGCCAATCTTCTCCAGCGCCTCCAAATATTTGGCCAAAGTGACTTGTGAACCATTGATGCGATACACAGAGGAGTCACCTAAAAAACACAATGAACGGCAGTAGCTAATAACTCAAAACTTTAAGAAAATAAAAATGACTTTTTGCTTTTTCCAGGGACACCTGGGAAAAAATGTTTTTCTTTCTCTGGGGACTGCAAAGGTCAGACAACTTATTCGCCCACTACTAACACTCTACAAATCACCACCTGTGTCACGTACTTATTCTGAATATATTATCATGATTAAGGTTATTAATGTCACCAGTCAGGGCCATAACAACAACAACAACAACAACAACGGGGCAGTCTAAGTCTAATGTGGATTTAAAACAGGGTGACGTTACAGGGAGATTTTTCCGGACAACTTAACTTGCTCTTAAACATGTCTTGACTATAAACCTATATATAAAAAAACATGTACAGACAGGGAAAGTGAACCCCATTAGACTGACCTGAGACGCTCCGGCAGAAGACAGTCTCCTGCTCTTCATCGTCGCAATAGTGCATGCTGACGCGGGCAGTGTCGGACACCGGCCGGCCGATGTGGGCTCCGTGAACCAGGTCCCTGAGGTGCCTCACCCGGAGCGAGGCAGTCCGCTCCCCCATGGCAAAGCTCATGGCGTCCATGACGTTGGACTTGCCTAGTGTGATTTAGTGTGACACAGAAACTAATTTTAAGTGTCGCTTTTAACGCTCAAGAAAGCTGTTGTTAAAGCTAACCCAGCTAAATTTAAGGCTTATCCATATTACAGTATGCACGCATTAATTTTTAACACATTACCTGATAAATACTGATTTTTTTTTTTTTTAACAAAACAGTGATGCTCTATTGTTTATAAGGATTTATATATAGTTCATCTGCTTAGAAAGAGGGATATGCAAAACAGAAGCGGCCTAGCAAAACTTTGAATGCTAGCTAGCCTAATATTAATTCAACATTATGACAACTTAAGCTAGCTGACAGCTGACGTTAGCTCGCTCGCCAGTGAGTTTGGAAAGTGTCCATAAAAAGTTCACTTACCAGAGCCGTTTGTGCCAATTATGCAATTAAATCGCATGAAAGGACCGATAACTTGCTTCCCTCGCCATGACTTGAAGTTTTCTACCTCAATTTGTTTCAAATACCCCATTTTAATCGATCTCGCTATGGTGAGTCAAGCAGCAAACTTGAGCTGCATATAAGGTAAACCAGTCGAAGTGGGGCGTCTACAGGCGGGAAACAGGACAAGTTCTCCCTTCTTCTTCAACAAAACACATTTCACTTTCATTTATTTTCTTGTTTCAATATTACCACGAAAAA
>CAEMYA010000045.1:990728-1013797 GCA_903131615.1 Diplodus sargus | reverse complement strand
CGGGTTTAAATCGGGTTCGGGCTCATAATTACAGTTAATGTGTCGGGTCGGGCCGGGCTCGGACACAACGTGCACGGGCTCGGGTCGGGTCGGGCATGATTTTTTGGGCCCGATCTAAACTCTATTGCAGCTTCAGCTCCTGGTCCTGACCAGGCGTGAAGAGTTAAGGCCTCAAAATGTAGTATGTAACATATAACTCCTTACCATGATTTTAAAGTGATATATCACAATACAATATTACTGTTTGTGAGGAGTGATGTAGCATTTTTAATTTTAGGTTTATACAGTGACCTTCTATAATGTAACCTGACATGACAAAACAAAAATCCCTTGTCTTTGCCTTTTTTATTTTAGTCCACAGAACAAGGAATGCATGGGCATAATGTGATTCATGAATGTTTATTACAGAATATAAGGCTTCATTATTAAGCCTACGAAATACAGCTCAGTTCAGTTACACAGAGACTAAACAAAGAACTTGTAAACTATTAAACACAGGCATTGCATGGATGGGTTCTTAAAAAAAAACACAACACTCGGTAATGTGGATTGTCACGCGTTACATGACGTAACTGTTGTCACATATTACCGAAATATTATTAGTAGCGCATTATATGACTCCGTTAAGGCTAAAATAAATATATTACTGGAACGTGCCTACTTTTATAATGCATTACTCCCAACACTGGTCCTGACTATTGGACAAACTGAGGTTTTGAGTTATGTGGCTAATAACTAGGCCTTAAAAAACACAAGTAAGGGAAACGAGGCAAATGCTTGTATTAAAATCTAAAGTCAAGTCCCGACTCTAAATGTGGAAGGCCAGTTGAAATTTAAGTCCAGGTCCATTTAAGTATCAAGTCAGAATAAACTGGTCTTTCAGGTCGAGTTCTGGTTCTACCAAGGTAACAATATGTCTACTCATTTGATAACTAAAATAAAATGAAAGCTGCTAAGCAATTCAACCCTGTTCAAATATTGGATATAGTATTTTTTATATAAATTTCTATGAGCCTAAAGCAAATTATAACTTAAACTGGTGTCAGAATGTTGAAGTGTAGGATTAAGTGGCATCTAGTGGTAAGGTTGCAGATTGCAACAAACTGAATATGCTTCTCCCAAAAATCCCAACCCAGAAGTAAGCCAAACTTAAAACTAAAATTTGATGATGTGCAAAAAGCAAGCACATTTTTTTTTTTTATTGAATAAAAAAATGGCACTATGGCTTAAAAATAATTAACAATTAGGCATCTTACATATTTAAATAGCACTTTTACCTAAAAAACAAAACAAAACAATAAACTCTACAGGTGGATGAATTGTTTGGCAATGCTGAGACATTGTGGACCTGCCGAAATTTCCACGTTTTCAGTCAGGGAGATTAAAACATATGAAATTCTCAACATTGAGTCAAAACACCTCAGAATATCAGCTGGTGTCAGTGTGTCAACCGTTTGTGTATGCCAACAGAACAGAGACAACAAAAAGAAGTGCTGAAACACAGATAGACGGGTTTTGTATTGGTTTATTGGACTTTGGTCAAGTCAGATGTCATCAGCATAGAGTGAATACTTTTAAAAGATTCCCTCCTTCTGCTGTTATGGTGATCAATAGGGATGGTCACGGACATACTCCATTAAGTGTTTCAGAGCCAACCAGGTCTCGGAGGCTGTGGGGATGATCTGATTGGATGGCAGAATGAAACCATAGCGACCAGTGTCCCTCAGCTCGAAGGCATAGGAGTACTTGATGCCCATGTTATAAGACCAGTCAATGCTGCCGCCACTGGCTTGATCTGAGAGAAGGAGGATGAGATAGGAAGGAAGGACTTGCATTTTCAGTTTACTTATTTATATATTGTGCACACTACTTCTTTCTGAGTCGTCATATTTAAATCACTTTTACATACATCAAAGCAGTTTTTTGTCAGTTTGAATTCGAATGTAGGGTGCAGTGAAGTTGCCTGGGAAAACAAGGGGGAAAAAAGCTACTCACAGATGATGTTACAGATGCTTCCAACCTTGTATCTGGTACCATAAAGGGAAGTGAGTTTCTGCACTGCAGCTCTGCCAACAGAGTCCTATAGGGAGCAATGAGAAAGGGAAACAGACTTGAAGTTGGATACAGTGCACAGGTAATAGTGGTACAGAAAGGGACGTGGAGAACAAAAAGGCTAAATCATTAAATTGGAAATATCTTGAGAGGAGAGGTGAATAATAAAGCAACGTTCAAGGTTCTGCACATCTGGAGTTTACAAGTCAGACAATTTTGTTCATATAGCCCAAAACCATGAATTTATCTCAGAGGATCTTAGTAACTACATGCTGTTGGTCCGTACGGCAGCTTGTCAGCGGTTAAAATGCACATTCTGGAGCAAAGTATTTGAATTTCAGCTATAAAAGAAAGGAATTATAATCCTGAGTTGTCCAGTTAAGGTCGTCTGCAGTCTGCAGTCAAAAGGCAGGTCAGGTCACAATACAGTACTTGAGTCTGTCATCTTCCTTAAGATACATTATCAGACATATACAGACATTTATTAAGAGAGAATTTAGCTTCCGCTCTGATTTGTCTCTCCTGTGTGAGAACTACGTCACCATCTCAGTTTAATGAGAATGCAGAAAAAGCTGTCAGATATGTGTCTTTTAAAAGTTGACCAGATTTTTTCCTTCCTTACCAGCTCAGGCTGATCGGGCACTTTCCCACAGGAATAGCCATAGGGGTACATGAGCAGCTGGGAGTAGGCGTGGACGGAGATGAAGGACTTGAAGTTGCCGTGGCCCTTGATCAGGTTCACCACATTCCTCACCTCGATCTCAGAGTGGGCAGAGGGGCCGTGGTAGGACTCAGAGCAGGGGTTCCTACTGGCACCAGGGCCTGGAGGGAGAAAGTAGAGTGAGTACACGCGTGTGACACAATGGACATCATAAAAACAACACATACTTACATACAGCACAGTGGATTCACATACATTATCTCATGTATCACATACACATAAAATAAGTACATTTTTGGGGCATTTGTGCTTGACTTGAGTATTTCCACATTCTTCTAATTCACTACATTCTGGAGCCAATTATTGTACTTTTTGCTCACTACATTAATCTGATTGAACCTTAGAGACTAATTTTCTAATTGCATCGGCCTCAGAGTCAAATGAATGCATTTTTAAATTAACATATTTTAGCAACAATAAGATAAAATAAAATACAGATGATAATCAGAAAAATGATGAAAATTGGATCTGATCATTTTGCCAGGCAGATAACTCAAAGTATACAATACTTTCATACATGTAAATATATGTATAATTTACTTTTACTTGAGCTTTTGATACTTCAGTAATTTCTTTGTCTTTTCTATACTGACCGCCAAAGCCTGCGTCCCAGTTCCTGTTGGGATCGACTCCACGGCACACAGAGCCGGAGTTGATGGAGCGGGTCTTCCGCCACATACGGTCCTGCACATCACACAGTAAACACAGTCAGTCAAGCACTACAATGCAGGCAAAAAGCACATAATTGCAATTGTAGGCAATTGTTTTTAAGGATGTAAATCTCATGGAAAAGTTTAGATACCTGGATTTCAGCTAGTTGCACCAGCTCATATCAACCATGTTTTCCACTTAAATATCCACGTCACATAGTAAATCTAAAGTAACAATAAGAGCTGTCCAAAATGTTTCCATTAATTGTTAGGCACATACATTAGAGTGGGTGTAAGCATATCCGTCAGGGTTGGCCAGGAGCAGCATGTAGATGTCCATGGTGTTCAGGAGGGAGGTCAGGGAGGCATCGGTACCGTAATCAGTGGCAATCTAAAAAAGAAAACAAGGGAGTGATTCTCTAGAAACAACACTCTCAAGAAAAGAAAACATGTCCTTCATGTCTTATGCACCTGACACTCAGAGTTAACAATGTCTGCAACAATAGAGAACAGGAAAATTATTATCATTCGAATATTATTATTATTCAATGTCATTAACATGTTGTACCTTGTTGGCTGTCCACACTCCGGTAGCCTGAGACACCCATTCCCTGGAGTGGATACCGGTGTCGATCCAGATAGCAGGACGCTTGCTTCCTCCGGTGCTGAACTAAAAACAAAATCAACAGTAGGAGAACTCGTGCTGTCATAAAAATTACTGAAAAGATGCATGCATGTGAGGTGGGAAAACATCTCTCATTTAATGGGGACATTTAAAATGGCTGTAACACATTTAACGCATTTCTTACTGTGCGCGCGCACGCACACACACACACACACATACACACACACACACACACACACACACACTAACACACAGTACAGGCGGGTAGAAACAAGCTATTGTCCTGTATGAGCTCTGTCCTACCTTGAGCACATACATGGGCCTGTTCTCATATGATTTCCCAATTTCCTGCTTGGAGACCAGGTTGGGGTACTGAGCCACCAGAGTGTCCATCCAGCTGTAGATCTGTATGTGAGACAAGCCAAGCGTTAAAATAACGATACATTTGGCACATCTGATACAAAACAAATATACTTGATGTTTAATTAAACTTTACTGCAAATATCCCCAAAATGATTCTAACTGCAATATTTATGTGTCTGTATTAGTAGCGTACCGTCTCCAGACTATGATAGGCTCCAAAGTTGAAGCTGCGGGTGCTGCGCTCCCTCATCTGGTTCATCTCCATCTCAGCTTTCTCTGCATTGAGAAGCTCCTGAATGTGACATGAAAATGAAGAAAAATCTGAAATCTTGTATATTAATTCTCTATTAATTCTTAGAATTTTTCATATATGTATATATTTATATACTAACTCAACAAACTCCCATCCACACTAATAAAGCTACTAAATGCCACCTCCAATTGTTGGTAAATACATTTTTAATTGCTTAAAAATGATGGAAGTACTTGATTTTTTTAACAACAGACCTGAAGGTTGTTGATGAGAACAGAGTAGGCGATGTTGTTGACACGAAGGTACTCCTTCACAGAACTCAAACTGGAGCGGGGCACTCTAATGTCAACAGGGAGCTCAGTGGAGACTGGGTCAAGCCAGAAGTCCAGCTTGGATCAGACAGAGGACAGAGAATGCACTGGTTAGACTGGAGAACCTGCATTGAAAATGCTTAAGTGTACTGAGCAGAATTATCATATCTTTAATAATTTGACAGCGGCTTGTCCTCATATAGATCCAGTGTGCGAGACAAAGCTTTTTTCAATGATTAGAATTCAGTAAATTCCCAATATGTGTCAAACTAAAACATCCAAAACACACCAAACACAAAAAGACGTTTATCTATTGCACTTGTTAGATTCTGAATGTTCACAAATTTACGCACATGGGAGCAGTGGAAGATTTAATAAACAGAATAAAAAAAGAGGGAATGTTAATGTCTGGATTATTTTCTGTATGAATTTGTGCAGCAGAGAGTTTCTGACTGTCTCAGAAGCAGAGGTGACTGTTAACCTTCAGCCCACATAAACTCTCCAGTGGATTATTTCTTGGGAGTTCATGAGAAAATGTTTGGCACAAGCAGCTGAGAAAACCTGGACATACGTATGTGTTTGTTCTGTGTGTGTGTGTGTGTGTGTGTGTGTGTGCGTGTGTGTGTGTGTGTGTATACCTCCCACGCTTCTTGACTCTCCAGGGCCTGCAGCAGTTGGATCTGTTCCTCATTCTGCACATTGACCCTGATGACCTGATCTCTGGAAGAAGGTAATATTCCTGAACATCATTATTTACATTTAGGATTTTAGATACTTACTAATACTAATATAACTGGCAATTAATTGTACAGAACAGCTCGTGCTCAGACCAACGACAGCGTGATAGTGTCTTGTATCTGCAGAGACCCTGCAGCCCTTATTTTCTCACTTTGTTGCTGTGCTCGGGACACTTTACCAACCCAAAATGTCAGTATTTGACGTCCTGGAAATGAGACTCAAGAATTACCCACTTTTGGGTGCATTTACAAACAGCTCGGACAAATCCCACTGATTCTACCTTTAAGTTTAATAGTCCTTGAGTTATATTAATATGATGTGAAGAACTTTTTTCTTTTATACCTGAGTACTTTTCCGAGCCTGTACTTTCTACTTCTACTTGAGTAAAGAAATGTGTGTACTTTTGCCAACTCTGACCCTAACCAAATGGTTTACGTGCATTAACCTTACCAGACTTGAATCGCAATGCTGTCACAAAGTTGTAAAGTAAAAAGCAATCTAAAGTTTCAACATATCAGCATAATATGAAATGTACACATTTAACATATCCAGGTGTGCAGAGATGTACACTGCCAACACTGAGGTAAAGGACACTGAAAGTGCTTGCTTGACATTTTAATGACCAAATTAACTTTATACTGGTAAAATCCTTATTTATTTTGTGAGAAAAGAGCTTTATAATTCTAGTAACACCTTTATATTCACCTTCAACACATGTTCTCATTAAACTCTATGAAGCAGCAAACATCATGACTATTTTGGTTTAATTTCTCTTAATTTCTGGTGATTGGAGATGGTTTTTAGGTACTACAAATGTTAATTAGAGTGCCTTTATCACATCAACATGAAAAGTCTTGAGGTGGGTAAGAAAAGAAGATAGAACAGGTTCATAATTAGATTTGAAACAGTCAGCAGAGTCAAATATTGGAGCCCCTGGCTGGCTTTAAATGTCACAGAAGTTTTTGATGACGTCCGTACAATCACATCAAACACAGGGAATATCAATGCGAATAAAAACACAGTAAATATGTCTTTTTGTGCACAGGTGAACTTACCCGATGAACACCTTCTCAGCCTGGGCTGCTGCCACAAGCACCAAAAGCAGCCAGAGACCTCTCATCTCGTCTCTAAGTCTGGACCGTTTCAGAGCCACAAATGTGTGAGGCATCAGTTTTTCTACTTTCTTCCTATCATCAGGTGGCAGGTGGACTGTTCCCATACAGGAGAGTGACCTCACTCTACTGATAACCTCACAGCTCTCCAGTCTATGGAGACAGTTATTTTCGGTGACAAAGTTTGCTGACTAAGTTTTATTTTATCTGTCCAGTACTCAGCTGCAGATAGTTGTATTTTCCCCAATTCTGTTCCCTTGCTTAGTAAACTATTTACCCTGCTACATTTAACTTCTATCACATCTCCATCTATCACACTGCCTTCACAGTTCATGCTGGGCTGTGGTGGTAAAGGCGATAAGCGACAATTTAGCTTCACTTTTGAGAAACAGCTCATGAATTTGTGCCTTAAAAGAACAAATTCTGCATAATCTCAAATGCTGTTTTGAAGGTGCTATTTGTAAGAAAAGTTGACCTTTTGAGTCTCATTCCCAACTCGCTTTGGGATTGTAGGACGGTCGGCCACTAAACCCAGAGCATCATTATTTGATAGTCGGAACTGAGACTCAAAAATCAACTTTTTCTTACAATAGTGCCTTTTGTAAAATGATTTGACAAGAGATGGAACACATTAAGAATTTCGTAAAAAACTGAAATCTTTCTTTCCTTTTTCTTCTTCTTTCTAAACTTGTAAATTCGGTTGCGACCCCTCAAATTTATGTCACACCAAGAATGCAAATGAAAGTAATATTTACCTTGTATGAACAGGTTGTCAATGTGTTGACTTCTGTATTCCCTGTAAACTCTGGTACTCTACTAAGTAGCTAATTACTAATAACTTTGATGTATGTATATGAATAGCAGGCCATCCTAGATACTAGATGTAAGTAAAATATTAAGTTAATCCAGCAAGAATTACATTTGTAGATCTGATTCATTCTCATTACTGATTCACTATTAAAAGCTAAATTGTTTTGTCAACAAAATGCTCATCAAAATTTATCTTCATATCATAAATGACAAATAAAAACAGCCGATGACAGTCAAGACGATTAATTGCTTATCAAAATAAGCAACTAGTTTTATTTTGATATAGTTACAGCTCTAATCAACATCCTGCATGGTTCAAATCTGATGGGTTGTTTAGGCTAGGCCGGTTAGTTTCAGTGAAGGTTGAAATATAAAATGCCATTTTAAATGACTGCTTTGTACTGCCAACAGTCTGTTTTGATGTGACAAGGCCTCCGTACACAAAGCCAGGTGATGGTTTAGTGTGGAAGAACAAGCCCATCCAACACACTTTGGATGAACTGGAGCATCGTCTATGTGCCAGCCCCCCTCACCCAACATCTGTGTTGGACCTCACTGAAACTCCAGGTTCAGCCAAAATGTGGATAAAAGTCTATAAGCAGAATCAATCAATATCCTATATTATTAGAATAGTGGCGAGGCTGTTGCTCCGGCATCCACTGACCATATATTCAGTTAATCCTAAATCCTAATAAGACTAACAAACTCTTGCATGTGGGCGTAGCAGCCAGTAGATGGCAGCACAGTCCCAAACATCTGTAATAAGGTACAATACACTAATAATACATCTCTTTTATGGACACGGTGAGTGTCATCAATTAAGCCGGCTGGAATTACCCTGAATCTTAAATTATTGATCACACAGAGGGCGCTTTTTGTCTTGATCAGTGTCATTTTTAGACGAGTGAGTGGGAAGCTCCTTATAAAACGGCACATTACACATGACTAGAGCTTAAATGATTGGTCAGTTAAAATTCGCTGATTGAGAGAAAATGCCCAACATGTGAAGGTCCACACCTCTTATATGGGAGCAGTTTCTTTGTTTTATATTATTTAAGCTGAATGTCTTCTAACCAGACAAAACAAGACGTTTGAAAACAGCATCTTGGAAAATTCCCACATTTCATCCACTGTTCTGACATTTCATAGAGAAAATGACAAAAAATAATACATTTGTTGCATCATTTTGTATGATATTGTTAAATATACAGCTTAAATAGCTTAAAAGTACATGTTCCTTATGAAAGACATGACAGTTTCTGTATCAGTCAGTCACTACATTTTGTAGAACACTACAATACATTAAAAGACGATCATCCATATATAGTGTATGTGTAATAAATCATGTAGTAACCAAATTGCAATCAAGCGATCCTCTCAAGTACTTGGTAATGTAATAAAAGGGAGCATGATAAGGACCCAATCTCCAGTCCTTCCTCAGCATTCCCCAGTGGTGCAAACACAATCAAATCTTATTACTGTTAGCAGAGGACTTGGGCTTTGTGTTAAGTTATTCATCCTGATATCCGCCGGTTGATATCAGAGTGCGCGCCACGCAGCCTCCCTGCTTCCCATCAGCTGCTGTGACACACCGCCAAACCTCCTCCCTTCTCTCAGAATTAATAAAAAGAGGTTTTAACGTGTCACTTCCCTTCCCTTTCACTCCCAAACAATCCCATGAGACAAAGTGGGACGCAGGGTTTAATAGGCGTGGGAGGTTACAGGGGAGGCGGGAGTCCAACTGGGGCTTTCCATCTTTCTCAGTGTGGAAATTATTTATCGCTATTCTTGCTGTGTGCGTCTTAAAGTTTAATGTTCCCCATGAAAAGTGGCTTTACATGCAAATGTGGGTGTAGTGTGTGTTTTTCTCCCTCTTTCCTCTCCTGTCAGTTGCCTCTAAAAGCTATATGAACAAGGCACCCGAACCAGCCTCTTCCACATGACTTCCTGTGCTACACTATAAATAGATCCATTTACATTGCATTTCATGGCTGAGCTCTCTCTCAATATTTCAGAGGCCCAACAGTAAATTGACCATTAATCATTTATTGCTCACTTGTTCATCTCATTTTGCACATTGCATGTATGCCCAGATACAACGGCAGATTTACAAAAACAAGATCAGTCTGTTTGATCTGTTCTTTTTGATATTTTCTGTCAGTACCAATGATAAAGGTTTTATTTCAGTGTGTGTCACAGGTTATGTTGGTCACCTGAGCACGTTTTAAACATGTGATTCCTCCTTGTGTCCAGTCTGGCGGTCAGATGACAGAGGCCAGGAGAAGTTGGTCACCTGTGACTCCCTTTTGTGAGGAAAATTCTTTCCTCTGATTCGATTACACTGTTAGATATCAGCCTATGATGTCCAATAGAGAGGCAAAGTCACGCCCCTTCTGGTGGGCCACCATGGGACTTTAATTCGGAAAATATATGCATGGTAGTGAATGGTGAGAGACAAATATTTTTTCAATCCCGTTTGAATTATGCCAGGAATTACACATCTGAGGTTTGCAAAGTTAAAGGATTATTTTTCAACCCAAGACCCAAAACAAATGTTGTTTTCCCAAGAGAATTTCCAAGACAACAAGCTTTGTTATCCAAGATAACAAGTAATGTTAATCTGTAGGTTGTTCTGATGGTTGCTCTGTCTATTTCCTTATAGCTTAATGTTTATCAGATCAGCAGGGGTAACTCAGCATGCATACATGTTGTCAAGACCAGTGTAGCAACTGATTTAAGATGAAAATGTCGGATCAAGAGTATCCATTATTAACAGCAAAAGTTCATAAAAAGACATGGTTTGTGTTAAAACTCCCAAACCCAGCCCACAGAGCAGTGAGTATGTAATGGTCCACTCTTATGAATCATATGAGGTCATATTCTGATGAATAGTTGTTTCATTATCTCAGGAAAACAACGGTTATTATCTCCTGATACTGACATAAATAACTTGTGATTTAATTAGTTATCATGGGACTACAGGAAATAATGTTTGACCTCTGGTCGTTTAGGGCAAACCAGAAGTGGCCAGACTTCACTTCTCTATCTATTACTTTTGTGACTGAGTGCTATAATCTAATGATGTACCAACCTTTCCATCATCCTGCTACATTCAAAATGGAATAACATTCGACAGTGGGTCTGAACAAGACATAATGAGAGCAGGAGGAAAGTGACAGAGACAGACCTCTGATTTAAAATGCATCAGGACATGCGGCTGGACTTTCTGATCTAGTTAGCCTTCTGCCTCTTGTATTGAATACTAAATATTGTCTGACACTGTCGAGGATAGAAAGATTCTCTATCATTCTGTGGGACTGACACAGAATATTGATATTATAGCATTTCACATATTATTTCAGATAAGCGGAAGAAGATGGATGGATGGATGGATGGATGTTATTTCAGAGCAGGCAGTGTTTTACATTTTTTTACCTGGTTATCTACATAAATAAGTAAAATACACTACGAAACAGCAACACTGAACCATACTCTAAGTAACGGCGCATATAGAATATATGTCAGTGAGAATGTTAATTTTACCCACTAGAGGAAAAATAGAATATAAAACACGGACTGTTTAAAATATGGACAGAGCTTCTGGGTTTGAAAAGTCAAGCCAATGTAGAAGAGCCATAAACCTGCACTCCTTTCACTGGCTAGCAGGGGGCGAAATCACCGGTTTCAAAATTAAGTCAGATTGTATGTAAGCTTATGAGAAAATGACCCTACTTCTCACTTAATTTATTACCTCCATAAACAGTTTCCTAAAGAGTTCATGGTCTCAAACTCTAGTTTCAAGTCCTCTTTAATACAATACAATGTTCATTTAGTCAAAAATGATCCCCTGTAGCGTGAAACAGAAAGAAAAGGTAACAGGCCAAAGGAAAGGTAACAGTTGCTAACTTGTTTACGTCCTTGATGTTGGTCTCAAATTTTGCATTACCAGGTAGGTTTAGTTGTGCCAGGTCTGAAAGGTGTTTGTACTGTTTGGGTTTAAGTCCTGGTTACCAGCCTATGCAAACCTCTACTAAGGACTGAAGTGCTTAAATAAGCAGACCCAATATTTGTAAACCTGAGGAAACTTCTGTCAATATTATACATTATATATGATATGATGATGTTACTTACTTGATATTGTTTCTACTGCTCTCTACTTATATTCTTTTATATATTTTTAATTTTATTTATTATATTTTGAATTATTTATTACTACTGTTTTAATTGATGCTCTTGTAATATTGCAAATTTCCCCATTGTGGGACTGATGAAGGATTGTCTTCTCTTATCCAGGCGTTTATGCTGATGTGTGTTAAGATTATATAAACAGTGAAACAGAAAACATCCTCCATGGCGCTGTCACATTTACATACTCCGTTTATGCCATCTGAGTCTTGATGGAGCCGCACATCTGGAGATCGCTCTGCTGGCTTGTTTCTCACTATATGCGAACAAGCAGTGAGTGTTGACTTTCCCAAGGCGCAGATTTCAATGCTGAAAATCAGCATTTTTTTCCTCTTTAATGCTGCTACTTCTGCATACTCAAGATGACATGCCTCCCCGGAGACTAACTCATTACCTTTCCCTCCCTGTCAACCATCCGAGCTAACAGCAAGCTGACAAACTGTCCTTTGGGCTGTTTAACTCGGTCTACATTCCAGCACACATTAGTCTTGTCTTTGCAGAATCAACCACACTGCTTCATAGAAATCCCCAAAACACGTCCTGAATCCCTTTAAATCTGCCCCCCCATCCTTTATATCATAACACATATTTCTCAATTTGATTGAATGATGGGATACTTCATCCTGAGTCTGACTCTGCATCATTGCATCATGCCTTAAGATGTATTCATTACGTAATAGTCTAAGAAAAGACCAGAGCAGCCCAGGAAGGCCTCAGCTCGGGTAAAAATAGCATGGCAGGCACAAAACGATCCGGTTATATTTAGCAACACTACCCCCTCCACTTCTAAGAATAGCAGGAGAGATGTTTCATATTCATCCTACGACTAAGCCTCATTCTTGCCAGGACATTTCTATTCCTGTACTTTTTGAGCAGAGTGGACAGACGCTGCCTTCTGCAGGGTTGGTGTATGTTTGTGTGCTGGCTGCAGGCTTTTTGAGGTGCACGTCATCAAAATTTTACACACTATTCCTTATTCCATTACTCATCACCGCCTAGTTCAGCATGCAGTCATCTTGAGTTGATGAGCTTATAAGGGGGAGCGAGGGAAATAAAACTTGTGGAAATGGCAGCTCGGAGACTCAAGTAGCTCCCCGCATCGGCTCAAGTGATATTAGATTCATGCTGAGCTTGTTCAAGTCTGCTTTATTGCTTTACAGTCTCAGTGCTCGATGCAGGTGGTCCCTGTTGTGAGAGAAGCTAGGATGTGTGATTCCCCGGGTGCTGCAGATTAAAAAGTCTGTTTTTTGTGTCAGATAATATGACGCAGGTTTGCGTGTAGCTCTGTGGAAAGAAATGAATTGATCTGCGTTATGAGAAAAAATGACATTTCTGAAAGAGATTCCCTGGCTTTGTTTAGTCCAGAGGTTGTGAGTTATTGTAAAATTAATCAGATTAGCCAAAGTTGTGAAGTTAGAGTTAGAATAGCTTGCAACTTAAGACGGACTAGTGAGTAAGAAGAGCCTCCTTTTTTTCGGTGTGATGGTGTTTAATGTCCCTGAGAACGTACGTAGTCTCATTTACCCACTCGTTAGCAACACGCAAGCACTTAATAATCAAACATTTAATAATGTATTTTATATTGTAGAACAAAAAATGTCAATATTTTCAGCCTGTGGAAACCACAGATCTTATTTCAGGTATTTCACCCACAAAACCAATCGAAAAAACTGATAGTCTTTTCGACGAGGGAACCAGATGTGCAAAAATGCAAACTCATTCCTTGGATTTAAGACTACAGATTACACCACTCTTTTAATTTAAAGAGTTTGTCATTTGCAAAACATACTCTTTCCCTTTTTTGCTGAGGATTAGATGAGAAAATCCATACCACTCTCTTATGGGTGTGGCAATGTTAAAGCTCCAGGCTGAAGATTAGACTTAGGTTAGTCAACAGCTAGCCTGCGTCTGCTCACAAAATAAAAAAACACACTTTCAAATGTGCCTTCTTGTCGGTTTTCGGCTGATTGCAGTGATTTCCTGAAGTTTGCGCCAGCTGCCTGGTAAACTCACATAGAGTCGTGCTGAGACGTATTCCTGGTTTAGCTGAACTAAGCAAACCCGCTGCTGGCTCCAGTGATGGAGTACAATTTTGAGCTACTTGCAGGCTACTGTACTCAGGTATTTGCTTAGTTTTTAGCTACTTTTCAGCTTACATGAAAAATATTTATTTTATTCACAACCGGATAAAAAAGAAAACTTAAAGAAAGTGACAAGAAAGAAACAGACAGAAACAGACAGCTGAACTTCTCTAATGTTCTGCAGAAAGAAGAAGCTCTGTGTTTTATGTTGGTTGTGTTCTTTTATTGCACAGTTTTTTTTTTTAAATCATGCAATGTACACAAACGCTTCTTTTCTTATTATAAAGGTGCAACACAAACAAAGATTATCGTAATTACGTCACCAAGTCACAGAGCATTTTCGGCCTCCCCACCAGCATATGTTCACTCTCTTGAGTGTTTTCCTTGGTTGTGATTTTGTGATATAACGTTACCATGTGTTCGGTGTGTGTGGTGGTTTGCTTAAAGTACCAATTAAAGTTTCTGATTATAGCTTCAAGTGGGTGGTGACCATAACGATATAATAACACCACGTGAAGTTAAAAGTCATAGGCAGACAAGCGTACAGAGTGGATAGCAACGAGTGCTCATTAAAATCTTGGACAGGACTGGAGCGAGGAAGAGAGAAAAGTCTACGGGGCTGTAATTAGCACACTGTCACTTGCTACAAAGCAGCCCACGTTCTTAGCATGTCAGACCCCTTCCCAAAGAGCATCAAGCGATTGTTTTGTTGCTATTCTGAAAGCGTGTAACATCTGTGACACGGAATGAAGCAGAAAAGCCTCAAGTTTAATAGATAAACACTGGAGTGTGTATTTATAAAGACAGCAGGCTATTACACTTACACACACACAAACACATCGCCTCTGCATCTCTAAGGGAGGTCGGATCAGCAAACCACTCGATATATAAAATACAGCGCACAAATTTATATGGATTATAAATTCAAGGGCTGATTTGCTGCACTGTGAAGCAGACGACACCATGATGTTTTGTTCCTCCTGTCATGTACTTGCTTTTTTTGACTCTTGACACTCCATGCGGTGCTAAATAATGAAGCCTCGTTCTCCGTAAAACGCGATCGTGCGAAGACTGTCCGTGTCATACGACGACAGACCGTAAACTCCAGATGGCTCAATGTGAGAGAGAAAAAAAACATCTCAGTATGGTATATGACAGGACATCCACCTACGTTTGATGCTGTTGTCATGTGAAAGCTTCAGAACCAGTCAAGCTGTTTACTTCTACATCCCTGCATGTGCCCTCCCCAACAGCCATGGATGATAATAACAAACAATAACCACAATAATGCTTCAGCTAGGAGAGTTGTTCTGTTCGGAATCACTCACATATGAGGTAAACACATACAGTATGTGAATAATGCTGTGATTGAATGATTTAGGTCTTGTGCATCTTTTGTTGATGAGGTCATCTGGCTGCAGTTGCTCTGTGTGCAATACATTTTTCGTTCTCTGCTATACTTCGCGTTCCCTTTGCAGAATTTTGTGTTCCCTCACAATATGTTTTGTGTTGCGTGGATGGTTGATGTTTCCCAGTAGAGACGGGGATTTTGAAAACGCTAACGTGCAGATAGCACAAGGGAGGAGGATCCCCCCCCTAGTCAGCCAATGGCAGGCTATTTATCACCAGTCTACATCCAGTGAGTCAGGCTACTTTGTGATGAGCCACATCACAATACGATGCCAATGATAGAAACAGAACAAACAGTTGAGTTTGTTGTCGGCTTCCGTTATTTAAGTCGTGTAGCTTTTTCCTTAGTCCAGGTCATCATGTCTTGAATACCAGTGCAAACGATGGTCATGCGATGTTTGCTGATTGTACAAGTGACAAAGACGAAACCGGCTGAGCTTCCTCATCATTTAATTGTGCATTAAAGAATGAGGAAGGACATCACATATTTGTGATCTGTAATTAAAGATTTCTGTATTCTGTATGTACAAATGGAGCTTGGGGCTTTTTTCCTTTTCTTTTTTTTCATGGCATTTGTTGACAGTGAGAAAAAGTATGCCTTATTCTTTAAACATCTAATTGGTCTGCTATGGATTTTAAAGGACAGAGGCTGTTAAAAACACCCCGGTATTGTCATGAAATTGCTCCATTTCTCAGCCACATTCTGAAGCGTCTTTGGAATTGGATAGCCTGTCACCCCATTATATCGTTCTAGTTCTTGAGATCCACACTTCAAAGGTGTAATGGTGTGAAGTATTCCAGGGTGCTGGCTCAGTTTGAACAGATTTTATTGGCAATGTCAACCAGAACAGGTGCCGACTGACGTGGAGAGTCTGTAACGAGAGAAAATGTCGTTTCTGTTTTAATAAATCCCACCACACTGATGGACATGTTCAAGGTACGCTATAGCAGCATGGATATTTTTATAAAACGCTTGAAATATACTTTTTCTCGTGAGGCACCCAGATACCTTCATTCTGTGGAGGACTGAAACTGTTAAAATAAAAAATATGGGAATCATTAAGTGTCTCAATAAGTTCATTAATACACATTTAAATGCATCAAAACTAATACTAAAAATAAATGTAGGCATGAATTTACATTTCTGTCTAAATTTGCTTCTCTTTTGTATTTAACTTGTATTAACCCTCCACTTATGTACTTAACCAACGGGTACAAGGACCCTCTAAAAATGCAAGGATTCATTCCTTCTTTTGCCAAAATAAACTGCTCTTTGAGGACTAAAGGTGCCCAAAACCTCTCGGAACTAGCAGTGAAAATGTATGAGTTTATGGTTATTGGCAATGGGTGGAGCAAATTAGTTTGCTAGCGCCCCCTAAACAGTGTTTAGTTTAATTCACATACATGAAATTTGGTGCACGGCACTTCTCTGAGCTGGATGTTGAGATCCACCTCAAGCGGCTTATGATATACCACGCACACAAAAGGGTTTGACATGAATATTTATTTAAAGACTTAAATTCTTACAGAAAAAGTCATTTTAAGTCAGTCTTTAGTGGCTTCAATATTTCCTATTAGAACAGTAAAACCTGTGCTGTCTTGCAATATCACCAACAATAAGAACTGATTTTAAGTAAATACTATATGTATTAATGGACAAATCATTTTTGATTGGCCTCGGTCTTAGTGTAATCACCGGCATCATGCAGAAGCCATGAGTCACTGTTTTGAGATCATGGGGGTCATTGAAAAATAACAGTTAATCAGATTAATGAATTTCGGGCGGGTGAACCATTTCAGTTCATGATAAAATACAGATCTTTAGTAACTTTAAACATGGCTATATGAGGCTGGATAATGTTCATTCCCAGCTGAATGATTCTGCCCCTTTGCACAGAGCGAGACAGCCCAGTTTTTTTCTGTTCAGATCATGCTCCTTCATATTCGCATCACTTCAACCACTGGGTCTGAGAGAACAATGCTGAGAAGAGTCTGATGAGTGGCTGTGCACGAACGTACCAAAAAAATAAAGAGAGAAGAAAAGCAAACCAGAGAACAAAAGACAGTCTTCAAAGTAAAACATCTGAAGGCATTGCACAATTCCAAGATTGATCAGTGAGATTTTTAAGGCAAAAAAGTTGTCTAAAATAACATAAAGATGTTATATCACTATTTTTTTTTTTTTGAAAACCCACTGGTGTATCTCTTTTAGAAAAAAACACACATGCAAACTTAATGCATGCTATTAAAAAAAAACATCAGAATAAAACAGGATATTCATCACGAGCATTAGATTAAACCACTTTGTTAATATCATAAGGTACAGTAAACACCTTTCATGTTGTATGTGTGAAGATTACGTGTGCGTTCATATGGCCATGCTGACACGTTATCGCCTTGGCAGAATGACACAGATGCAACGATGAGCGGTGGAGGCAGCGAGGTGTAAGCCTACTTCACCGCAGCTTGTTTGTCCACCATTTGCGCAAAGGGGTTGTTTTCCCGCCATGCAATCTCCTACACAATAAATGCTTTTGATTGTCACTCCTACACTGACACAGCCTCAGAGGAACAGTGATTTCACACATTGCAGCCGCACGTGACAAACACATCGGTATATGTTAATACTTCGAATTCCACTGGGGTCCTACGCAAACAGCGCTTCATGTCCTGAGGGCGAATCCATGCGTGCCAAAGAAAATAAAGGCATGCTGTCACATCTATACCGTGCATTATAGAATAATATGGTAGTTATGTTGTTGAAGTAGATCGAATGATGTACTGTTTGTTAAACCCCTCCCCTGAGCAGTGAGTGTCCAATCATAGCCTATCAATCGCAAACGTACGTCAGAACAGTCAAGCTTTGAACTTCTCCACATGAAGTGTTGTGCGAGTGATACTCTGATTGATTTTGTAGGAGTGGTGTCTTTTTTTAAGCCTTTCCCAATGAATTAACCAGTGAAAACGTGCAAGAGCGGTGTAAATTTGGTGTTGATAAATCCCAACAAGTGGCTAAATGAGACTGCAGAGGTGGTCAAGGACATTAAATGTCATTTCTAGGAACAAGGAGACTCGTTGACACTCTAGTCTGTCTTTACAGGTGGACTTCAGCTGGAAACTATACCAACTCCAACTATTCCAACTCATAGATTAATACATTTTTAGTATAGTGTAGTGTTATTAACTCTTCATGTACGATGTAGTTTGTTTGTAGCCTAACGTTAGCTTCTTACATCTGGTGATTGCATTTACACTTCAAAAATGATGTAACTGGTGTTCATTTGTCAAAATGATCTTGATGCACAAAATGCCTAATTATCACTTTCTTGAGAACATTTTCTGCAATAATCAAAAATCCAATTGAAATGAGTGAATTAATCAAATGGCTTTTAATTGAGGGAACCAGGGTGATGCTAACCTATGAGTTAGGCTTCCCTGCTGCTCTCTGTCAGCACACCCAGCTAACTAAACCAAAATGAAAAACTAGCAAAAGTAACCAAGCAATTTATATGGCTGATGAGTCCTTAACTACATTAGTTAATGGCGAATTCAATTAGCAGAATCTTCTGAGAAGTCTGCACTTCAACTAACGTTACCAAAGATGTCCTGTAAGCCATGTACTTTTAACGTGATGCTTTTAATGTTCAAAGTGATGAAAAAAATACAGTTTAAGAATATAAGTATGTAAACATAGCAGCCAAATAGGGTTTTGTTACAACCAAATAAGAGTCTGATCCTACATTTTTCGTTAATATACCTATGGCATTTACTATGTCTCCTCTACCATACAATACCAGTGCTGTTTCTTTATTTCCATGTCAGCTACGTGCATCATCAACTGGTAAAAATGCGAACTTTTTTACTAACTAGCAGCTTTAGCCTGAGCTCGAGCATTGTATCATCAATGAAGTAAGTGCACATAGAAGACCACTTTCACAAGCTTCCTCTTTGAAAACAACTCATGGAGCACAGCTAAATTAGCTAGCTAAAGCTGCTAGTGACAGTTTTCAATTCAGATGGCAAAATAAATGGTCATCAGGTAGAAATGAGAAGTCGTGTGAGAATGAAAAGCTTGACAGGCTCGTTGGGGTTTAGCAAACAGTTGTTTTGGTTTATCATCATGATCTGACTAAGTTTTTGGTCCCATTTGTTTAAATGCCAACTTGTTTTTTTAACCTGAAAATTGTTTATGCGATTGTAAAAAATGTGCACAGCTTGAGCTCCGGGACCTAAAAATGTGATCACAGGACGGAAGCGGTTGAGAAAAAAGCGTCTAAAGCTGCTGATACTGAGATAAACATCACGTCTCTGAAACCACTGTCTCTCTGAGAAAACGAGCAAGAAAAACCTGCCATCTTCTCTCAAAACTTGCCTTGTTATGTAAGTGTCATGCATGTTTCATACACAATTATATGTACTGGATGTACAGTATAAATGAGAGTGTGGGTGTGGGATGAAGTTGACATTGTGTCATGATAAATAAATGAAAGGCCCTGCCTTGTGTTTCAGCAGGAGAGTCACAGAGTCCCGGCAGTTTGCTGCAAGTCAACTCTCCAGAAAACCAACAGTATATACAGAATATATATATACATATACATATAAAAAAGACTGTTCCTGCTTGATCTGGTCTGATTTGATCCAGTTTGGTGTTGCTCCAGTCCAATATCAGACTTGAGACCTGTGCTACATTGTGCAATTCAACGTCCCCACTGTTGTACGGGGTCCCCCCGACGAAACAACAATACAGAAGAGTACAAAATCTATCAGACCACCTGTCCCCACACCGAGGGACCCTATTCAGTCAAACTGAAGGACCAGTTTTGCATGAATGAGTCCGAGACGCTACACTTAATATGTCGAATTTGGCAGAACAACGTCGCTACAGAGCATAACGGATCAGCAGGTCTACTTTTAAACAGCTTGCACTCGTGAAACCTACATTAATATCTAACCACTCGCTTCTAAAAAAATACAGGCCTGTCATTCATGATTTAAATATGAATAACTTATGTATAAACATGAATAAGGCCTGTTAGTCATGATTTAAATATGATTACAGGCCTCAGTATAAAATGTAATACTTTATATCAGCAGTAAAGAAGCAGCATTACACATACAGTAGATTTGACCGATACACAAAAAGGCAAAGATTTGTACAGTGTATAAATATCTAAGAAGATGTTTTACAAGCAGTTTATGATTAGACGTTCATCAGCCAAGCAGTATATGATGGTTTTTGAGGCGCAAGTTTAGAAAAATGTTGTAAACCTCCTCGTAGAGTGATTCCTTGACTGAATAGGGCCCAAAAAGTACTGATAGCATCTACAGTTTGTAGTACACAGACACAGTAAAATGTATAAACGCAGTTCTTCACACATTTACATGAGCTAAAAGGGGCCTCTGGATACAGTGGCTGAGTTTGTGCTTTGTGTTAAGTAATCATTTACACATTACTGGTCAGAACAGCAGGGTTGCATTTGAGTTTCACCCTCAAACTTGGCTAAAAGTGACAAAAAGTGCAATTACCTGTTCTGGGTTTGAGTATTTCCCCATTTTTAAAGGACTACTCCTGAAAAACTAAGTATTTTAATATTTAACTATGCACCACCTGCAGGCTCTGGAAAGTTTGTAACTTGCTCTTTTGCAGAGAACAGGAACTATGTAAAGCTTGGACTCACAGCAGTTACAATGGATTCCAGTGGTGACCCAGTTTCCGATGTGTCCACGGAAAGTTTCTGGAGCAACGCACGAAGAAGAAAAAAAACCAAAAAAGGTAACCATGCCAAAATGTGTTAAGCCATATTTTTGTGAGAACGGTGGTTACATGACAAAGAAGAACTGTATGCTGTGGCAGAGATTTTCATGCTTTTTTGCTTTTTTTTTTTTTTTACCATGAAACTGGGTTGTTATTAACCGTTAATCAGACTTCATTTCCATTTTGTTTCCAATTCATTATTCACAAAAACTGAGCTAATCTGCCTCATCAAGGACTGTGTGGGTTTGATTGACACTGCTGGCGAGACAAACATCGAGAAAAGACTCATCACATTTGGATTCAAATGCCGCTAAACAAAATTAAAGAAAAACTAAAAAAAAACCTCTCAGGTGAAATTATGAAATCTGCTCAGATTCAAAGATAGCTGTGATAGTTTGGCCCCATTGGACTTAATTTTCAGGGCATTAAACTAGACTCACAATAGCCTGTACAACTGTGTCCATGTCATCCATGTTTGCAGCCAGTTAGGCCATTTTTCTGCATTTGTGTTTTTGATTGTTTTTCGGCTCTGCCACAGGAAAATCAGCACTGGTGCCAGGATATCATGTTGGCAGTTAACATTTCTGCAAACCACTGATACATTCATGTTTGTAGGTGTTATAAGCTACGTACCATATTGTAAGTAACCCAACTTTTGACTTGACTGGGGACGTAGAGGCGATGGTGGTGGGGTTTTGGGGCGAGACGGCTGCCAAGCTAGTGAACACAGTTCGAGACTGTGTTTCAACATGTTGTAAGTGTCACACTGTTGGATATTTTCAGGACGACCTTTGGAGAATTCCCAGCAATGTTTGCAACGACAGAAAAATTAAGAATTTTCATGGGAAGCTGGGATATCTCCAGTGTTTGTGGCAACAAAAGCGGGTGTTTTTTAAACAAGACCTCAGGACTTCTCCAAGAGTGTTTGTGGCTACCTAAAGAGGTGTTTATGATCCTTTAAAAAAAAAAAAATGAACCTAAAAAAATGAAAAGTTACAAGATAAAGAAAAGTGACCCTTCAAGATTTCACTGGTTTGCAGAAATGTACATAGGAGGGTTCCAGGCTGCAACATTTTTGGCCGCACATACGCCCAAAATACTGCCATGTGCAACTTAACATTTGAACTGGCTGCACCTGATGTATAGAAAACAAACACCAACTGGATGTGTATTTGCACATAAACATATTTTCTGTACATTATTTTGTACACTTTCATATGATGAAACCTAAGTGACAAAGTCAGATGCACCAGTGCAACCAGTGTAAAAAGTCAGTGCGGAGCCCTGCATTGCCGACATTTATTCTGGCATTTGGTTTTGGGAAAATCACACCGTCATTCTTAATCCAAGTCTGATGGACATGGTTCGTTTCTAATCTGGGAAGAAGCGGTCAGTGAGCACAAAAAAAAAAGAGTTCAGCCTAGTAGCCGAGTAAACAGGGAAGTCGCCACTGGAATCCAATGTGACTGACGTGAATCTAAGACAAGATCAGAAAGTCGTCTGAGCCACTTTTCAATCCTTCAGGAGGTGAGAGTTTGATACTGTAAACAGTTGTTTCTGTCGACTATTCCTTTAAATCCTCACGATTAACTAAGAGCTACTAAACCTTAGGGGTTGCTGATTATAACTGGCTTTTGCTGTGGCTGTTCAATGCTGTAAGATAACACGAAACTAAAAACGTGTGCTCACAGTCATTTCTGTCTAAATCCATACTGGCAGCTGCTAAAAGTAAAAGCATCTCTGCATTCTGATCTGTTGGTTCACTGTTCTCCGTGCACATATTCACAGTATGTTGCTAACACAAACGTGTGAGTCACCTGATCTGATAGCTACCAAAGTGCTATAATTCTCAGCCTACAGTTTGGCAAATATCTGATGAATACTAAGTGAGAAAGGTAAAACTGTGATCTTACCAAAAAGTCACTGAAACGCCGGCAACCTTGTTTTTTTTTGGCAATACCAAACAAAGTGAGAGGTAGAGAGACGTAAAACAAACCGAAAAA
>CAEMYA010000045.1:969876-988076 GCA_903131615.1 Diplodus sargus | reverse complement strand
AAACGCACCACCTCTGTCTGGTCCGACAAATAAGATTTTTTTACATCCACTTGACCTCCGATTCAGTGGAGGAGGTGATGGAGGGGAATTACGGGTAAGGAGAATGCAGGAGGGAAGAAAAGACGAGCTGCACGAGGAAGGACTGAACCATGTGGGAGGAGAGATAGGAAGCAGAACGAAGGCGAAGGATTACCGCATGCAAATAGACGCACGCATACACCTACACGCGTACACAGGAGCATGCAAACACACACGCACGTGCTCTTCACCCTGCTTACCGTCAAATTCCGCTGGTCCGACCCCAACTATTATAATTGACATGGGCAGAGACGCGGCCTGTGAGGGGTGGAAGGAGACAGAATAAGCACATCAGAGGCGGGAAGAAGCCGCGTTTGTTCTTTTCACCATTTTGCTATCTTAAACGCCGCAGGCTGTCAGTGAAATACCCCTGCGAATTACTAACTGTAAGCTAACTGGCCACAGAAAGGCTGCTCAATAGCAAAAATCAGCGCCATTGTTAAGACAGACGGGGCTCAACCAATCCCATCTGCCCTCTGCAGCCGCTTTTCATAAAGCCCCTCGTCCGACCCGTTCTGGAGTTTTCTAATTTCATGCATCTACAACTTTGTCTAAATCTCCCAAAGCTTGACAGCTTAAAAATGAGTCCATTTACATCTTCCTCTGCCCTGAGCTGCCGCCGAACTGCTGCCCCGCATCGCAATATTGTTTATTAAATCTTAGCGGAGTGGGACAGCAAAGTACAGTTGGAGTGGTGAATGATGAATGAAGGTTTTCAGCGTTTCATAACTTCCCGTGGTTATGAGGCAGAGGCCCAAATTGCTTGAGATATGAGGGGCATGGATCCTCCGCGGGCTAGTAAATAATTACTCTCGAATCTTACTTCACAATAACATTACATCACACGGGGGCGTGGGGGGGGAGAGGCAGCGAGTGAACACAGCCGAGGACCCTATATATGAGAAAAACGCTACACACATCGGCTCTGATTAGAAAGCAGCGTTATTAGAGCTTAACGCAGCAGCAGCAGCGGTGGGGGCAGGGGGGGTGGGGGTGGGTTGACCCGCCGACTACCCCTCTTCTCTCATTAGCGAAAGACGAGTGAAAGAGAGAGAGAGGAGGCACTAACAGAGAAAGACGGCAGCCGATCTGCTTTTTATATCCTCCCTTTCATATTGTTTGTCGGTTCATTAGGATCTCCATGAGTGGTTCAATCATAGCCGGACCTCCCGGGGTCCTCGCGTGTTTCACACTAAATTAACTGAATAAATATGAGCGTGACGTACACGGACTGCTGCCGGCCACTGCGCTGTAAACAGCATTTGTCCATCCGCTGTGCGTTTGCGGCTCCAAGCGTCTCTGAAGTCTCGACGAACGATAAAGGTGGAACAATAAAAACACGCAGTTTTTGCAGGCTGAGAGGGTTAAAAACGGGCACGTTACATTGACTATGGACTCCTTGGTCTGCGCCATGTCCGTGATCACGCCGTCTGAGATGATGAGCAGGATGAAGTACTGCGAGCCGTCCATCACTGCCGATGCATACCTGGCATAAAAAGAGAGAGAGAGGCAGGAGAGTCAAAGGTCAGATGAGAGCAAAAAGGTATTATTTGGTTGTGTTTTGGAAAGTGTGACATCCAAAGTTTTCTCCCTTATGAGGGACAAAAAGCCGGGATATCTCCGACTCTGTGGATTCACCTTTGACCGTTCTGTTTTTCTGTCTCAGTCAAGTCCATCAACTTTACAGTGGTACAAAATGAGCTCTTGTAATGAATCCCTGTCTCAAACCACATTTGATGTTGCTCCCATCATGAAATTATGTAACATCCAATATTTGGCTATTACCCCTCAGTGGTCACTAAAAACAATCTTATCTTATTGAGGTCAAATGGTCCATTTACAGTGTAAGCATCAGTGCTGATAACTTTTTTGTATTTCATGCATTTTAGTACACATCTGTCTTTTATTTTCATTCTGTTACTGGAATTACATTTTAGTTTTATGTATCCTACATGTAAGCCCACATGTTGCAGATTTTATTTTCTTATCAGCGCCCCCTCGCAGAGTTATGTCTTCATTATAATTAGCCAACAGCAAGTTGAAGCTCGGCAACAACGCCAACATGAAATGTTATGCTAGCGAAGAGTTTCCTCTTGAGGTCAGTGGTGGAATTGTGATGGATGACACTTCCCAGTGCTTGGCAGAATGAGCATGTACTAACAAAGCATTAAAACAAGTAACACGCCAGCGTCACTTTCAAGGCTTCAGAAGCGATTCCTAAGTGGGCTAAGAAATAATAATAAGTTTTAGTAGTTTCCAATCTAACATCGTTAACCTAGCTCTTAATGAATGCACCGATCGCTCTCTCGATTAGAGTCCTGTTACCACGGAAAACCGGTTCCAAACGCCTCCCTGAAGGCCCCCTTGCTTACGTAGGTCACACAGAGGCATTAGTGTTAAATCGAGTTTCATAACCAGTTAAAGCTCCTTGTAGTATGTTTAATATCCAAACTTGATATTAAAATTCCATCTCTCAACAACCATCTCCACCAACTATAAATTGCTTTGCTTGATGTGCTCCTGGATCCACATCCCATCTATAATGTGTTTATCCTGATTGTTCACTCTGTAATTTGACTATACTCGTCTGATTCTGCACAAACAACAGCCAGAAGAAACCGTTATCACCACGAGTAGCGCTGCTTCGGCTTTAAATAGACCGATATGATGCACACTGGAGTCAGGTCTATTTCCTTTTTTTCAGCTCTAAACTCTTGTAGCAGTTTATGTTTCTGTTACATAAATCGCTGTGGCATGTTTGAAGTGATGTCACAGGACAATATTTTGAGAGTGTATGTTAAACCACACTCTTACGCACAAGCGGCCAGACAATTACGAATCTGACATGACTCGGTGTCACTTCTCTCTTTTTTAGCCTCGTCTTTCCCTGGTTTTAGTCAGACGCGCCGCAGAAGCGAGCGCTGAACAATGCAGCTATTCTCAGGCCGAGTGGGCGGGCAGCACTCAGAGAGAGAGAGAGAGAGAGAGAGAGATGGGATTTGAAAGCCGATGATGAAAGGTGGGAAAAGTGCTTGTTAGAGTCAGTCTTGAGGATCCTGAGACAAGGTGCAGATAAAGGAAAAGTCGGGTGCGGGTCGGAAGGACTGACGCATTACTTTTCCATCAGTGGTTATCTGTGTAAACTGGACAAGTGCAGCAGACAGTTTTCTGGCCGTATCTCTACTAGAAGTGTATATGATTTGTATTAAATATTTAAAACGGTGCAGGAGCAGCTTTTTGCATTTGGAATTTGTTGCTCTGATAAAAATTTAACTGCACTCGAGGGCCCTGTATGTCTCTTTTAATTCCAGTTTTAGTCTTGTGCCCGAAGGGATTCATTTACTGCACGCGTGTGAAATGGTGAGAGGTGTGACTTCTACTGTTTTTCACAGCACCGTTTCTTCTTCTGTGGTTGGGGACTCTCTGTTTTATTCTTTATGCCTTTGTTGCCTTCTCCTGCGCTTTAAGGCAGCCCGGCAGTCATGGTGCAGACTGGTTCCCTCCTGTTCGTGGTTGTTGCACGTGTCCAAACCGCCACAGCGAGTATTGACTCCTCTTAGGTGACTGAGCTATTAGCTTCTCAGGTGGCTGTGCAGCAGCCCACACACATGGCTGGAATTTCACAAAAGCCAATTGGTCCTATCAGAATGTCTTGGGCAGCGCTGGAGATTGGGGGTACTGTATTATGTGACATTTGCGTGTGTGCCCGCCTACATGTTCCTACTGTGATTATAGTGGACCTACCTGGCCACGTGGTTAATAACAGGGGAGAAGTGGGTGGGTCCGTAGAGACGCACAGATTTGAGACTCTGGTAATAGGCCTCCATCACCCCCTCGATCCCGCTGCAGTACGGGTTCTGTGGATTACCGTTCTGCACAAAAACAGGAAGACAAAAATGGAGACAATTACTTAAATGCAAATGTAAAATTGCAGGATCACTCTTTAATCATACGGGGAGCCACTCAAAGGTGGCACTGCAACCTTTTAAAGACCTTGGGGTGTCTCAGTTTCTTGTGATACGCTTGCAAGAACGTTGGATTAGATTTGTGTTTAAAGACAGTGACAAGATATCTAAGAGGAGCCATAAACTGTTCTCCTTATGACCTTGTTCTCATGGCAGCTTAGGAAGAGCAAGGCTGGTGAGAACAAGCTGACACTATACTGCTTTTAATGTGCGGAGTCCTGGTACCAGTCCTGTCATGAGATATATTCACATTATACCATAAAGAGAGTTTTCTTTTTTTTCTTTGATATGTAAATAACTTCTTTTTTTTATTTAGTTGACTGTATCAGTCATTCAATTTGTGAAATTAAGATACTTGGTTTGCACAAAGGTATGAAGGACGTGTTAGGTATCCCATAATGTGATTTGAGCTTGTGATAACGATACACTTTATTCATACAGCACCATTAAAAGTGTTTGGCGTTTGCAAAATGCTTTGATGGACAAGCAAAACAACAGTCAAGCCAAACCCGAGGAGGTCTAGTCTAAAGCGAGTTAAAACAAGAAGGTGAAACACAAAATGCGAAACACAAAACGTCAGCAAAAGGGATTAAAAGCAATTAAACAGGCACAAAAAATAAGTAAAAGTAATTCAGATATAGCTATATATACAAAAGAATACAATCAAGAAAGGACGATGAGAAGATGACACCTTATCACAGGAACTAAAAACAGAGACATAGACTAAGAGCAGTTAAAAGAATGAAAGATCGTAAATAAATGAACAATAAACAAATAGAAGCAATAAGTGATGGCAAGAAAATAAAAGACATGACATAAGACATCTCACTCTGTGCTATTATTACAGGCTGACACACAGTGATGCACTTCTTGTCCACTAAGATAAAATAAAAGACAATCGGTCTGATTCTGTTGTCTGTGAGTTTGATTATGCTTTTATGCAATTTCTAGAACTCTAAAATAAGCCAGCCTCATTTACAAAGATCATATATTAGCTGTTCTCTATCAGGATAATGCTGTTTGTCTGATGTATCCGCGACCACCTTTCTGCCCTACAGCACCGGCTAACAGCTACGTCACTGATTTAATGTCAGCTGGCTAATATTTAGTAAAATGTGATAAATATATTCAAGGGTGATTAGAATACCTTTGTAGCAATACGTCACTGTTGTGAGACCTCCGCACATTTTAACACTATGCATCAGAGTTAAAATGAAATTGAACACATTGTTTCAATTTATTCAGTGACAACTACCGAGCTAAAAAGAAATATATAAAGCCTGTGCCTCCCCGAAGGAGAAAACCAATTTAACATATTTGTAGGTTTTATATCCCTTTATGGGAAAAAAGTCTGGGACGGAATTACATTTTAGTTTCCAAAGGCGCATGCTTTGGCTCCAAATTACAGAATAACAGGATTACATGCACACCAACAGACATCAAAAATGCCCACCCTCAGGGCATAACATCAATTTTGCTCCAATATTATCAAAAATTATGACCCAGTGTAAAATGCACAAGAGGGTTGCAAGCCCTTCAGGATTTAAAATCCAATCTCACATGAGAAATATTACACATATTTTAAGGAAATGTTCAAAGTTTAATTCTTCCGTTGCAGCACTTTGGTGAAGAATATCCTGAGGCGAGACATTTCACATTTTTAACTCCGCATGAGGAATCGATACCAGGAGAGGCGCTCTGGTAAAACCCCACTGTAGTGAGATAGAGTGTGCTTCCAACAGACAGAGTGTGATAATAATCTGCTGGCTTCCTGAGTGAGTTCGTGTTTCAAAAGTTTTATAAAAGTTGCTGCAGTGTTTTATGTATCTCTGCAGATGCCACATCCTTTGAAAATGTTTAAACTGCCGTCTGGTTGACTGGGTTTCAGATATCCAAAAGAAACTCACAAAGTAGCAAACAATACATTATTTAAGCGAGCCATATGTTTGGTGCTTTCTAATTATTTCAGTATGAAACCATCTTGACTGACTCTGCTTGGCTGCCCATGAGCATGAACAGTGCACTTGAGACTGCTTTGCTTTGTAAATGGTGCTTGCATAATATCGTCAGATTCAGTGGTGGCTTCCTCCCGCTGCGGCTACACAGCTGCAGCCTTCCTCTTTAAGAGCTGACTGACTTAAATCCTTAATGGTTAGATTAATGCATATGTGCCTTGTCTCAAGGTTTGGCGCCTCTGGGGAGGCTGTTACCCAACGCTGAGCAGCTGTAATGGCTGTAAACGCCTCTGGAGCAACATCTGGAAGTGGCAGCAGAGCAGGGATGGGTGGCTGAGGAGTGGTCAGTACGTCTGGAGCCCCAGAGCACTTGACATTGGCACAGTGGCGTGGACGGATGGATGGGTGGAGGATGCGAGATGCAAACTGAGAAAGATGCATGGCTGAAGATTCTTCATCCTTGTGTGTGCACACACACACACACACACATATATATATATATATATATATATATATATATATATATATACTAAAGTTGGCTTGTTTACAGGCACAAACCAACCATCTCATTCGGCTTCCATTAGCACAGTGTGCACAGGCTTGTTGGCTGCATTTGTTCCTGTTTTTGGACAGCAGCATTCACTACCCACGTGTACACGACTGCCTGTAATTGGTCATCTGTGTATAAAAGTGCCTGGTTTGCTGCATGTGTTTTGAGTTCACTCTCACAAAGTTTTTCTTTTACATAGTTATAGCATGACTTTATGTTGATATCTTGCCTTCAGAAACATAAAAGCAGTCTTTGCTCTAACTGTGACGGACAAGCTCCTCCGGCTGGCGAGAAGGCCATTAGAAGATTTATTCTCTTTGCCATATTCGACAGCAGTGGTGGAGCAAGCCAAATTCCTTCATACTGCCAGTCCTCATCATCATGTTGCTCAAAATTAGCACCGCATTTCACATGAGGCCCCACTGCTTCATGTTACAAAGGAAATCTTTACCTCCATAAATCTATCTCTGATTTTACTGGACAGCTACTCTCCAACGATTGGATTGATGTTGGATCGACATCTAAAGTGTTCATACAATATGGACCCACATATGGATTAATGGAGGGACAAATGATTTGGAAGATCTATGCATGTACTGTATACAGACAGGTGGGCGTTTGATGGCGAACATGATGCGAGAAAGAGGTCGTCTCCTCACCAGGGCAAACTCGTGCGAGACCCGTCCATCTGGTGGAAGCTTGGCGCCAAAGCCCAGCGCAGGAAACATCTTGTCGCTGTCGTAGTCCTGGATGATCTCTCCGACTGCCCGCAGCGCCATGGCGTAGTCATTCAGCTGGTATGGGCTCATGTAATGGAGCGAGGTGGGCTGGGACGGGTTGCCTGGAACCCGAATCGTTCAACACAGTAAAACACACATCAGCATCAAACTGTAATTACGCCTGCTCCCCCTGGGCTGTGAGTCATATTAAAATAAAAAAAGGAGGGGGGTGGATGGAAGAGGGTTAAAACGCAGGACTGGAGTTTTAGTTACACAAACATTTCCCCCAGGCACAGCTGCACTGGAGACAGAAATAATCTCACTGGTTGCCTCAAAACCTCAGCGGGCAGTGTCAGGAACCTCAATATTACAGAACAGAGTGGCAACATTAGCTACTATGCTAATAAAATGATGAGCTACAGTGACTACTAAGTATCTTTTACCCTACTTGGATTACTGCTCTTGTTGTCACCCGTTCATTTTGCGATTCAAGTTATCCATTACTTCACTACATTTTCAAATAAGAAATAAGTGACTGTTAGAATGTCATCATATTTCCCTGTTCCTTTTGCTGTCACAAGAAAAAACAAGACGGTAGGAGCAGAGAGGGCAGCATCTGTTTCATTGTCGCGTGTATTAACATCGCATGTATTAACACGATGCTGTTTGATTGTTAGCAGTCAAAAGGCTGAGCTGTAGCCGCCTGTCAGTACCCTCCGATTCTGTTTCCTTTCAAAGACTAATTCGACCCTTTTCATTTCAGCAAACAAATGACACGTTTTGCCATGAAGAACCCATTCACTTTTGCGCGTGTTGATATCAAATATAACAGATTAATGGAGCTGGGATATTAGGTTTGTCATTCCTATGATGATTAGCCCTCACAGTGGCAGATTATGGGTCGTTATACAAGCAGCAATGTGCGCAAATAATCGGAAAAAGGGTTTTCCACTTTTGGTAATGCAAATGTATAAAGTTACCTTTCTCAGTCGCTCATGCTGTAATGCAAGTCAATTTTTAGTGGCAGTAAAGCAACCCCACGCTGCTCACATCGCATTATATACAAGAAGCCACCTAAGGAAGAGCCATGTGAAGTTATTCGTTCAAACAAAAGCGTAGCTACCTGGTTGGCTACATCACAATATTCACATACGCAGATCTGCCAGTCAGTTTGGAAAGTGGGAACCAAAAGCAAGAGGACATGAAATGCCTTCATCATCTGAAATAGTTAACTGTGAACTCCTTCAAGATCAATCAGGAATTGAAATAGTCAGAACATCCATTAGTTCTGCTGGTTCTGCTTCACGCAGATCTTTATGGGTCAGAAATATGTAGCTTCACGAGATTCGTCCGTGGATCAACATATTCATGATTTCCAGCAGGAGGATGGCTTATGTATGACTGGACCAAAATGAACTACGGCTCCCATCTCTAGCATGTCAGCCAGAGAAACAGTGTGGCTCATTTATGTGTTTTTAATGTTATTTTGAACAACAACGGAGCTCTGGGGCACAGAGGGATGAGATATATCAGGCTTCACAGACACAGACAACACAATAAAGCAGTTTCCGGTCCTTCCGTGTTTTTGTTTTATTATAATGAAAACACAACATCACCAGCCTGGATTTTTTAATATGCTATAAATGTTAATGGGGTGCTTTGTGGGGTATTATAAAAGCAAGGCAATGGCTTTTATACGCTGACACAACTTGCATTAGAAGTTTTGCAAATATGAGCAACTGGGACAACTTCCTCCGCTCGGTCCCAACTGCCAACAACAACCAGAAGTAATGGAATTACATGCATAATATCACTATTACTTCCGCCACTCTCAAATGCTCAAATGTGGGACACTGATTTGATGGCAGTAAAGTAAGCCAGTCATCTCTCCTGTGACATAATGATGTCTCCAAAATTGTATTACATACATTAGCTGAAATGAGAGCATCACTCATATGTGACAGAGTCCTCTGCACAGAATTGCTCGTTTTGTTTGTTTGTCGTTAAACTGTTGACGCTGAAAAATGCACAGCAGTTCACCTGTGGGGGGGTTCATAAGCACGAACAACATGGTGAATTGGAAATGTGATTTCAGAAAATGTGGGTGTGATGACTCTCCGTCTACACTGAGAAAACAAACTACAAATTGTGGTTAATAAAGACCAATCAAACTGTGCTCAGATGTTAAAAGTGACAGATAATGTTACTGTCCAACTTTTCAGCTGTTTTGCCCTTTTAAGTGTCATTAGTTGAGTAAATTAAAATTGGCTTGTAGGAGTTCACATCAAATGGAGATCTGAGTGCTAACCACCAAAGTTTTATCTGTCCGATACACTTAAGAGATTGATTTGATAGGAGCGAAGCTTTAAAGCACTTACCATTTGATGCCGTGAAATCAATTGCCACTGTGAAATTAATCTGCGTCCTACAAGAGAAGATAAATCACATCAGGAGTGACGTGGAATCATCAATCAGGCCAGATTATACCACAGCATGTTTCAAAGCATACAGCAGCGGGCAATTAAGCAGCGGGCTATCTGCAGCTGTTTGTCTTAATATTGGAGCTGGGAGATAAACACGGTGCAGTAATCCTCCCAGCAGAGTCCGCACTACATCACAACTGCAAGTGAGTGTGGACGTAATGATGCAAGTAATGCTGCTGCTGCCGTTTACTGTGAACTTACCCGCCTCGGATGTAGTCCAGGAAGGAGAGCTCGGTGTCCACCAGGCAGGACAGCAGGGTGACCTGAGAGGCGGCCAAGAAGAAGTCTGTTAATGATTCTCAGATGACACCAATCAATCGATCAATCAATCAATCGATCAATCAATCAATCAATCAATCAATCAATCAATCAATCAACCGACTGGCTGGCCGATCAATCAATCAAACTAACTTTATAAACCTTTAAAGCAAATCAAAATTATAAAAAGATAATGATGAAGATAAAATACAATATTATACCTAAAAGTTGAAAAAAAAATGAATATAACAGAACAGAACAATAACATAAACAAATCTATATGAAATACAGTAAAAAAAAAAATAGGATTATGATTAAAAAAATCAAAATAAGTAAAGACATTTACATTTTTCGACACAACATAAAAGACATAATGTGTCAATATTTCCAGCTCCTCTCATCTCAATAATCACGTTTCTAAAGTCAGTGGTCAGAGTGTTCCATCTCTCTTCAACATGACGTTCTGAGCCTCGTTCTTTGTTTTGCTTCTCATTCTCAAGTTCTGATTAATTACAAACTCAATTACATTTACGATACAAACTCATTACACACCTGCACGTCTACGAGGCTAAACTAGAGTGACACAATTCTAATGACTCCTATTCAGAGAGCAAATTTGCTGTTGGGCATCCGTTACCTTCAAGTTCCAATCGTTGCAGCAGACTTCAGACAGAGGTTTGATTGTATTTTGCACAAAGAACAAGAAACCAACCAGTAGTAGCTGGCTCTAGGTTTTCTTAATGCCATTACTGTGTTTCAGTTTGATGAAACACTTTTGGTGAGTAAAATGCACCATGTGAGCACATTAACAACTAAACTATGCAAAATGATAACATAGGTAAGGAATCAGGCGTCAAAAAGCAGGTCGCACAAGTTAAATAGGGGGCTTTTGGCGACCCTGGAGGTTGGGGACTCAGGGCTGTTTTTCAGTTCTAAACTGCACTGTACAGTTTGGATTTGTGTGTGGCGAAAAATCTGTTGACGATCTCCACAGGAAAATATATTTTTGGAACAATGAAACGACCATCTTAATCGGAAGTCCAAGTCCGAAAGTCAGAGAAGATCCCCGACGCCTGAGTTCGTCGGCATATACACAGATGACATCACAGCAGTGTGGAGGCAAACATACTGAGCTATTACTTTTCACTTCAGTCAGTTGATCTGTGCTCAATAGAAGTCTGAGACAGTTTGTGTCCGATTGGTCCCGTCTTTTTCTTTAAGTTCCCTTGACTGTTAAATCAGCTGCTGTAGCCACTTGGAAAGTTTGCAGACTTGCCGTTCGACTTGCCTCCCATTTGCAGCGAGCGTCCATGCTTCTCTGAGTAAATGCACTGGACTGTCAGAAACACCGACTTGCAAATTCCATCTTCCAACTTGCAATGGAACGAACCATGAGCCTGTGTTTCCCCCCCGACTCTTAGTTGGTTTCCCCTTTCATCATGTATTCCCTGTGTTCTGGGATTGTGGTTTGTTCTCTGTTTTTTGTATCAATGTTTGTTTTTTTGTCCTTTTTTGCCTTTACATTACCAGTGTCTTTGTTGCCTGCCTTTTTGTTTGTTGCATTTAGGATAATTGGACTTTGGTTATCAGCTCTTCATTAAAGCTTGCTTTCTGTTGGTGAAGCTGCCCCCCTTTGTCTGCCTTTGGTTCCTCATTTTATCTCTGTGACAATATGTTCAAAAGAACGGGAAGAATCTGAGGTTCAAAAGAGACGTGATATAATAGTGCTAGACAGTGTCTCCCACCTGTCCCTCTGACCACACTGTCACCATCAATCAAATAAACTTTAAACAGCAACTTCGTTTTAAGCAGCGTGTCTCCAGCGTATGTACAGCTTTGGTGTCACAGAAAAAAAAAACTCTGGTTACAGCTGAACAAATTGTTGACTCACCGTTCCTGAGTTTAGGTACTTTTTCTTCTTCTTTCCTTTTTTCTTTGGATTTAGCACCTGTGGAGGAAACATGAGATTGGTCTATTGTGTCTCAGTTAGCTGTGGGTGAAACGACGAGAGAGAGAGATCCTGACTTATTTCTTCTTGTTCTTCTTCAATCCACCTAGACTCTATACAGCAAAATACAGTTAAATAGAATTTGAGGATACACCATTATTCAGTTTAATACAGAAATTAGCTTCCCTGTTCACAATATTATCACTAGTCCCTGCTTCCAAAGAAGTCTGACTTTAGTTAATTCACGTCAAGCGGCTCTCAGAAATTGCTCGTCCTGTCATTTAAACTGATATTTCTATTTTTTATAATGTTACTTCTGATCAAGGGGATATTTCTAAGGTTCTAAGATTTTCAAACTAATAACACTCGGACCTCACTGAAAAAGACCGGCACACAGAGGCTTTGTTACACTTTGGGTGATGACTCAAATGCTCCATCAGTGTTTGCCTACGATCTGTTCCTCAGATGTGTGAGGGTCAGCATTTTTGCCGGAAAACGATAAGAGGTCAGGGGCGTCTGCAGATAGAAAAATTCAGAGAAAACGTAGACAGCACATTATGCTACGTCACACACACACACCCTGCTCTTCCCGCCTCTACAGAAGGTGATCCAGGTTCTGCTTCATCAGCACCTTTACTGACTTTTGACCTTCTGTGATTTATGTTTTTCTTACATGCAGTTTCGAGGTAAATGGGGCTGCCAGTGAGCCTTAGAAGACGAAGCAGAAGTCACTATTTCAAGGAACTGGTGCAAGATTACCAGCATATACTGTACGTCATGTATTTCACATATGAAGTATAGCATCCTATTGACTAATCACTGGACTCGGTGTATAACTGTTGACATATTCCTCCATGTGTAATGACGTGAATCGAAACACAGACCAGGGAGGGAGTTTTTTTCACATTCAACGTTTTTATGGACACCCTCCGAATCAATAAAAAACCTGCTGAATACGTATGAGGTGGTGAAGCATTCCCAACGGAGAGAAACAGCACTCAAGCTGGATCAAACCAGCTGACCTCGACTTCATTAGAAATACATTCAAAGTCCGGTGGAGCATCACTTTGAGTACGTGTGAGCCGACATTTTAGATGAGGCGATCAAGGTGAATCACCATGGGACTCTCTATAAGACGTGGATCAGTCCTTCGCAAAGATCCAAATTTAGTCTCACTCAAGGTCGATGTTGCTGCCATTCATCTCCAAGGACAAACAAACACAAGGAGCCCTGGAGGATCAATGTATATCCTCATGTATGCACTTCAGTGTGTGGGCAGCAGCATGCTTACAGTTCAAGCTGCGCTGACCTTTGAGAGTTAGGCAGTTCCTGTGTGGTATGGGTTGTAAGTACTGCACAATAACACATGATCATATATCACGGCAAGAAAAAAAAAACTGTTTGGTAGAATATCAGTATTTAGATGCTGCAGCTATGTAGTCTGAGTATTCATCGTTGCCTAAAAGGATCTTTGGTATTCCTCTATTGGGAAAGATTGTTCCATAAAATCTGTTTGCGCTAACTGCATCTTCCTCTGTTGAGAAATTCAATATTTCATGTTTTTCACTTAAATTCAACTCTCCTTATTGAACTGGTGATGGTAACATTAGCGCTGTAGGCTGGGTCTGTAGCTCAGGTCCCGAAACTCTGAACAAGTCTGTAGAAGTTGATCTTACTACTGTAATTGCTTCATGATTATCCAACTCCACAACTGATTCATTAAATGTTTTTAGGTTTAGACGTTTTTTTATTGCAATAACAGCTCTATCACTCTTATAGTCGGAGAACATTTTGCTACGCATGGTGACCTTATGTGTCGTTTAAACATAGCGGACAACAGTAAACACAGGGCTGAGGATAAGAAACATTTACCAAAATCATGTATTGTATAGTCATTGTATCCTTGTTTCTTTTCCTCTTCTTTGTCACTCAAATTTCTCTGTCAACATGTTGCTCAAACGCTCTGAGAGATCAAATGCAAAAAACAACTTCTTTTCGGCGTCCATGTTGCTCCTACATTCCGACATGACGCACGTGAACGCACCACATTGGGACCATCTAAGAGGCACGTCAGTGCAGCATTAGACTATCCCATCTAGATTTGCAAAGATCATCGGCTCAATGGTTTTAACAACAGCAGTGTGACTGAATCCTGGTGGCTTTTTGCATTTTAGGGTTAGACAAGTTCAAAAAATATTCTCAGAACTCATCAGCTAGCATCTGACAACAATTTGTCAACAAGTTGTTTTTTATTCATCTGCCTGCATTGTATGCAGACAAAGAGTTGTCTCTTGACTCCAACTCTATTCTCATGTTTCATGTTAGTAATCTGACTGTAAGCAATGAGCAGAGAAGAGAAAGTCTATCTCTTGAATACATCCAAAGCCCTGGAACATTAGCAATCACCCCAAAGAGATGTGCAACGGGCAACAGCATTGTTTTTGTGCAACAAGGCCTTCACTTAAAAGATTTGAGATTTGAATTAGGGTCAGGTTATGGTAGGACGAAGGACTAGAGGATACAGAACAAGTGGAAGAGCAAGTGTGTGTGTGAAGAATATCACCTCATAGATGTGGAACTGTGACTGGCTTCTGGACATTTCTCTGTAGCTGGTGCTGAACTCGCCGATAAAGTCGTGGCTGTAAAAAGGAACACACAGTCACATTTCTCCTTCCGACTGAAAAAATTGCAGCGGGGAAGCAGTGAGAACAGAAAAGAGAGGAACAGATTTGATTCATTTCTTTGTAGCGTATTCGCATTGTCTTTAAAGTCTTCTGCGAAGCCCAGGAGAAATCAGGAGTGTCACTAACAAGCTCCGTGGTAGCCGGAGGCGTGGGCGTAGCCACCATTTTCATAATTTCACGGAGATAATCGGGCGCATTTGGACATGGGAGCTCAGGGCAAAATGCCCTTGAAATGTCAGAAACCTCCTGTGAAATCACCAATGAGGGAGCAAACTGTGGCCGTAAATGCTGGAAATTCACTCACTTCAGAAGATAAACACTATCTTTATCTCCTGACAGACTCGATTAAGTTATTGTCACAGAGTCAGTCGGGGGATAAAGATAGTCAAGAGACCATTCAAGCGGCATTAATAGTTAATGTATATTGAAAGCATTATGGAGTGTTGTCAAATAGAGATATATCTCTGCAGTGTTTACCCTGGCAGTGGAAACAGGAGGCTGTACGAGGACACATGCACATACTAGCGCATGATATCAGTGTCAGGTGAAAATGGTATTGTTCTATCTTTGAATGGCCCGTAAGATAAATAAATAGACACATAACAGAGTTACCATATCGTATTAACGTCGTTAAATGTAACGTGTACTCCCCCTGGGTCATGTTGCAAATGTATGTGGGATTTCTTTCACAGCAGGAGGCCAATAGAACAATATTTCATAGATCGACGGAGCATCATGACATTCAATGCATCGCACACATTACAGTACAGATGAAAAGCGTCCCCTCACCCGCCATCTCTGTCCCAGTCGTACACCTCCACCTTAATGCTCCTGTAGGGGAAGAGAGGAGGGGCGAGGGGGCGAAGAGGAAAAACCCATTAAAAATCCAATTAGCACCAATGATTTACAGTCTCTCTGCTTAAAAAGCTGGCAACTGGTCCGTGGAAGGTTGTGGTCCTGAGTGGACGAGGGGACGTTAAAAAGCAGTTTTCTGAGGGTCGTTATCAGTGCACCCTGCTGCAAGTCGGGGAAAATAAGAGGAGAATTTATACAACGATTAGAATAAAATACAATTAAGACGCAAGAGCCTCCGCAATCCTCTTTTTTCCCATTTTTTTTTCTTCTTCCAGAAAGGGGTATATTTTTTCTGAACTTTTGCACCGTGAATGAAGGCATCAACCAATCACGTGCAGACCGGCACAACTATTAGTTAGTGGCGCACCTGTTAGTTGTTTGTTCATCATCACCCTGTATTGTATGACAAAGGTGGCTTGGGATGAGTCACCTCCATTTCTTCCTGCACAGACAAACTGCATATGGGATTTATCGCCGTTCTATCCATCTGTACTGTCTTCAAATCCGCCAGACTTCCTTAATAAAAACAGTAATTTTACCTAACAGAACGTGGTAGTTGCTGGTCTTCAGCTGTCTCGATGTGAAATTGGTGTTTTAACGTATTATTACATTTCGGCCTTAACCTTTCTCTACCTGTCAGCAACCACTCAGTGCTGGAGTGCGACCACCACAAACCCCTGGGCCCTTTTGGAGCTCTGCATGCTGGCGCCATTTCTCTGTCGGTCCAGTTTGATACTTGGCAAGTATCATCTTAATATGACGTTACAGTATACCTGGGATGCAGATTTGCCTATTGGAGCTCTCTTTGCAAATTCACGTCGCTGTCGGTTTGAAAAAAATGACATGAGTCGATAAATTTGCTGGCTCGTTCATTCATCATTTGTGTAAAGGCCTTGAGAGTTAAAATACAATACATTGTCAATATAGAACTACAATAAGTACCGTTGATGTAAGGCAACCGTGTTTTTACATGTTTATAACATTGGTTTTGTGTTTTTGTATGCACACTATTAAGAGCCAAATTGTCAAATCATGGCGAAATCGGCAACTGACACACACAAATTCTTGGTATATAAGCTAAATTGATCCATGATGAAGATTTCTGTTGATGCAGCTTGCTGTAGTATTACTGTCAGTCATTTCAAACATAGCTGGGACAGTACAGTGGTACTTCCACTGTGCCCAGGGGCTCTGTGGCTCAGGAGGTAGAGCTGGTCATCCACTAATAATACCATTGGTGGTCCAACCCACCGCCTCCTGTCCACGTGTCGAAGAGTCCTTGGGCAAGACACTGACAAATGTCTCCCGATGGTCATGTCACTGCATGGTACCTCACTGCCATCAGTGTTTGTGTGGATAAAAGCCATTTATAAATGTAGCTGTCGACCATGTCACAGTAGTTTTTTATCAGTTTATAGAGAAACTAATGAAACGTTTAATAAGAAAAAGCAAAGTCAACGTTTGCTTTTTTCCGCTGGGTCATTCAGCTGCCTCACCTGAGTCAGTCTGTTTCAGTTAAAGGCGTCAGTAGTTGTACTCATGGAACAGTTCAAACATTGTTACAAGGGGCCTCGAGTCTGCAGCACTTTATCTGTCAGCTAACAGGTGGTAAGCTTGGTATTTGCAAGCAAAGCTGCCACGAGATATTACTAATGAGTCAAATCTCACTGACTGCACACTCAGAGACTCAGTGGAATAAAGTTAAATGTCAGATTATGTCAGGTATTTTTCTGTCAAATTTGCTCTTTTTTTCCATTTATTCTATCAGTCTAACTGTAAACACAATGCTGATAGGAATGTGCGGTTCCTACTGTCTCTGCTGTACCTGTCATAGTCTCCGTTGCACAGCGCCCTGACAGGAATTTTAAAAGCCTGCCACACTGGATCCAAAGTATTCTTCACCACTTCTGTTTTATGGCAGATGGTGTACCTGCGAGACATACAAAGATGTTAACAGATGACAAAATGTACCTTCGAGTCAAACTGAAATCACCTTACCTGTTATTCCTTTTGTAGTCAGAAATAATGGCAAGGTGTTTTTTCAAATGGATCATTAATAGTTCTTTGTTGTTAAAAAGGACGAAAAAAAAATCTTCGGGGGAATAATCAGAAATGTTCCTACTTGTCTCTGCAGCTGACAGAGTGTTGGTGTAACACTCTGGCAGCCAGACAGTTTTGTTTTGTGTTTGTAATTACCGACTTACATCCCAACTATTCGTCGCAAGCGAGTGAATTTCTTTAGGAAGGAATTGAAATGCCACCACACATGGGAGAGAAGCTCATATTCTGTTTTTCATATGAGCAGGGAGCATTGTCGAGACAACAACAGGACCGATAATGCACGACGACAAATAAGCAGACAGAACGAACTCTGCAGATTTTGTTTTTCACGGTATTCGGCTATTGAGTTTTACAAGCAGCAGCTTCAGTCTTTTAAAATCTGATGAAAATCTGCAGAGTTGTCATCAGAATTCTGCAGCTGCAGATTCCATTTGGACCTGCAAATAAATGAGGAGGTTGACCGGCCAGATGTGTGGTCGGTTTTGTGAAATATTTAGTTCAAAGACGTGTAAACCACAATGTTACCAAGGCAGCATGCAAACAATGTTAGCTATACATGATGTCTGTCAGATATCTGCTGCAAAAGTATACATTTTCCCACATACTGACTGTTGTCACGCATCAAAATCACATTTGCTCATCCA
>CAEMYA010000045.1:943345-962811 GCA_903131615.1 Diplodus sargus | reverse complement strand
TCCTTTAGATTTATGGGCTCATTGTTGTTCTGACACAGTGACTTCAGTACAGTCTGCGGTGGAGGAAACGTTCAGATCCTTTATTTACAGTGACAACAGACAACTTCTGTGCTTTAACTAATCATTCTGAAGTAAATACTGACCGCACAGTTTGATGACTGTGGAAAAAAAGTGACACCGACCACTTGTAAGGTGGTTCACTACACGCCTCGCTCTCACTGCGCTCTTCAGTTTTCAGCCCAATCGCCAGAATAAACGTTAGCCGAGTACATTTCTGTAAAACCACAAACAAGTTAAATACTTCATGTTTCTTTATATTGCTACTTTAGGTTTGTTTTGGTTCTACTTGTTTTTAATGCAATCACTTGGTAAGGATTAGGAGAACAGGCTTCCTTGATTTTGTTGCCACAACAACAGCTAGAGATGAAAAAAAATGTGTGCTTAGGTCGCCACAAAATGGCTGGAAACCGCCGCACAGACTGTGGCCCACTTGGCAGCCTTGTGGCTTAGTACAAATGTCAACCTTGGACATATCTGCAGTTTGTGGATACATTAACAACACAAAGGAAGTGCATCTGCCATTACACAACCAGTCATTGTTTTCATTAGTCATTATCCCCAGTTAACGGTGGAATAACTAGATGGTAACTGTGGAAGCTGTGCACTGCAAAAGAGAACGAAACCCGCTGATGGAGGTAAAGCAAGCGCGAACTGACGGGCGTTCACTCGTTGGAAAGTGAATCCATTAGTCTATATATAAGTCTGCAATATATGATCTGAAACTGTGCAACATCAAACCTTTTGTTGACGACATTTGCATTTCCGTCGGTAACACACTTCTGTGTCTCTCCAGCGGGGTTTATGACTCGGTTCCTTTTGCTATCATTGTTAGACAGTCGATGCTGAAGAGCGAAAGGAAACATGAAAAGAGCGCGAGCGGGAGCCGGAGATTTCCTGCGCACTAGAGGATGTTTCAAACAGAAACTAAGCGCACAGAGAGCAGCGAGTGTGAAATCTTCCATGAACTGGTTAGCGGTTTAATCACTGTTTTGCTTTACTAGTCAGCGATGGGGGGCAGGAATCAGACATGTATTCATGTGAGAATGTCCCTGATTATTTCTTCAGGCTGAGGCTGAGGCTTCAGTTCAGCTTAGGCTTCTTCAGACAACGAGCTGCGAAGTCGCCGCTGACATCCTCCCGTCGGGTGAACTGTCCCTTTTCACTACACGCTGTTTACCATCTCAACATGTTTACAGACTGTCATTAGGCCTGCTGCTGTTTAACTATTCATCTCATTTGGCTGATGGAGACAGTGTACGCTTTCATCAGCGTCTTGGCTCATTTTCATGCCCCTGCCTCGCTTTCCGCTCAACGACAAACAGTGGCAAGTGATCGTAAAACAACATGCTGATTTTTCCATTCATGTCACTGAATGGTCCCGAATCTGAAATCAAAACAAGATCCCAAGCAGCTTTTTGTGGCACCTAATGATAGTGTCTCTCTGATTAGAGCAATGCAGTGCGGGTCGCTTGCCCCTTCGGTTTCAGTTATGAGCATCTAATTAAAGTAGAAGTAGGTGTGTTTGTTTGTTTGCTGGTGTGTGTGTGTGTGTGTGTGTGTGCAACGTGTGCTACTTACATCAAAGGCTTTTCCAAGCGGCTTCCCAGGGAGCCGACGATCTCACCTAGCGTACAGAACGCCTGGCCCAGGAAGTCCTGTGAAAAACACGCAAGAAAACACGTGGGGCAGAAAATAGAGACACATTTGCAGGAACGAGTTGCACAGTGAATCTTTTATCAAGATGTTTTTTTGCTATTTCTTTATTCAGACGGTCACTGTTTCCAATGCAGCATTTTACTCCACGCTGAAGATCTGAGATTTTATAAAATGTTGCATGTTTATTTTCACAATAAAAGGTATTTTTATGTCATTCCAACAAGTTTATTTCAGGTTTAGTGAATCGAGTTTGATCTAACGATACTGTTTTTTTCCCCAGTATTATGTTTAATTGTCAAAAATGACAAAGATTATTCATTTCCGGTTTGTTAAATGTGATGATTTTGGGTCATTTCGTTGTGATGAATGATGGTGAACAGATTCTGGTCCGTTGCTCGGATAAAACAATCATCAACATCAGTCATCTTGGGCTCTAAGAAATAAAAAATAGGCATTTTTCACAGTAAATTAAAACTCTATACATGAAATGATTTATTGATGAGCTGAGGATTCAGCAGCTGAACCTACACTGGAAATAATCATTTTCATCATACTATCTTTCATGACGCCAGCTTTGGGATTAACTTCCGTCTGACTGAACAAACAGCGATCATACAGATCAGCAGGGACACGGAGAGTAAGCTGTTCAATTAAAACGTAACAAGCCAAATGGTTTTTCTGCATTCATGCCCATAATGTGAGCTCCACAGGGGCACACACAACATATACAAAAGCAGCACTTAGGAGAGGCAGCCTCGTGGGCTGTAAAGTTTTTCACTTCCTCGGCTCATTTCGATGTTTGATAACGTTAAAAATCTGATCTTTTGAGCTGAACGTCTTCCTTTGTCTTTTCTGAGCCCAGTGTGCAGCAGAGCCTGTGTCCTTGTTGATCAGTGAAGGGTGACCAGAGGAGAGGATTCAGTTTGGGGAGGAGGGGCCGGCAAAAAGTGCACAGCAGAAAAGAGGGCAGGGGGGTTTAAAAAGTCTGTTTACAATGGGCCAGGAATGATTGTTCATGCACTGATACTGAGGCCTCCCCTGCCAGATTGTGTTTGCATGTGTGCGTGTGTAAGTGTGTGTGCACTTCAGCATGCATGTGTGTGTTTGTGTGTGTGTGTGTGTGTGTAAAAGTGCTTGACAGATGAGCCGTGTTGGGTCCGGCGGGCAGAAAGCTGCTCCAAAGATCTTTGCCGGTGCTGAGCAAATTCCTCCCCCAGCCGCGGTCTCGAAACAAAAAGAGATGACAAAAAAGCGCTCTGGCCTTTCCATAAGAAGCTCGCTGCTAGCTAGCAGCCCCGGACGCAGCGCCTCGTCCGCCTCAGAGATCTGAGGCCAGAGGCCGAGGTGCCTCTGATTAACTGGCTCAGTGGTGGCAAGAAAAGGAAAAAAAAAGGTTTGGAGGGTATCTCCGGGTAAAACATATCACAGCTGATTTTCACCAGTCCTACGTCTGATCTTCAAGTCTGGCTGCTCATTTGGCCTCAAATATAAGGACCATGTCTATGTCTTTGTCCCTGGAGTGAAATGTAGAAGCGCTTCAGTGAGCGGAAGAAAAACCCACATTTTCTGGGTCTAATCCTCATACTTTTGTCAATTCATTCAGGAAATAATTAATATGGTTAAGGTGGCCAGTTGTTATAGGTGGATATTTTAACTGTATTTTTAACTTCACCAAGTGGGGTCAGCAGATGCGTCTCAGACCTTAATAGGCCCCTTTTAACGTTTGGTGTGGATCGGGATTAAGGGACAGATTTTCTCGCTTTCTTTAACGTAGCGAGATCTTGACATTTTCTTTATTTTCTCAGGGACTAATGCATGGATTTTGATGACAACATTTGGTGTACTGAGGTGGAGAGAATACAATTTGCTTCAAAAATCTTTAAATTCGTTTAATTTGATATTGGATAAGGCCTTGGCAGAGGTATACGTTCTCCTGTGCCAATGTAGTTGTTATATTTGAGATATGTTGCGCATTCTTCACATTTTTAGTTCACACTGTATTCTACTTGAATTACAACTCCTTTTGGTATGTTTATTACTGTGGGCAGGTTGATGTTTTTCGGTTTATGCACAAACACACACCTGATCTCCGTAAAAATGCACAACAAAACTCACAAGAAATACGTAAAAGAATCCAAAAAGTATTTATCAGAAATCCTCTCAAACAAGACTCGGAGTCTGACCAACATTTTACACATAACTCAGTCCCTTGGAAATCACTGTAGCTGTTGAGGCAACCTGTCAAACACTTAGTCATACTAGACAAAAGGATGAGTATGTGACCAGTTTTGATAAATACCAGACTTGGAACGCTCTGAAATGAAGCAGTTGGTGTTACTAAGCCTCATTACGGAATCCAGCATGAGCAGTGAATAGTTCAAACCTGAACTTCTTCAGACCGATTCTTTGAAGAGGGTGCTAAAACTACTCAGGCTTTCATAAGGAAAGAAGCTAACGGGTAGAATGAAATTTGGAGAGCATCATGTCACAGTGCCTAAGATTTATTTTCGTGCCCCTTAGAGGGTTCCTTAACTCTAGGCTGGAAATCACTGTCCACTCTTCGCTGGCGCAGTCAGACAAGTCTTTTTTCCCCCCTTTTGTCCAATGTCACAAAAGGCCTTTCTAACAATAGTACGTTTAATAAGGGGAATACACGCTTTGCAGTAAAATCCTCACTGCTTTCAAATAGTCGTGAGGGAACACGCCGCCAGTTAACTTAATTACTGCCTGCGAACAAAGAAGCTTCGTTCACTGCCTGGATTAATTTGCTAATCATCAAGTTTAAAGTAAAGACTTTGAAATGAGATTGCTATTTGCAAGAGGGGTATTGATGTGCTTCAGCACCGAGAGAAAGAGGAGCGGAGCACAGAACTGTGTACGGCACCGTGACAAGTGTCTGTCAGAGTGAAAAAGCATCATCCGCCTCATCTACGAGGAAACGAGGATACTCTTAATTAGATTTTCCCGAACGCTCTGTCTCTGCACATCATCCCCTACAGCCATATCTGCACAAGGTATGCAAACCATATGGCGTAGGAAAAACATCTGCTGTGATGAGAGGGAGGAGGCCTCATCTGATGCTGCCACCGAAGCTGCCAAGACGGATACTGTACTTGTGTGCATTTTTTTTTTTCCCTTTTCCTCCAATTTCTGTTATTTAAAGCCATGCGACAGGGGATGGACTGAGCCCGGACAATAGAGCCATCACTGTGTGCCAGATCTCTAATCCCACACATCCCCAGCTACGACAGGACGCATCCAAGCGTCCTCAGCTTTCATGCTGAGAGTGAGTCGCCACACTCACATTGCTCAGCGCTCTCAGTAAAAGCCCGGAGGCGCACCAGGGTTGGGGCTGAGGAAAAGAACTCCGCCTGCAGTTGGCAATGAGGCTGAAGCCGGTTAATAGGAACGGGGGCTGGGGGTGGAGATGGAGCCCGGGCTTATAGACAGAACTGGAGCAGGGTGCTGCTGGAGCTTCTGCTTGAACTGAAAGTGATGGATGGGGCTGTAGGGCAGCGCAATCTGACGTTACAGGTCTGTAGAGCCGGACCAGGAAAAGCAGCAATGGATGAATTGTGTTTGGGAGTAACGTCAACCTGCACTCCATCATCAGCAGCGGCAGGAGGCACACAGGATGTTTGCAAAAAGTGAGCTCTCACGAGAAGGAGTGTCACAGCTGATACGATCTCATCTCTTTGCTATAGCCCGTCACTCGACACTTGTCTCGGATTTACAAAGGCCCGTCAGATTGTTTCATGATCTTTCCCATCATCTATTTGATCATTCTGAAGCGCTGTCCCTCTCTTTCTCTCCTGAAATCTGTTTATATTCTGATATTTTTATCCGTGTTGCATTCATGAGGCACCTGTTTAAACCAGCTAACCAACATATCCGCACACTAGTGCTGATGGAGATGAATTGGGTTGATGAATTAATCAACAGGCTGTTAACCAACAACATCACAATAGAACTCGTATCTAGGCATGGCAACATAGGAATTAATTAGGCAACCTTACAAATTAAAAAGAAGTCAGAGGAGTGGGTCTCTCATCCTCCCTGGAGTATTATTATGCTAGATTATGCTAGAGCTTGACGGATATATCGGCTACTCAATCACATATCGGTATTACCGAATATGCTGCCCGATGTGTGGCGCTGTTGACAATTATTATTATTTATTATTGTCAAAATTGTTCCCAAAAAGATCTGACATTTTAAGAAACTACACAATATTTAATAATGATTCAACAGTGAAAGCTGTCCCTGTACACATTCTTTGAAATTTCACAGTCGAATTTGAGTAATTTCAATTAACCAGTCACTGTACAACACGTGCCTGTTGAGAGCCGTTAAAGCACAGATTTCTTTAAGTACGAAGCAGAAAGGTTATTTAAAGTGAAGGTCACTTAACAGTCTATTGAAAATGTATTAGAAATTTGTCGACAAGGTAACGATGTAACCTTAGTTACATTAACATGGTAAATGTTCTTATCCTATACATCTACAGTGGATGATGAATATCAGTTAAATCTTGGTTGATCTACCTATGAAAAGATGATTATTCTGTATTTTACATGTGAATTCTTTTTTTGTATGCATGACAGAAAAATCTGTATATTTTACTTATTTATTTGAAAAAAAAAGACATTTATGGAAAAAAATATATTTTTCTTTAAAGCTCCTTAACATGCTCAATATAATACTTCAAATATTTGGAGATAAACACCTGTTTTTTATAAATAGGAGATCAGAGGAGGCACTTAACAAAATATAAATATTTAGAACATAAAAATATCATATAAATAATGTAATTAAATATTGTTCACACGCACTGGCAGCTCCTATTCTGACATTGGTTTCCCTGCAAACACATCTTGGTTACTGTACACTGTGTGTGATTCATCGCCTTAGGTTTTATACCTCATTGTCTTGTCAACAAAGACGAAAAGAAAGCAGGTCGGAAGCATTTCTCAGGCGTGCAAAAAAGTCTCTGAATGTCTTTGATATGGGTCGCAAAAAATCCTCGGTCTCTTCGTTAAATGCCGACACGATTGTTTTGTCCCCGTTACCTCTGACATTCCAATTCAAATCAGGCTGCTATTGTACTGAGAGGGCAAACATTTGGCTGCATGATATTTCCATGAATGCACGACTGATTGTTAAACAGCTGAGGTGAAGGAGGCACTCACGTGTTTGGAGAGGTTGTCGCTCTTGGAGTCTAAATCATACCTGCGGAGGAGAGAGGAGATGACACATCAGAGTGGGGGCTGCGATAGGCTGCGAGCACCTCCGTGGCTGAAAGGGCTGCCAGAAAACAAATTAGCCGACGATGACAAAAGCCTCTCTCCGGCGTTAATGCGAGACACTTTCAACGCTAATCACTGCCAAAAAAAAAAAAAAGAAGCTGTTCGGGTTTAAAGTGGGCTTATGATTACAGCGCCAAAAGCTTTACTGATCCGATTTCGTGCATGAGGCTGCAACAATATCGGCGGCCTCAGTGTCGTTAATGGCTGTCAGGTGAAAGTCTCGTAACTTTACCCAGCAAGCCTCACATTTCACAGTTTCAAAGTGGTGCTTATTTCGTAGCAGTTGATTGCGATTGAGACAACATTTGATACAAAATGGCAACTCAGGGTGGTTTAGAATTCAAAATACAAGAGGTGATTAAGCAATTGAAGAGATATCTTATAGCTAATAGATAATAATGCAGTAGTATATACAATTTTATCAAGATAATGAAAATGAGGATGGACGGATGAATGGATGGATGGAGCGTTCCAGTGTTCTTTGCATTGCCATGTCACACAATCCGACCACAGACCTGGATAAAAATATTCTCATTATATTACTTGTATGTTTACCTTTCAGCCATGTTGTGTTTGTAGAGTTTCATGTTCATGTTTGCCTGTGCGCTCGCGTTTACTCTCAGCACTGTGTGTAAATGTTTTAAGAGCTGCCGACGTACGGACTTCCTTCCTCGTCAAGGTTCTCGAGCCAATTAGGTTGATTCTGATTCTTATTCTGACGGTACACTTGGCAGACATCTTCACTGTCACTTTTGATGACACTTTCAGAGACGAATGCATCAGTCCAGATTACATTTGAACAAGGGAGATTGATATTGAGAATGACTGCATGCATAAGCTTCGAGGAATCCCCAATCTCGTCACTGAAATCTGCATGTCTGAAATTACTACTGTGCCGGGTTTAGTCTTGCTGTCGGTAAACATGCAATTCAAAGGTGCAGGAAGCCATTTCAGCCTGAAACATCAGTATCCGATGACCTCCAGGATTCGCTTGCGCCAAGAAACATCCTGAACACTGCAGGTTTGACACGTCAGTAGGTGTTACCAAAGTGGTGCGGTTTCCAGGAATGCACAGTTATGTCACTGACCCCACCGGTGGTTTGCTTTTTCTTTAAAATGAAAACAGATTATACAATATTCAAGTGAAGGTGTCTGCTGCATCCAGCTGCAACACCAGTACAGAGTAGCAGGAGTCTCTTTTCTCTTAGCACGTAACAACAGCAAGGACAGTTAACCGAGAAGAGGATGACAGACGGTTGGCTGTTAAAGCAAAAAGCAAAAGCATTTTGGATTTAAATTCAAATTCAATAGTAAACATTTAAAGGTCCAATTTGTAAGACAGATTATCACTGAGTCTCATTCCCAACTTGCCAACTTGTTCAACCAGGCACAACACAAAGCGTATTTGCGAATGATCGATAATAAACTGTCCTACAAATTGGACCCTTGAAGAAACCTTTTCTGCACTTTTACGGGAAAAGGAGCTGGTTAACTCACTGAGAGGTTGGATGTGTGCAGCTCTGTCACCTGCAGCTCTTCATCTAACAGCTCCCTCTTCTTCCAGACTGATTAAAACTACCCTGTGACACATTTTGAAACGGATGCTGAAATGAAGGAAAATCTTGTTTTGCTCTGTAGACATATTTTTGATGAATGAGAGCGGCAACTGCTTAAAACGTAGCGCATTTCCTGTGACTAGGCCTACTTCGAAATAAAAGTCAACTCGTGTTTCACAAGTAAAATGCTTTATGGGTAAGCAGAAGAAGGAAATGTTTAGCTTGCATTCGCAGTAAAGCAACACAGTGCTCGAAAGATGGTGAGCATCTTTTCATGGGAAAAGATCAGGAGCACTGGTGTTGTCACGAGCTTAGGAAGTTGGTAGGGAAATGTATTAAACACGGCACCCCTAAAAAAACAGCGAAATGAAAAGAATATAAGGGCATACGAGCGGAAGGCAGGGTCTCTACAGATACAGACAACATCAAGCACTTCTAGTGGGTCATACATGATGATTGAGAGGGATGACTTCCTGCTGACAGCACTGCTGGGCTCACTAACCACTCGGTCTGAGAGTTCAACAATCATAGCTTCTCTCCAGCTGGCACGCTTGTCCATCCTTTCGTAGGAGCATTCATCCAAAACCGTAAACAACGGCCACATCGTGCAAACCATGCGATGCAGCAATTTATCCTGCTTTATTTACTCCCCATAACCCGTCACCTTCCTAGGTGTCTCAGGTGTGTGTCAACATGCACGTGCGGTGTGTGTGCGGCAGCAGCGTGCAGCCGAGTGTGTAAAAAGGAGAGCCTGAGTGCTTCTTTAACACAGACAGCGTGCCATGTACAATAAGACGCCTGCTGACAAAACCTGGGGACGCAGCGTGTCGCCGCGGGAAGGGGGAGGGGGCAGGGGCCTCCAACATACTCCTGCTACTAATGTAATTCCATAAGAGCAAGGAAATGCGCCGCTTTGACGCAACACGCTGTCGGCAAAATGCACAGGTGCGCTTCATGTTCTATTCGTCCCTCGCCTCTGTCACTCCCCAGTGTTCATAAATGATTCACTTATTCTTATTTAATAATGAGGGAGTCAGAGAGAGAGAGAGAGAGAGAGAGGGAGTGAGAGAGAGAGAGAGAGAGAGAGAGAAGAAAAACATACTACTGATGTATGTATGTTGATTTGGCTGTATGTTCACGCACACACACACCTACAAACACACAGGACAGCACCTCGTGAGTGCATATTTGCTTTGTGTAGCTGGATGTATGTGTGTGTGTGTGTGTGTGTGCGTGTGTGTGTGTGTGTGGGGATGACATCACTCTGCATCGGCACTGGGCCAGACAGGATTTCTCTTGGTCCTGTGCTGTCTGTCTTGCGGGGGGGCCGGGCTGCTCAGAGCTCCGTTTGAACCGAGCGCTGATGACTAATGATAGCACACAAACAAACGGGGCCTGAGAGGCAGGCAAACAACAGACGACAGTGCACCATTTTTAACGGCTTTACAAAGTCTTCGAGAAGCCCTCTGACCAACTGACACGTGATGCGACACAAACGTTGTAGTTGCACATATTCCATGCTGCAATAGGTCCCGACGGGTTTATCCTAAACATAATATTTTCCCTCAAAATACAGCTATAAAAGGAATTTTCGGCGGGATTTTTAAACCGTGAAGCCGTTTCTTTTGAGTTGAAATGATGTTGCCTTGGACGAAAACATCTGCAAAATGAATGGAACGAGCTGGGGGATCACAGAGTAACTCACACTATGATACTATCACAATGCACACAACTGAGATTGAGACTTGAACTTTGACCCTGCGGCTCTTATATCAATCTCAGGGACTCACTTAAATGTGCTTTCAACTGTCATTGCTGTGTTCGTCATTCTGTCAAATGTTTCTGTTGTCTTTATGCTATGTGACATACCTTACGATGCTCTGAGGATTGTGGGTCAGAACAGCTAGAAAAGCATGCTGACTTGCACACTGCATAATACGACATCCTGGTATTTCAGCATACAGCATTTTAAATACCTCATACTGGGACATATTCAATCTTTTGTCTGGCGTACTAAATGGTGTGATAGTATGGGTATTGGAACACTGGTAATGTCTCATTAAAAGCTTCTCAATCCCCCCCCCTCCTCACTTATTTTCAAAATAGGAGGACAGGAGGACACATGAAGTAGTGAATCTGGTCAGAAATAATAATCCATTCAGTGCACCTGCATCAGTAATGCATCGCAACAGGAAGCATTACAATTCATTCCGCCATCGATATTTTGTTCCGTCCCTTGTAATAAGTATCTGCATGAAAGATGTGAACATTTCCAACATTTTTCAACTCAACAAACGAGAATGTTTCTCTAATGGGTGCAGCCAGTACGGCCAAATCACAGTAGATAAATAAAAAAATCAATATTCCAGCGCTGACCAGGACACAACTGGGACTTTTTTATAATCCGTCACATTAAAAACAAGAAAGAGCAGGCTACGCATATCACATGCAGCTTTGTCAGATTTGTTCTGTGCTTCAACTCACTAATGTCTCGATACTTTATTGCTTTTGGCTCTTATTAAATCCTTGTTTCTTCTGTGGTATACTACTTTGGCAAACAAAAATATGATGGAGCTGATTTTCTCAGCAGATTTTGAATGCAGGACAGTCATTTGCCATAAGTGATTCCTTCTGGTTCACAAATAAATCTAAGAAAATTCATGTATTCTCAATCCTGTCATGCAAAGGTGGATTGTTTGCTGTTTTCCACTTGTTTGTGATCGTTTTTAATATTACCTCACTGAGGATTGAAGACTTTTACCACAATAACACTGCATTTTCAAAATAGGATGCAGGAAAAGTTGTAGACATTGTAAAGTACCTTAACAGAAACACTGTTTCCAAAAGATTTATATCTGGAAAAAAAGGTTTTTCTTAATGACTTGATTTTAACATATTTATTATCTATACTCAAGAAAAAATATATGCAAGGTAAATATATACAAGGTAAGTACAGCTATATATTCTTCTTTCATTTCTTTTGGGAGATTGTTTCAATTCATTTTTTGAAGTCTGAGCCAATTTGCAACCCTTGATTAGACAACCATCCACCTGCAGGGCTTCCACTGGCGTCAGTGTGCAGCTCAAGTTTCAATTCCAAAAAAAGCAACAAAAAAAAAGAAAAAAGCAAAGAGGAGCACTGAACATAGCCGGCAGAGAGATGAGGGTTAACAGGATTTCCAGGCACACAGATAGCAACGGAGGAAGCAAAGTGTGTCTTGGCTTTGGGGTGTTCTGGTAAAGAGAGCGTGGGATGGTTCAGCAGCAGCTCTGCTGGCGGTTTGCGGGGAGCTCAGTGCTGTCTGGGTGTATGGATGTCCTGAAGGGATGTGAAGCGCTGAGTGGAAGTAAAGGAGGTGGAGGTAATGAGGGCTTCGGGAGCTACAGTAAAAAAGACTTCCAGACCTCAGGACAGAGGCTGAGGAGAGCAGGAGTAACCACTAGTTCAGTAATGAGAAATCTGAGCAATGTGTGAACGTGGTGTGTGTACATGGACGTTACAGCTCAACATGAGTGCAAAATAATGCCTGAGTAGTGAATGTGTGTGTGTGTGTGGGCTGGGGCCAGCCATGTCCTCCCTGCGAGTGATCATAGGGCCAACAGCCCACAGGATAGTAACAGGGCCTGATGCTCATCCACTCAGGGAGTTGGCCACACACACACACACACACACACACACACACACACACACATGCGCGCGGGCACACACACACCATTATCCTACATTCTCTCCTTTGCTTGTCAACGTTTAATATCTTGCATGGCAAAAGTAAAGCACAGCACACACACCCACACACAGGCACGCACACACAGTCACACAAACTCACATATACCCAATGCCACACAAATGATTCATAACTGCCATGCCAAACACACAAAAAGCTGTACAGGCATGCACAAACACCAAAATGAACATGCGCACACACACATTCTTAAACACAAATGTCCAAACACACATTCATACCATCACACACCCAAGAACACACACTGAAATCCTGCAACACACACGCACACACAATTGTGTTGTATCAATTCCCTGAAAGTGCAAACAAAATCCTGAACACACATTTGTACACACACACACACACACACACACACACACACACACACTTTATCTGGCAAAGATTGTATATAAAACTTAAATTCAATCCACTGCTTGCACACACGCAAGTGCGCATGTGCACATGCACACAAACACACACACACACGTACACATACACACAGCCAACAGCTAGCATCTCTCCTTGACCTTCACTGTAACCTCCCACAGCTTGTAAGCAGCATGAGGCCCTGCTGACAGGCCAACAAGTAAACAAACAAAAGAGCCGTTCCATATTTCATGAGCTATCATGGGAAAATACAGTGAATATGTGTGAGGCTGGAGCACAACAGAGACAAATTCAGATTATCATAATTACTCAGACAGCTCGACTTTTAGTGCGACATGAGGAAAAGGTACTTCTTTTTCTTTTTTCTTTAAACAGCACGGTGACTCCTTAAGCAGGTGCGCCTGATGCGGACGAGAGAACGTGTATTCTATTAATAGCTTCGGTAAATACTTTCCTGTCGTACACCCAGAATTCACTGTGAATTCTGTCAGTCTCAGCACCCCTGAACCTAACGAACCAGTCAGGTCTACCTGTATGTCAGTGTCGCATCACACGGACGACTGATTTTCAAACCAATACACTGAATTGTTGCCAACCTAGAAACTAGAATACACACATTTTCTGATTGCTTCTCTGATTTCATGTTAAAAGGTTCTTAGCAACAACTTTACATTACTACCTCCACCATGTGCCCTATCTTTGGTATTGCTGATTTAACAACGACAACATTTAACGTCCATCTCTTTATCAAAGGGGAGTTCACTCTCTGCTGACTGATTCTCTGCTCCCTTACAGAGCTGCATAACAGTTTACTATATACGGTCAATTCTTTAACATGTCAGTGACCTACATAAGCAAATAAGACCTTCAGCAAGAAGATTGTGTATTTCTGTATAATTATTATAATCTTTAAGGAGACATATTCTGCTAATTTTTCAAGTTCATTACTTTGTTTAAGGTTACTACTAGAATAGGTTTACATGATATAATGCTCTAAAAATACACACAAGAATATACATAAAACACTTGAAGGAAAGGAAAAAATTAAAGAGCACAATAGCTTTCCTTTACTAGCTGGCAGGGGGTCAGATTGTGACTTTTGCGGGTCAGATAAGTCATGAAATTAAAATTCAAGAAAAGAAGCTGCTGTGTAGTGTGGTGCACTACGACAGTAAAACAAAGTTGACTTTGTCTCACCATTGTGGTACTGTTTTTGGCACAGCTGTGGATCGTATCCGATTTCCTCGGAGTCACAACTAACGACAACACGTTTAGAAATGATACTACAAAATGAAATGCTTGCAGAACATGATGGAGCCTCAAAATCAACTCTGAGGAACATGGGAAGTGTTTGTTGTCGGCTGTGGTCGCTGTTTTAACAGAGCAGGTTTTCTATTCAAGCAGTAGGTTCTGAGAAAAACTCTATGCTGACCCCGAGATACCCACCCACTGCTTAAGGCAGTCAATTAAAATTGTATGATCAACTGTGTCAAAAGCCGCACTTAGGTCTAAAAGGATTAAGACCGAGCAATCTCCTGCATCTGCTGTTAAAAGGAGGTCATTTGTTACTTTCATGAGGGCTTTTTTTCTGCACCGCGTTGTAAAAGAAAAACACACAAAAACAGTGGGGAAAACATTTTATTAAAAACAAAACTCTCTGAGGGTCAAGTGATCAAGATCATGATCACTTATAATGAACTGACATTTGCAGGATTTTAAATTGTAAGCTTGATGAACACATTTACCTACTAATGTGAGGACAACCTTGTATCCGCAGTGGATGCCGAGGTGAAAAGATCGACGCTGAAAATGGATCATAATCGTCACAAAATGCCAAGTGTATGATTCATGGTGGACACTTGGCCTTATTTTGTCTCAAAGCATTGTATGAATGAGACGTATTCAAATGGAAACGCTGGTGAAAAAGTGGCATGAAAACCTGTCTTTTATTTAAAAGGGAGAAGACTTACATCTCCCCCTGCGCTGGACATGAATATTTCAGTCTTGCCTTAACTTTGCTCTGGACTGAGCAGCACTCTCACCCACGCTTGCACAACACACAGATACACAAAACACACACACACACACACACACACGCACACACACACACAAACCAACACGCATAAGTTAATTGTTAACTCACAGGTCAAAGCGCAGATTCTGCCTCTCCTCAAAGAAATAATCCAGGATGAATTTGCGGACAAAGTCGGGGTTGAGGGTGTTGTCTATGACTTCTGTCCTGCCGAACTGGAAGAGAAATGGGAAAAAGATGGTTGGAGAAAATAGAACGCTCTGTACTATCTAATACAATCAAGTAGTGTGGTCATGTCATATACACTTGCTTTCTGAAAGTTGAAAAATTAACTGTTGTTGACACTGAGTCAGAATTTTTTGATGGGTTAAAAACCACATAAAGTCTGAATATGTTTGACTACATTACTTAAGATAATGTGACAAAAAGACTCAACTCTCTTGTCATTGTTAGCACGCTAACATACCAATATGTCACATGATACATGCTAAATGTCAAATAACATGCTGACCGTTAATAAGTGCGCCTGAAGCAGAGGGACAATGGTGAAAAGTGTCAAGGACAAAAGTCCGAGATGTCCAAGCATTGCTACTGTATATATATTAAAATAATGTTTTGGACCCAATCATTAACAAATCAGAACACTGTGAATGAATCTGCAATTATTTGTCAATATGTAAAGTTGCCACAATCGGTGAGCCGCATGTGTGTAGTGCTTACAAATCACCAATCTGAAAGAGACCTGAGGATAATGAGGCTTTGTTCAGACTGCGGTCAAATCAGAATTGTATTTGTTCAGATGGACTATCTTCACTGCTATATGCAAGTGATCATATTGGATTTTCGTGTCCAAACATAATCGCTCTATCTGCATGGGTTGCTGTGACAACATTAAAGGTATCAACTAACTACATCCTGTATGTTCGAGGCGCAACGTTCCAACACGGAAAAGTTTCCTAAGGGTCTGTCCATGGACGTCTCTTCTGTGATGTCATCCACTACAGGCAAGAAGGCTGCCAAGACAGAGTCTGGAGTGCAACATTGTGTCTCAACATTTGTAAGTGTGCAACCACTGAATATTTTTCAGGAGACCACGGGACAATTTCCTGTCATGTTCCGTGTTTCGTTTTTTTTAACCCAAACCCAGTGGGGTTTTTTTGCGTAAACTTAATTAAACCATAAGCACAGTGTTGTAAAGTTACAACATAAAGAATTGTCAAGTGTCAACATATCCGTGGTTTGCAGAAAAGTGCACTGCCAATGTTAATTCTGCGATTGGGCTGCTTTTAGATATGCCAAAATTGGATTTGGGCTGGCAGTCCGAACGAGGCCTGCTCTATTTTTGTCACACAGACATTTTAACAAGAATGCCCCAGGAATGATCCAGCAATGTCATTAAACAAGACTACATCTGAGAACGAATGCCTGCACGAGACGATTATTGCTCAGCACAAAACTAACAAACACAACAAGAAGAGTGAGTGTTAAATGGGACAAATCCAAACTATCACATTAGGCAAACAAGCTTAATGCAGCATTTATAAGGACAAAAACACTGCATTATTTTTCATGGTCTTATTATTTAACAGATATCGTAAGCTGACTCACAGGCCTGCCTCCCAAAAACTCATTTGACATGCTGAAATGCTGCATTGCTGCCATTTAAACTCCCTAGAAACATTCGCTGTTTATAAATGACCGCCACACCACCCCATCCCTGTACTCACCTCTCTCCATTCCCTGTTGGCTATTCCTTGGGTGTACAGCACACAAACTGTTGAATGAGAAACAGGCAGGACAGGGGACAGAAACAAGACAGGGTTAGGTTGATTGAAGAGTATTTAACAGTGAATAAACAACGCTGAGAAGTCAGCTGAGAGCGTGTTCCTTCCCCCGGACCCCAACATGAGAGGAAAACTCCCTAATTAAATGTCACTAGAACTTTGCCTTGCAGCATAATGATATTTCAGAGAGGGGGGAGGTGAGGGAGGGAGGGAGGCAGGGGGAGGATCGGGAGGGGTTGGGTGAGTGTTTGCGTGGGTGGAGGAAAGTCCTCCTGATTGACATTCGAGCGTCTTGGAGTGTTTTTTAATGACAGCCCACTAGTTAAAACACAGCGAGGCAATCAGCTGGCACTAAAATGACATTTCATTTGCATTCTGCAGCCTTTACTGTATTCACACACATCTGTCACATGGCAGCGACTCACAACTCTGAGAACCCCTGGGACCAGACACTTGGAAATGTGTTTTAACTGGTAAAAATGGTTTATATCATTGGCGAATCTTCAAGGTATTCATCTTATTAATTATAGAATAAAATCGAATTATGCCGAGTTGTTTCTGTAGTTTTCTGTCCATACACTGCGCATTTGAGCGGTTTTGTGTTGGAAAATATTCTACCGATCAGATATTTTTCCACGGTGTCTCTGGGGAGAATATCCTCCATCCATGGTATTCTATTTCTTTTATAGAATGCCCTAACCATTAAACGTAATGAGAGTGAACATTTGGATTGACAATTTGATCAACCAATCATATTTGGATTTGTTGCCAATGGGCGTATTCTTTAAGATTTTCTACGGCTCCAGGGTATTCTAGAAGGCCCGCTTCCTCAGTCCTGCGAGACCTAGCTTAACTAGCGAGTTGTGATTGATAGCCGACGTTGAAAATGGCAACAGGTGGAGATGATATTGATACAGCAGGTGGAGATGATATTATTATCAGTGCCCTTTTTAAGACGACCGTTTAATGAAAAAATGGACATTGCTAAAAAAGGCCGCCCAACGTCCAAACACCTCGAGCTCAATCAACCTGCAAAAGCAGTCTATGTGCGCCATTTTCAGGCAAGCAACTGGGAACAATTCTTTATTGCTGTTTTTGCTACAGTGTTACATCTCGTTGAACTGGTTGCATTTTGTTTCCACACACTTGTTAAATGATGTTCATAAAGTGACTGTCTCCCTGAAGTCCGATAGTCGGACCTATGGTTAAACCCTTTAAAATTACAATTTAAAAACAAATTCTAGCCAAAAGTATATTATGTTTTGGGATATATTGTTGTTGGCCAAATATATAATTATGTTTTGTGCAGCTCATATTCACAGTTCCTGCTTGGAGTATTTATTGTTAAGCTGCAAAGAAGGAAGCGAGGAGATGAAGTTTAATGGGCAAAATGACGGCGAAGGAAGGAGTTGGGATGAGCGGTCGGGTTGACAAGCACAGCGCTTTCATTCAGGAGACCGCTGTTCGTGTCCGGTGTGAACCCTGAAGTCAAAGGTGAGTTATTTTAACTTACTAATGTAGTGACGTTACATCACGCATATAATGTGACATTATATTTTAACCCAGACCACAGTGTTCCTAAACCCATCAAACTACGAGTGTACGGCGACAGTCCACTAGGCCTGTAGCTGGAACGTTAACAGTGATGATGTTTTGGAAGGTGATGACTGTATGTATCATTTGCAATAGACATAGGTTAATTCACACTGAAGAGTTGAAGTAGTAATGGAGGATGTTTAATATATATTATATCTGCACTAAAACTCAATCTAAATACCATAAAGTACATTGACATGCACAGCATCAACAGTGTTGTGCCTGAACGCGTTCAGTGAATGATCGTTCATGAACGATTGTTCAGTGAACTCGTTCATATTTTTGGCGAGCGTGAACTGAACGTACTGTAATTCTGCCTGATGAACGTTATGGTGAACATGTTCATTCTGCCGTTTGTGAACAGCGCTCTCTCACAGTTTTATTTAGTTCAAGAGAGTGCCAGATTTCCATGGAGCCTTCCAGGTGAAAACCCGGCTAAAACACACCATAAACAGGCCTTAATATGTAGCGGGAAAACACCCAATCTGTCAACACCAGCCGTATGACACCAACAACCACAGAGTTGCACCGCCGCATGCATCGTCAACATGCTAAGCATGGAGGCAAAAACAAATGAAGGCAGCAGCACTACCTCAGACTCTGCCTCCGCCATTAATACGGCATCTTCGTATGATCACTTAAAACAATTTTATGAAAAGGTCAGTGTTGATCCAGGTGGGAAAATCGTACCTTTTTGTGTAAACTTTTTAACAACGTACAGTAGCGGCTCCACTGTCTTCATCTCCTAGCCGCAGCTGGACAACCTGGTTTTGCAGCATATTGTTGAAGAGCTGCAGTTTTAGTGTCAAAACTGATCAAATAATAGCTGTCTGTGGTTTTATATGAGCTGTGGCAATAATATTGAAAAATAATAGCTCGCAGCAATATATTGAAAAAAAAAGACCTATGAACTAGTTCATTTTTGGAACTGTGAACTTGGTTCAAAATTTTGAATTTATGAACTAGGAACTGAACTAGTTCATTTTAAACTTTGTGAACTGAACTTTGAACTAGTTCATGTAGAAAGTGAACTTTCCCAACACTGAACATCAAATTACCCTCGACACTGACGACTAAATGACCAGTCGGGTTTACTAATGTTTCCCTATAATTCCCTATACAATAATATAAGGAATACTAGAATTAAAGTATGCAGTTATAGTTAAAACAACACAGACATTCTGAAGCAAACATAGTGATGAAGACAGCATTCTGCACTTTGTGTATTAAATAACTCTCTCACTAGGGCTGCAGCTATCGATTCTTTTTGTAATCGATTAATCTAGCACTTTATCGATCGATTAATCGAGTAATCGGATATATATTTTTTTTTTTACATTTTTAAACAACCAAAACAAATAATGCAT
>CAEMYA010000045.1:925106-943217 GCA_903131615.1 Diplodus sargus | reverse complement strand
TAGTGGCTTGGTGTCGGAATTGAGTTTCGATTAGGTGAAATGATTATCATGAGCGTTTAGCCGAGCTTGTTCCCGTTAAGTTGGTGTGCTGCATTAATACGTTGCTACATGGTTAGCATGCTCTTACAGGGTGTATAATGCAACATGCGCAGCTCGGGTTGAAGAGGTTAAAAACATCAAAGCTAAACATCAAATCTCGTCAAACCGCATCACGACATCACTACAAATACAGAGATAAATTCAAAATGTATGATGCGCTGGTGTGCTTCCTGAACAACGGTCCGTGTGGAACAATCAGATCCCTGCGCGTATAGTGCGCGTCATAGGAATTTAACGAGGCTTCGAGGCAGAGTTTTTGCCTCGAGGAATTTTTATAATCGAGTTAATCGAGTAACTCGATGAATCGTTTCAGCCCTATCTCTCACTGTTCTCCACTACTTAAAAACACTGTTGTCTTCACTGACACACCTGGAACAGCTCTGTTTTGCACGGACGCCATTCGCTGCTGTAATCCGAGCGCCTTCCTTTTGGGGATTATCTTTTAAAACACACTCATGAGGAAGGCAGAGCATCCTGTTTCCAACCCATTCCACCTGAGCAACAATGATCACTAACTCTAAAAGGCCACAGCATCAACCTCTGTCCGTCCTTGTCCTATCTGGTCGCACGAAAGCACTAAAAAAGAAGAGGGAAAAAAACCCAAACAGACATGAGCCGGTGAGCTTGTGATGAGTGCTAAGTAACCTCTGAGATGGTCTGTCTGGCTGGTTGCCAATCCACGGGGACTCACGGCATGGTTTGCGAGCTGGTTCAGTAGCTCAGCGGTTACAGATGTTGGTTGGGGACTTTTAATGAAACGAAAGACTCTAAACTCGTGCCTGTCACACACGGCAGTTAGCGTTTACTGTATTATAGTCTGTGTTTAACTGGTAAGGGACTGCAGATGGAAATAATTTACCACATCTGGCACAAAGCTTTAACAAAGATTAGTGCTTTCTAAATGGTCTCTGACAAAAATGCTAATTTAATGTTTTACCAAAAAAATGAATGGCGTGTCAGAATTCTACTCCTGATTCAAATGGGTAGTGAAGAGGAAAGGGGAAAAAAATAAAATAAAAGTTGCCTGAAAGTGACTGGAAGTTACCTGTGTCTGGTCAAGAAATAGTCTGAGAGCTGAAGCTGAACGTTATATTTCATATTGACAAGATATAAAATGTTAATTTGTGAGACTTTGTGGTGCCAGTAGACAGATTATGTTACCACGTACAGAGCATAACAAGCTATTTCTTCTTAGTTAGTTTTTTGTGCTAAGCTAAAGTGTTGACTGGCTGCTGCCTGTACCTTCATATTTACCACACAAAGAGTGGTGTCGATCCTCTCCTGCAACTCTCATCAGAAAAAATCGAGGAGAGTCCATCTGCCCAAATGTCAAACCCTCCCTTTAACTTATTCCCTGTTCTAACTACATGCAGGCGAGCGAGCGTCAGCGACACAATCAGCCTGACTTGGAGCGATGCATGGCGACGTGGGGCACCTTTTCCAGCCCGACACCTCGCGTCTATTTTCACTCCTGTCACTTGCGTTTAGTGAGAGTGCAACATGGCTGAGGAATGGTTGATCCATGAGGTTGACACGAGGAGTTATCTTTACAATACTTTTTACAGCAAAAACCTAAACGAGGCGCCAGCTGGCTGGAGGGAGATCGAGTTTCCAAAAACACACCATCACTACTTGCTGTTGGCTATATTGTATATTATTTCCAGCAGAGACGCATCTAAATATCAAAGTAAAAAACATTTGTTTTCTGTCTAAAAAGTTCAAACGAAGGAAGATAAAGCTTAGTGATTAGTAAGGTCTCGTTTTGATCACATGATGCAACAGCCTAGTATCTACTGCGATCACTGTGGAGAGTGAACGTCCAACATTGTGTTCAGCTAGGACACTGTGTTAAATTACCTGAAGCTGCCACAGCTGGTGCAAAGGATGAAGTTGGATGAACTGGACTGAGGTGGGGCTGCGTCCTTTCTTTGGCATTATCAACCACTGTATGTGTGGCCTTTAGGTTTCTGTGCAGGTAATCAGTTAGCACTGGGATGACATTTGCATTTTAGAGGCCTGTTCACTTTATAAATAATTTATAAAGACTTCTTTGTGGAGGTCTGTATAGTGTTTATATACATACAGACCTACTTCTCTGGCCAAGATGTTGACATGTGACAGACAGACGCATGGTGAAAGAGGAGTAAAGGAATCCATCTATGTCATACTGGAATGACCGTCTTTGAACAGAGGAGGTGACCTAAGACATTACTTATCACCCACTTACAATGCAGCCATTCACACCCGGGCTTAGAAACCCACATGAAGGCCGGTTTGACCGACGACCCACAAGTGGCCCTAACGACTCTGAAACAGAGTCACACGTGTCACTCCCACACGGGGTTTAAAAGCCTGCAACTCCTAAGTCCAGTTGCCTACGATACAGCACCGAGAAATAACTAACAGAGGTTTACATGTGACTTGTTCAGACCTGTTTTTTTGTGCAAACAATCACAAAAGATGAACTTTGACAAGCCTTACGGATGAAAAAAGAAATTAACATTTTTATCTACAGGACAGAGACTCACCGAGCCAAAAGGTGAACCCATTTAAATGTAGCATAACAACTCTGAAACGAAGGTCCTGTCAGCAGAGACACGATGGGAGGAACAAAAACAGCTCTTAGGGCTAAAAAAGAGAAGAACTGGCGCTGATCTTGTGACATCTGATTATGAAGGCATCACCTTCCACTGAGGTGCCATGCATTATCATTAATTACAGAATTAATTAATTGTAAATTTATTCCTGAGTTAATGTATGAGCTACCGCTGGCTGATCAAATGACATGACTGACTTAATCACGGGTTCATTAACAGTTTCCACTGTGAGTGGAAATCATCACCGGGCCGATTTGATTATTTCGTTTTTTTGCCCCCCCAAACTGGCATTTCCTGTTCAGCTCACGTGGAGCCCAGAAACACTAAATTATTACTAACATTTTATAGCAAACTGATGTTTTTTTTTCCCGACTGAAAATGTCACTGTTTTTGAGCACAAACACAGAGAACAAACACCCTAATTATCCTGCGTCTGGTGTGGTGGCAGAAGCGCTCCAACTCGCCGTGTTTTGGCAGACTGTCAGTCTGGATGTTGTATATGTTTCATTGTGGATGGTGTGCGGCGAGCCGGGGCTCAGCTGGTTGAATATACAGTCATCCTTTAATCTTGCAATGAGGCATGGGATGACACATGGTCTCTACGTTAGTGTTCGGGGGGGGGGCGATACATCAGTCACACGCCTGTAAATAGCGATACATCCTCGCCGTCCATACGGGCGCACTTTGGACTCTTCCTATTCATCAGGCTGACGACGGGGGAACGAGCTCGAAAAGTAACATACAGTAGCTAACGCCGTCTCTGTTTTGAATGTAGGCCATACCAGCGGTGCATACAGTACTTTGATTCTGTTCCCGTCTGCTAAATGCCCTTTTCCAATCTGCTGAACCGCAGTGATCAAAGCAAAACCCATATTCCTGCAGCACAGCAACAACAGCTGAAACACACACAAACATGCAGCAAACAGAAACACTGAATTGTTGTCCAGCTTTATAAGCTAATATGAATATGGTGCACGAGCCTGCCTGAGGCCCTGGATGTGTGCACTTATGTGTGTGTGTGCATGCGTGTGTGTGTGTGTGCACGTGTGTGTGTGTGCGCGCGCGCGTGTGTGTGTGGCTCTGCTGAGGCGGTCTAATGCTGTGTGACTGGGGCCAGTGCTGTCAGCAGAGCAGAGACATGGACGCAGCACAAGTGCCTCCTTGCATAAACGTTGGGGTGGGCAGGGATGCTCATCCTCCTCTCTCACCGTCTGACACTTAAAGGTCCAATCCGCGATTCTGGGAGCTCATCAATTATGTGTTCACACACACACCGCCCCAATGCTAAAAACACCATTGGGTTCACTGCACAGCATCCAGGTGGCAAAGTGCTGAATATTCAGGGAGTGAGGCAAGGTGATGCAGGGCAGAGTGTGCGAGCCAAAACCCGGGGTTGAACAGAAGGTAAAAAAAAAAAAAGATACATATATTTCAACTGTACCTTTCATCATAACTGTGACTATTTCCTCCCATCATGTTTATTTTTAGAGGGCTTTTAAAAGACAGGACTGTCACAGTCTGTTAGAGAAAACAAAGCACGCACGACAGATGAAAACAGCAAGGAACTACTTTACAATCCTCAAGCTTGTGTGTGCACGTGTGCCTGTCTACGTGGGTATGAGAAGACCTGTTCTCAGCGTTTAGGCTGTCAGGCTGGCTTTCATTTTCAACAGGCCTGCTGATAAGATACCGGAGTGTTGGTAACAATAACTGAACAATCCGTTTTTCAATCATACATACAGCTGTCTTTTGTAAGCTTTATATTTTCTACATTTTGTCCAAACACAAGACAATCACAAGAGAATAGTAAAAAAAAAAAAAAAAATCCCATTATTTGGAATTACTGATCAAAGAATAGCCGTACTTAGGGACGCATGATAATATGGGAACATCATCTGTGTCTGTCGTTAAAGGCTTTGAAATCAAACGTTGGCATCTAAAAGCCTGAAAGGAACATTTTTGCGAATAAGTCGTTTTTTCAGTTTGCAGTTTTTCAGGGTGCGATTTCAAAAACGTTCTGAAGCACTGTATGTCTGCATCTGGCATCGGGCCATCGCAGTAAGAGTGGGTGTAGTAGTATGTTAATTCCACTACAGGAGAGACTGTATCCCATTTCACTTCCACTCATTTTCCCCTTGCACCTCAGAGAGAGTTGCGTAGTGGTCCCTATGAAATGGGGCGACCGTTCAAGACCCTCACATGCCACCAGCAGTCGTCGATTGCGAGCGATGAGATAAAAAAAAAGAGTGCTGCGTCAATACCCGGCCACCAGCCGTGTTTTACAGGCTGACATTAGCATCCTGTGTTCTGTGATACGGGAGGAGCAGGACCAAGTGCAGCAACACTGCTGTTGGACTTCAGGCATCATGTACGATCGAAGAAGGGGAAGCCGCATTGAAATATGTCCAAATGACAATGTAACTTTCAGTAACTAGTCAGTTAGCTACGGCCACATCAGCAAACTCGTAGCGGCTGTTTTATGCCTGTTAAAAAGAAATATATCATAATACATTGAAACACCAGAGAGTTCTCATAATCTCAGTTTGAAGTGTGCCCTGAAAAAACTCAGTTTGGACTTCAACCTAAACCTAGACGTGAACATGCACAGCAGAGGGTTAGGCCTGAGCAGTAGAGGCAAGGTATGTGTCGGGGTTGACCCTAACTGGTGGAAAAACATATGTGCATTTATTATTATTCTTGCTGTGATTTGGCCAAAAGACAATCAAAAGCGTGCCACCTCTCACTGCTTGAGTGACTTTTACATAGTAGGCGGTCGTCAGCGACATGTGCACTTCAGTCTGTATCCAAAAAGAGTAGATGTGAGGTTTGATCCTCAGCCTTGGTGCTTGAATGCTCGCTTAGCACAAACCTCTCCTCTAAAATGAGAAACGCCGTTTGCATCTTTACGAGGAGAAAAACATCCTCATTCCAACTCTGCGTGTCTCTATCAGGGCAAATTGCTGTCGGTTAGCAGCCCGGGCCTTTAAAAACCACTGGACCAGTTGCCAAATTGAACTCCTGCTGTCAAGGGAGCGAGGAGTGTGTATGTACGAACGTGTCTGTGTGCGTGTGTGTCTTTTAATCTGTAGGAGGGAAGTGGCTGGTTTGTGTGTGAGGATGATCTGGTTCCCCTCACTCACGTTGGGAGCGGAGAACAGAGACGAATACGACCCCTGACATATGCAAATGTCTACTGATTCGTACAGGCGAGGCAGAGCGTGAGCGTGTGTGTGTGTGTGTGTGTGTGTGTGTGTGTGTGTGTGTCCATGTGTGTGTCCATGTGTAGCGTAAGCTGGCCTGCGTTAGTACAGTTAGAATCTGCCAGCATGTGGTGGATGTTTGTCTGCGTATATTTAATGTGCACGTGTCTGCATGTGTTTGTTCGGCCTGCTGGGAGCTGGCGTGTGTGCTCATTGTGTGTGTGTGTGTGTGTGCTCAGTGTGTGTGTGTGTGCGTGTGTGTGTGTGCGTCAGATGGGAGAGGAGCTTACTTGGATCAGACTTGGAAAACGTGTCTCTGTCCAGCAGGGCTCTGAAAAACAAGGAAACAAAGAGACACATTGGCATGAAAACAGATTGTACGGCTCTCCCTTCTCAACAGAGAAAGTTTAACCACAAACTTACCACATGACTAAACCTCGCCTAATTAGGTCCCTCACTGACCTCGACAAGATGTTTAACCGTAATCCTCCTCTGACTTTATTAACAAAAAGCCGTGTCGTCCAGTCACTGAGGCAGCAACATTAAACAGACTGTAAAGTTGTGCTTAGAGTGAAGCCCATGTATATTTCAAAAATACAGCGGAAACAGCAGACGGGAGGACCTATTTTGCACTTTTTTTTTTTTCCCCCACACTCCCTGGGCGCCGGCAACAACAGTGGAGGCTTGGCATCAAATTTACATGACACTCCGGTCTTTGCTCTTTGCAGGGCGAAGGGATAAATGCACTGAAGAGTCCCATCACGGAGCAGATGCTCGGCACCGCTGAGGTACTCCACGGTTAAACAGCTCCGAAGGTATTAAAGATGCACACAAAGACGACAAGACGCAGCTGCCCGAGACCCGAGGAGAAGGAGACGGAGGAGCAGCAGCAGCTCAGGCTCGGAGAAGGGGGACCCCGCCTGTTACGTCACTGCTGGGGCTTTGTGGTTTTAACTGTGTGTCATTTGCTTACAGTGCCGAGGTCTCTGGAGGGAGGGGGGAGGCCAGGAAGACAGGGGCGAGCCTGACAACTCCCAAAGGGGCTGAAGTGAACCCTTTGCTCACTCATGCAGCCTGTGCGCCTGCCAAATCCTACATTAAAACCCCATAAAGCTTTCATGGAGCTAACCCAGAAAAGAAAAAGAAAAAAACTAAATAATATGAGTGCACTGGCCATCAGCAGGGACACGTTACCCCGAAAATCTCATGCTGCGGAGCCGCTGGAAGTCTCATCTCCACATAGAAAAGGTAATACAGGCACAGAAGTCATAACCATAATCTACTGAAAGACTGACACAGAGTAGGGAATAAGATTCTGGGCTTCAGTCTTACTCATCTTAAAATTGACATTTCAAACATTCAGGATGTCAAATGTATTAGACAGTAGCGTGTCAGAAAACCAGTTTAAGGAATATTAAAGGAATAGATTCAGGGGACTTTTTTTTTGTTACGGACGTTTCAATGAATCAATGATTTTTTCCTTTTCAATACTGTAACCGTACCAGTGTGTTAAAAAATATTCATTATCGTTCTTTAACAGCTGACTACTGTGAATCCTGTATGGATGTTGTTGTTATGGTTGTGCTCGGAGTCACTTGCCTTTATGGATATTGGCTACGTTCTGTTGTTTTTATGGGGCAGACATGTCTGTAATGTTTTTGGTTCAAGGTTGGGACGCGCAAATTGTATCAGGCCGTTCATTTATCAGGCCGCGACTGGGAAATCTACATTACCAGCTATTTACTGTTGTCTGTAAAATCATAACGACAGAAGAGGGCCATGAATGCAATGCATAATTCACTTCATTGACAAACGCACCATCCACACACTGCAACTACTGTAGCTGGCAGTGGGCACCTTGAAGTCGGTTTTGCAAGCCACCCATGTTGCTCTCGTGATGTTCAAACTGCTGCAGCCGGGTAGAGCCATGCAGTGAAAGACCACAGAACCGGTGCAGAACCATTTCTTTTTATTATTATTTCCGTTTCAGTGGAAGACAACATGGCAGTTTGCAGAACTTGTTCCACAAGGGTTTTGAGAAAAATGCTTTTAGAGCCATGGAATATTAAATCATCCATCCTCGCTCACCACGCCGTAGCCTGTCTAACCCTCAGGTGTGCATGAACGGCAGGTTCTCACACCAATATCGGAGTGGCTGAAAAAGATGCCGAAAAGTAATTAGCCTCTCTAGTTATAATGTTGTTTTATGGAGATTTGAATACTTTTTTTCCACTGTCACATTCCATGGCTGTGAATGAATTTAAGCTGACCCTCACCATCATGCTCCGCACCTTAAGAGCTGCAACACAACTTGTACAGCCACTTTCCAAACCTGCAGAGTGTGATTAAGATCCTTAAAGGGAGATTCTGTGTCGAGCCACACTTTAATCTGCAATAATCGCAGCAGCGTGACTTTCTCCATATTGTGCTCTGCTGACAGAGAAAGGGAGAAACGAAGGGTGGGAGGAGGAGGAGGGGGAGAGGCTCCTGCTATCATGCTAGCTGCGGGGCGAGCGTTCTGTCGCCCGTCCTGTCCCGTGTGACAAGTAGCGAGTGTCTTGAAGCCGTTGATGGCTAGTGATGTATCTAGATCAGGCACTCGTGTTGTGCTGATCCCAGTGTGGCCCAGATGGTAAGAAATGGCACGCTCTGCTGCCTCGCTATCAGGGCACGCCCACCAGCCTTGTCCCAGGATTTGGGATCTTAAATAAATGATAATAAGCGATGGAATCCAGCCTATCAGGGTTGTGTTTATGACTGGTGGAAAGTCTGAGGGATTGCGCTGGACTGCGAAGTGGCTGACTTCACCTGCCAAATGGCATAAATGTCCGGTAAAAAGCCATACTGTACTCCCAGAGGAGCGCGAATGGAGGCAGGGAACAAGAATGGCTAAAGAAAAAGAGAAGAACGGGGGATAACTGTACATGTGCGAGTGCAGGCAGAGCTGCACACACTTACATGGATATGGTAACCTCCCTCTGATTCATGCGCACCCTCGGGCTTCCACCTGGCCCTGATAGAGACGGGCGACTCTTTAAAAAGGCCTTTCCACCGCGGGCAGCCCGGGAAAACGTCTGGGCGGCCCGAGCAGAGTGCCTCGTCTTTCATCAAACATTTACGAGAGAGGTCCCTCCTCGACACCAGAATTACATTTGAAATCCCACCAGTTACATCACAGCCACCTAAACATGGCAGCCGGAGCTTTAAATACCTGCACGAGAGGACGGAGGAGGGCTTCCATCCGCGGGAGCGGTTGAGATGAAACAAGATGTGTTCTTGACAAAGGGGGGGGGGGCATTGCTTTGCCATCAGAGGTTCACAACCAGCCAAGCAAAAGGGCTCGCAAGGAGATTTCCTTACAGTGGGAGTGTGAGCGTGTGCTCACTTATCAATTGTGTATTTTCATTTTCGTTTTCTCATTTATAATTTTCAAGCAAATACAAGAAAAAGAGGCGTCGGCGCATGCAAAGCAAAGATTATATTCACATACAATTTGCCCTGCTCACACACCCACTCACCCTAACCTCTAATTGGCAAACAGGTTCCATAATCCACAGGGGGGGGGGGCGTTCCATATCGTATTAAAAGGGGCGGCAGTAGCTCGGTCTGTGGGGACTCGCAGGATTCAAATCCAGCAAAGACCAGAGGGAATAATCAGGACTGGTCGCTACTTCAAGGTACCTCATTATTTTCTCTTCTTTGTTTACTTCTTGTGATCAGCTTAGTTTCTTTAAGACAGAAACAGTGCACATTAATAAAACACAGTGTAAAGACTAAAAAATGCCGGAATCAGCCGGCAGACTAGTTTTCATCTGTACTCCCCTGGCCAAGGTCTCAAAGAGGCTTCCTGAAATACGACAAAGCACTGAATATCCCCTGACCTCCGATATATCTTTCTGTTTTAAGATTGTTCACGTTTATACCTTTTGTTTCACTGTAACACTGCCTTCAGAGTAGAAGGCAGAAGAAGAATTTCCCCTCGTCTTGACTTTAGCAAGGCACCGAACCCCCAACAGCTCAGGGCATCCCGTCACTCCGACATCTCTCCACAACAATTGCCTGTCTGTTATCTTTTAAGTGATTCAGGCATTCAATAATAAAGTCATTCTTCTTTGTTCTCAAGCAGCTCTGTGCCCCTCTGACACAGCCTTAAAATGCAGGAGGAGAGGCGTGTTTTAACTTCACGCTAACGAGATGCCAAAATGCCAAAAATGTTTAACGTGTGAGCAACTTGACGGCAGGCGATCCTGTTGATGAACAAATAAAGTATGGCATCTTATAACTATATTTGTCCATTACAATCATGTAAACTTACATTAACTACTGACACTTGCCATATTTCGGGAGAATGAGCATGTCTCAAACCTTTACCCTGAAACAACCATGAAAATCTTTCCACAACAATTTTCAAGCTTCCACCAGATGGATGTGAGTGGCAACATTTTTAGTCTGGCTGGCTCCGGTGGGATAGGAAACATTAACCCCAGCGGAGTGTGTGCCAGCCTCCAGACTCCAAGGGAGCACAAGCAGCAAGAAAACCTCCTCGCCTTATTGCTTCTTGGAGTCACAGAGGTCCTGACTGAAGCGTCGGCGGTCACTTCCATTGTGTAACCTCCCGTAAGTCCAATAGCTAGACATTTAGCCCTCCAGCCGACGCACAGATTTCCTCACTGCGTGCAGTAACAGTGTGTGAAGCCATAAACCTCGCGAAGGCGGTGAAGTAATGAACGGCAAAGAGCTCGTCCTGCTGGGAGGGCAACACCGGATCGATGAGGTCAATTGAGTCTGGGGAATATTCTTAGACGTTCACGTCAATCAACCTTTGAAGCGTCGGAGACACTCTCTTAACTCTCAATGATTTTCCCAGGTTCTCTGTTTGCCTGTATCAAGACAGCGATGTGCATCCGATAATGAAGTAAAGGAAACCTGCGCCCCAGCCTCCACCTCTTCTTGAGAATTTCCGGGCACATCCAGCTGATAGGAAACCCTGAGGTAGACCCAGAACACCCTGGAGGGATTATCTATATAACATCTAGCCTGGGAGCGCCTTGGGGTGCCCGAGGGGACACGGGGGGGGGGAGCTGGAAAACGTTGCCGCAGCGATAGACAGCTGGACCGCCTTTCTTAGCCTGCTGCCAACGCAACCTGGCCCTGAAGAATGACTCTGTAGAAGAATGACCGTTTGGAACAACCTTCTTCCACAGCACAGGAGGTAAACAACATTTTATCACGGCATCATCCGTCCATATCGATGGTTGTCGGAAGAGATCGTGTCTTGGCTCAAAAATACTTGCTTTGTCCCGAGATGTAATAATTTAAATCTTTGTCGCAAAAAACACGACTTGAAATTGTTCTGAGGTCTCCTTAAAACTACCATAATTCATTCATTCTGTGGTTTGATCAATTCAATCGTTTCCCATTCTGGAAAATAAAGCAATCCGAAAATCTGTAAACGCACACTTTCAAACGGCACGTCTCGTACAGATGATGTGGTTACATGGCGTCTGTCAACTACAAAAGCTTTCCAAATGACATCAATCTCAAAAGCTGTATGTGACGCTCATGCATGTGACGCTCAGAGGGTCTAAAATCCCCGGGTTATTTTAAGCTCAAAGCACACTAAACACATTAAATTCACATTGTGCTCAGCATAAAGGCATCAAACACTACTAATCAACAGAATGTCTTCAGATCCGTCCACGGCAATCACAGAGATGGAGGAAAGTGGCTACGCAAAAGATGAAAGCGGAGGGACAGAAGGGGGGCAGGAGGTGACGTGGTTAGTAATGTGATGGAGCCCTGTTGGCTCTCCCGGGTAACCAGGTGAAGCCACGTGGCTGGCCGGGGCCTTAATTAGGCCAAATTAGTGCTTCAAAAACTCATTAATGCAGCGGCTCAGCATGACCCCCACTCGGCCTCCCGCGGTTCGGACCAGCCACACGAGACCGACTCGATCTGTTGGTTTTTTGTTTTTTTTTACGCTCTTTGCTCTGCTCCACTGAAGCGGTGGAGAGTTTGTCGAGCTGATTGATACACTTCAGGCAGCAAAAGCTTCGACGTGAAGCAACTCTGTGAAGGAGAAGTGGAGGAGAGACGGGGGATATGTTTGGTCCGACTTCATCTACCTTTAAGTTGTACTTGCGCTTTAGATAGCAGCCGACAGAGCTACTTGGTAATTAATAAGAAAAAACGGAGCGGAGTGGAAATGTATGAAACGATACGTGTGGGGAAAAAAAGGAAGACAGCGAACAATAAATCAGCGGAAAAGGTGATAAATTACACAAACAAACTGTACCTGGAGGAACTGTTGCATTTAATCACAACACAGAGCCACCTCCTCCCTTAACTGCCACTCTGACAGGAGACGCAACTTGACATGAATAATTTTTCCCCCGCATAAGACCGCTTTTTAATCTCCTAGGTTTTTCAGTTGACAGTGTTGTTAAGAGGCCTAAATCAGCAGCCCGAAGTACAATAACTCCCCCCCTCCCCTTTTCCTTAGACTCTCCCGTGCCAAAAAACAGCTCCAAAACTGGCGATACTCTATACAGACTTCAGTTAAAGATGAGTTTTACATTGCTGGCAGACTGTAGCACCAGTCGGACTCAACCAGCTGTCAGACAGTGAGCATCAACCAGGGCCCCAGGAGCAGCGCCAGGCTTTGAGGCTGATTTGACATAGTGACCAAACTGTGCGATTACTACACACTGGCCGAGAAGGACCTTTTCACAGAAGCTTACATTGTGAAGGAAGCCGCTGTGAAAACACTGTATCGCAAGATGCCCCGCGACATGATCTGAATTCCATTCCAATCAGTCTGGTCCCACTTGGAAAAGTCTAGAAGAGCCGCACTGAATTATTTTATCCCAGCTCAGCGGAGGGTTAAACCAGAAGTCTCTTGTGTCTCGCACACGCTATTGGCGGGAGATCAGGGAGATTCCACACGCGGGAAGTCAAATTTTTCTGGCTTCATGCTCCACTGAGCCGCTTTAAAGGAATGAACGGGGCCCTGCCTCTGATGCTGCGTCCAGATTTCCCTCGATAGATCCGTGGCACCAACGCACTTCATAGTCAGCTACCGTTTGTGGAGTTTTTTTAAAAAACATGTATTAATGGGAAGGGAGATTAGAAGGGCTAACAGACACGCATGGGTGGAGCACCTACACAGGCAGAGGGAGCCCTGTGGCCCCCGAAGAGGAGGAGCGACTAAAAAAACTGTATGGATTTCAGATTTTTCAGTAGAATCAAAATATAAACGGTAATCTGTAAAACTTAGCAAACACAAACCAGTGTGCTACTGCTGCTGGTGTTGTTTTTCTTTGTGTAACAGAGTATCACTTGTCTTTTGTCCACTGAGCGGGTAGTTGAATTTTTAATAACCGCGTCACTATTTATCGACCATGTTATCGCTGAAAATACAGAGACATTTTTAATGTTTGTGACATTTCAGGAGGTACTTGGTGCGGCATGTGTTGTTCAGAAAAGAAAAAAAAAAGTATCCTTTGAGTGATTCTCAAGAAAAACTGCCCAACACTCTCTTGTTCACTCAAACGAGTGAATTAAATATCTTCTTGCATTCCCAACTGTTGGTCTGACAAAACAGAAGAGACCTCTGGCCTCCTTTGTGAAGTTGTGATTGGCATTTTCGACACAGAGTGAAAAAATAATGACGACAACAGCAACAACAACAACAACAACAAATAAATCATTAGTCGCGGCACTCCTTCAGGCCTTTAAATAGCATTCAATAGAGAAGGTCATCCGTTTTCTTCAAACGTGTCGGACGTGGCGGCGGCGCCGGCTCTTTGTGTGAAGTCCCGAACCACAACAGACGTGCGCGCAGGATTCCTTCCCGGCTCCCGACAAGTCTCTCTGTCTCTTTCTTCACCTTCCTCGCCCGAAAGTGCAACATCGGCTGTGACACATCGACCGGCCTCTCAGCAGGTCAGCGTCCGACTTCAATACAGCCACATCGCAACACGTCAATTCTTCGACGGCTTACACTTCCCACCTTTTGTGTCCAAAGGTCACGGCTATCTCTCCGCTGTGGGCCGCTCAGATCAGATGACAGACGCGACCAGCGTCTTGGTGCACAGAAACAGTCTCAGAGGGCCGAGAGGCTGCAGGGCTCGTTTTGACCCTGCAGCTCCGGAGACACGCCGGGCCTCTCTGTTTACTCTCCGCGCACAAGAACCTCGACTTCATCTCCGTGTGAACGTGTGTCACCGAGGCCCTGCGATCGGGAGCGATAGGCGCTCATCAGTCAAACGTCTGTGCGCCGCTGCAGCAGACAGGAGGATTTACTTCTCAGCGACGCACAATATCGGACTCGAGTTAATCAATCTGTCACTTCTTCTGCTTGACTACACGCGTGATGAGCGCGGGGAGGGTTTTCGGATATATTGAGCGGAGGAGGGCTTTCACTGTAGAACGGGTTCTATCTAGACTGAATGCCTCAGCAGCTCCGCCGACATTCAGAGACACCAAAGTGGGAAAATCACACCGCCCACGAGCTCTGGGCTGGTAAATTTAGTGTCAGCGAGGCTGCCGAGGGCGTCGACTCCGCTCTCAGCTCTAAATAGTCGTCTGCTGCTTAAAAATAATCATGTTAAAAGCAACGGCAATGGATGTGTCTGTCAAATGCTGAAAACTGGCCACTTCATGATATCGGAAAACAATTTAGCAGCGCTGGTACTCAGAACAGATTAAATGAAACTCAAATTTTGAGTAAAATGGGCGACGCAGATGAGAGTCACAACACGTCACAGATGAAGTGACACGTTTATTGGCAGAGTTTAATCAGCAACTTTTTGGTTGATAACCCATTAATAATTTAAGTCTTTTTCTCAAGCAAAATTGTCAAACACTTCAAAGAAACACATTCCGGAATGTGAGAATTCAATAAAATTGAGTTTGAGCAGGTTAGTCGCACAAAAATACGAGTTTGTGAATCTAACTTTTGGCTGTTAAGATATTGTGATGGGCCTTTCACAGTTTTTTTTAATGTTTTAAAGACATAATTAATCAATGAATCAAGAAAATAAATAAATAAATACATACATAAACAGGAGGTCAATCGATAATTGATTAGGATGCAAATCCTTCAAACTGTGACTTATTGACAGGCTTCAAACAGTGATGCTGATGTGTGCTGACACATGCAGGCGCACGCGACTACTTCACTGCTGTGGTAGAGCAAAAACAAGATTTTACACTTTCAGAGTGCTGATTTAATATTGCACTTCCGTAAAGTTGGGGGACACGTGAGAAAAAGCTCAAAAATTGATGCGGCAGAGACCGAGATGTGCCGTCCTTTACTCCTTAGTTCTGGGTCAGGCTCCGAAAATTCAGAATCCGTTTTCCCACGATGCACATCAATATCATCCTTCTTTAGACCCTCGATGTCTGGTGAACAGTCATTCCTTTCACACTCCCCAGTTTGTCACAAAGGCTTTCTATAAAAAAAAAATAAGCGAAGACCTTATGCAACTGCTTTCCCAGGCAGAGCCGGACTTCTCATGACTAATAAACTGACTACTGAGGTATAAAGTAAATGGAGTTCACATTTAAGATGCTCTTTAAAGACTCGCTGAACCAGATGAGGAAGAACGCGGAAGATGTCGTCCAAACGACCGAAACATCCTGCTCATGGTCTCGTTTGGGTCCAGGCACACAAACCGCTTGGTTGCGGCTAAGAAAAATGTCATGTTTTGGCTTAAAATATCTGTTCTGTTGCCACGAACACAGCTGGAAACATTAAAAGGTTTTGGTGAAATCGACCCGGATGTGTCTCCGCGAGTCATTCCTCTCGAAAAACACACACTTCCTGTCGCCACAAACACGGCTGGAAATTTGCCCAGGGGTCTCCGGAAATAATATCCGGCGGTTTCACACTTTCAAGTGTTGGAGCAGCTTTCCTGCAACTCCACCGCCATCCCCATCCACCTCCAGATGTGAAAGTCGGGTCATACACATGTACTGGGAACGTGATACGCGACGTTATGTTGAAATGTCAATATGGTAATTCGATGATGACACATACAAATTCTACATACGAACTCTGCATCACGACATCGTGTTTATCCCTCTCTTGACATATAACATGCATTAAGTGTGTGCCGGAGAGCTGTTACATGCACATCTCCTCCTCCGGGGAGCTGACAGGAACGAAGAGAGAATAAACGCACAACTTCATGGTCGTTATGACTCGAAACTCCTCTAGTTTCATGTAAGAAACGTTGCATCATGTATGAGCAAAAGCATTTTGTGGCAAAGCAGAGATGAGTCACAAGAGCTCTTCTTGCACGACGCCATCGATTCGAAAAAGACGAGTTGTTTCGTCCAGATGGCGGCTTCCTCGCATTGGAAAAAGCATCTTGACGGGGCCAAACGTCAAAATCGTTAAGGTCATTAACAGGCCGGAATTCTTCGACAGAGCCATTTTTCAGGCTTTTGTCTTGACATTACTGATGTATAACAGCAACAGCAGCTCCAGCAGCAGCTGGATGGACCTGAACCAAAACGCACCGCTTCCAGCTTTTTCACTTTCGCAGCAAGTTTTCCCTGTTTGATATCTTTGGCAATTTAAAGACGTCGACCTCGAGGTGACGTCTTTAAATTGCCAAAGATATCGAACAGAGAAAGAAAGAATAACTGCAATTTACTTTAAAGAAGCACTCAGCACAAAGAAACCTCCCAGGCGAGAGAGTTTCCTGTCTCAGTCATGTTTAAATGACACACTGAATCTGAAAGACGAGTAAAGACACATAAACAAAGGTTTCCACACAGGACCGGTCAGGTCACTGAAGGGCTTGGTTTGGCCTTTTAAACACTACTATAAATTCAAATAGTGAAAATTGCTGTCGCTATTTCACAAGTGCGAGTTGGAGGTGAAGTCCATCCGCTGATAAAGATGATGAGATACAATCGATTCGGTTTCAGCCCGGCTACGACTCGGACCTGGTGGTGAACAGAGGTTTGCTACAACAGAACGTCAAGTCCAAAAAAGGGACGTCGCAGAAAACAAAACTCTGCACTTTCGCTCGAAAACGAACACTGGCGATTAATCAACCGCCAAAAGCGTTGCAGTTTCACTTTCTCAAGGTCCAACCGGATTACAGCGATGAGAATCACACGCGCCGTCTTTCACAGTCGCCAGATTTTTAGAGGTGTGGACAATCTCTCTTCGCTCAGCGCGACCTCTGCCTCACAACGGCTATTAATCACCTGAGCCAGTTTTTCACCTGGAGATACCGTCTGCAGCCGCAAACGATAACTGTGACAGGGAACCCGGCGAATCAGCCAAGATCTGAGGAGGCGCCGTCAACTTTGGGGTCCAGCCCTGAGAGGGGTTGTGTGTGTGCAGCGGAGTCAGTAAATGCTTTATCTCAACGCTGCCATGAGAAAACACTATCGTTGTAGATTACAGCAAACGTGTGAGGCACTGCAGATGGATGATTGTAGTTTGATTATTGGAAGGAATTCCTGAATAAAAGGGGGAGTTTAAATGACGAAAAAGTAGCCGCGTGCAGTATTACAGATCACTGGGGATGCTGTACACCGAGACGCATCACGACAGCTGGATCACAATCGAATCGAATCGTGATGCCGGTGAATATTTGCAACCTCTGCTGAACACCCATGTAGGATTCTGGAGCGGTGTCCTCGACAGAGCCCTCTGCCATTATCATCAAAACACATACTATTACATGCAACGACTTTGGTCATTTATATTCAATATTATTCAAACAACATTCAGCCGATGAAGTGATAATGAAAACACCTGAATATATACAGTTAACTATCAAGCAGAAGGGGGAAAGAAGCGGCAAATCCTCACATGACTGTCATATAGATTGATTAGACTGACTGAAAACAGTTAATGACTGATTCACGGTTGATCCATTTTACTGATCAGCTAATCGACTTAAGTGTCTCAGCTGTACTATAGACAGACAGACAGACAGACAGATGGAGATATATTGTGCGTGACATCCAAGAAGTACATGGGATATATAAATTAGGGCTGCAGCATCCAGACATGACTCCCTCCATCGCTCCAAACCCTTTGCTTTCTGTCTCCATCTACAGTGCGCCGCTCTTACATTAGTGCTACAGTCAGCGTGGGAGATGGTGTTCCAGCAGTCAGACTGCCACAGACTGAACCAAACACACTGTGCATGCTGCTTCATTCAGCCTGCTCCGCAAAAAAAAAA
>CAEMYA010000045.1:904254-925076 GCA_903131615.1 Diplodus sargus | reverse complement strand
AAAAAAAAAAAAAAAAAAAAAAAAAAAAACTTCAAAAAATATGAATTTATGGGACATTACATTATTGGCCCTCCAGGCACCGAAACTGGCTGTGATAAAAAATTTTTAAAAAAAGCAAATAAATAAATAAATAAAATAGAAAAACTCAAATTCCCCGAGCTGCGCATGTGGCAGCTGTATTAGAGCTGTGACAGTCCAGTAAAGACATGTCAACTCTGACCTCCATCTGGTGATCATCCACAGGCAAAGTGCTGCCAGCCCGACGCACAAGACTCAGCTGCGTGTCCCTCCGACTCCGCACTACAAGTCCCTGAATTACCACTCAGTCTCCACCAATGCAATATTTAGAGGAGACTGGACCGTAAAAAGCCTGCATTAGAGGCTGAAATCAAGGATCATAAAGTGTTTCTTTCGGGGTTTTTTTAAATCCGAGCGCAAACGGAGTTCCCGGTGCGTTTACTCGCCACTACATCCATCGTAGTAGCGACAGTTACTCGCGGTGTCAGATATCACACTACGAAGCGATCCCCACACATAAACACATCCCTTTTCTGTCTGTACTCACCGACAAGACACCGTGAGTTCAACTTTGGTGGCAGGTATCGCAGCGGTGAAAGGGTCCGCGTCCCCGATACACGCCATATTCATCGAGCTGCTGCCTGCTAGATCACAGATCGCCCCGAATCCAGCGCCGTAACGGCGGCATGAGAGGTGCCGAGAGAAGAGAAGAGAAGAGAAGAGAAGTGAAGTGAAAGAAGGGGGAAAAAAAGGGGAGGGGGGGAAGGAAATAAACAGGGAGCCTCGCAACGTGAAACCAACAAGCTGCTTGTTTGTGGAAGCGCGAAGCACCGGAGAGAGAGAGAGAGGGAGGGAGAGAGAGAGGGAGAGAGAGAGATGCGCGCCGGAGTCGCGTCTGTGTGCGCCACGATGCTCCGGAGGAGAGAGGACCATGTGAAGGGGAGGGAAGACTCAAACACACACACACACATACACAAAGCGGGAGTGAACAGTGATTGTTAAAAGGATTGAGCTTGTCGAGGAAAACAGACCGCTTTCTTTTTTCTTAGAATTTAGCTCAGTGATTTAAAATGAGGGCTTTTAAAAAAACAAACAATCTTTGAGTCCTTTGTGCTAAATCTATTTTATAATAGAGTAGGGAATCTGCTCTGCAGTGGCATGCACAGACTTTTTGAAGGGCAGGGGCAAAAAGAAGGGCACGTAAGCGCACGTTTTGGCTCCCAAGAGGGCAGTTTATCATGTCAAGGTGGCAGTTTAGTGTGTTTTGCCAACCAGGAGGGCACTTTAGCACGTGTTTTTCTTCACCAATGTCGCTCTGCAGATGGGTGCCCATGATGTTCTGGGTGGTTTTAATCACCTGCCGATGATGGTGCAGCAGTGTGCGTACTTTGCAGCAGAGTTCTCTTGATGTCTGGGGGTGCAGTCATGGGTGTACAGTGTGAACAGGGGGGGGCTGAGCACACAGCTCTGGGGGACTCCGGTGTTGCGCTAACCCAAGGAAAGCGTGACTAGAAATCGCACTCTCTGGGGTCCGTTTGTGAGGAAGTCCAATATCCAGCTGCGAAGTGATGTACTGACGCCCAGAGTGTTTTGTTTTCCAATCAGCTTAATGGGTGAGGCTGTGTTCAAGGCTGAGCTGACGTCAACCAACAGCATCCCGACGTAGCTGTTCTTATTCTCCAGGTGTGTGAAGACCGAGTAAAGGCAAACTGCATACTGGAAAGCATACTGGCGAGGGTCCAGGCTGGCAGGGATGGAATGAGGATACTTGGCACCCCCCTCACCTCCATTGTTATCACAATCCATCCACTGGTGAACATGAACATCTGTAGCAAATTCTACGGGAATTCATCAAACATCTGTCACAGTTCCATCGGCAACACTTCAAGACTCGACAGTTTGATTTATTGATAAAAAAGTATATTAGGCAAAAGTTAAGGTGTGAGGAATGGGTTTGAGCATGTGATGTAAGCGTTAAGGCCACCAAAGATCTGCAAGTGTTTAATAAGGCTGTCTATTCTTAACTCTGAAGACTTGGCTTGGAGCTGAGATTCATGCATTTAAAATGCACATTTAGGATTGTTGTGTAGCAACTGCCTCCTCTGTTTCATGTAAATGAGACTTTGTCTGTTAATTCAGTGGGATATGAAGTGAGAAAAAGCTCTGCGCCGCTGCAATTGAATTACCTCTTTTCCCCAGCAGTAGTTTGACAGTTAGTTCTTTAAAAAATGAGCTGTTTTGTTATTTAACTACTTGTTTGCACAAATGAGCTCAGCTAATTGCGTGTCTGAGGTCAGATTATCCAAAAGCCAATTTTCCACACAACCCTCCTTTAAAATATTGCAGTAATTGAGGCCGAAAATGGAAAAGACAACAGAAAGTTGGCAACTTCCACATACAAAATATGACGCATGGCTCACAGGAGAGCCAACTGAGCCATCCTAGTGGGTGGGAGAAAATGAAATTGGAAAATAATTTGGAAAGCAATAAACTTAAACTCAACATAATTGGAGGAACGGTGTTAATGTTCAAACAATTAAAGACATGCAGCGTCTCAAAATGAGACTGAAAATGGCTATAAATTGCCTGACAGGTCAGAAACACAAAGCAAAACTAATTATGGATTAATTATGGATTATTGCTATTCTGTGCACCTCCAACTTGTACAACTTGCACTTGTGCACACTTTGTCATTTTGTCCACACGGAGCAAGCTGCTTCTGACAGCAGCCCTCGGTTCAAAAGGTGTGTCACAAGGCCGGAGCCAAACCTCACAGGGTTAGTTTATAGCATTACGAGTGGACTGAATAGTGTCACGTTGATGCCGGATGACAAAGACCACCTGAGCAAAACAAACTCAATTAATGTGGCCGGCATGAAACTGCGAGCTAAAAATGGGAATGTGTGTGTCAGCTCCGGTTAGTCTGAAGACACGGACAGAAAATTCATTCCGCAGGACTAACACCTGTTAGCCTCGCCGGATAAAGGGGCCACGTGTTTTCAGTGGGGTGGTTTCACTGACACGCAAGCGCCAAGCATCCCGATCCGAGTGATCAAAACGTGAGCACCTCACATCCTGCTGGAGCACAGAGCAGCAGCTCTCCACCTTTTTGTATTACACTGTCCCATCAAATTAAAGCTGGCGCTAATTACTTGTCCCGACTCACGCTGCGTACGTCAGTAAGTGATTATTCCTTCTCTGACTGTTCCATTTGAAGTAAAACTAATTCTAATTCAATTGTTACCATGAAATACAAGAAGCTACAGGGACGCCGGCAGCTCTGTGAGGCTGTGCTTTGGCAGAGTTGTGCCTTAAAGTGATAGTTGGGGTCTTTTGATGTGGGGTTGTGTGAGGTGCTCATCCCCAGGCAGTGTGTTACCTGCAGTAAATGGCTGTCAGCTGTCCCCCAGTGTGGAGAAGCAGCACACAGCATTACAACACTTAACATTGCCGTCAGGCTGCCAGTTTCTTTAGGACTACAGTCCCGTCACCGTATAACGTCCATATTCTTACACACAAATTACAGATATGATATAGGCCCACTTCATGGTCTGTACTACATATTGCTCAGGGGTTTTGTTCTTTTTAGACTGGCAGTGGTTTCTGTAAAAACTGAAGAGACTCAGTGTCTAACTGTAGGCTGCAGCATTGAGATTGGAACTAAAAGGGACACAACCCTAAAAAAATCGGTCATGGGCAGTAGTGTCACCCACACTTTTTTCCCCATGTGGTGTGCGATAACACATCAGCTTCTTCTGGGTATAACAGGCATAACAATCCTATCCTGATTGTTTTCGTCATAGAGGTCACATTTTGGTTGAAGGAATTGAATTGGACTTGCACAGTTTCAGTGTATTTGTCTGGCTGAAATGGTTTCTACTCACACCACGGCCCTCTCACCTCCACCTGAATTCAGCACCTGGCATTTGGTGAAACATAAACATGACCCTGAGACGATGTGACTCGCTCCCCTCTTTGAGACTTTTATCCAGGTGAAACAGAGAGAACGAGTGTCAGGAGCGCCGGGGGCACCTACCTCACGGAATTCAAAATATCTGCTGATTGTTATTCTTAATGCCAGGAACAGACACTGAGTGTGAAAATACTCAGTTTCACACATTTAATGAATGTTTTTTGCAGATTGCAGTTGTTGACAAGTACACTGTGTTCTGTTGGGCTTTCGAGACACTAAAGTGAGGTGTCATCGGCATACAAGGACTTTTCTATTTTTGATTCCGAGAAACAGGGAGATAAGAGACAGCTCAGGTGGTCCATGCGCCCACATAGACAGATACGCAGGAGGCATTTTATAGCAGCGGGATTGCGATTGTTGTGTGACATCGGACAGCTGCTTCTGACTGAAGCCAGGGTGGATGGATTGGCTTTGGGTTTAGAAGTTGGAAGGTGGTCTGACCAATGAGAGGCCTTCCCTTGTACTTTTTTATAGTTGGAGTTCAGAAATGTTCCAAGTTCTCTGTTACGGCTGTACGTGTTCCATGTTGTTTGTCCCTTCTCTCCCTCTGTCCTTTCTTGTTCTACCCAGCCAGGTGTGCTGCGTCTTGATTGCTAGCTGATGGGAGAGAAGTGCTTGAATTTTGCTGAATTTCATTGTTGAAACATCCAACTTTGTTCTCAAAAGTGCTCCAGGTGCACGATGCCAAGAGTGAGCTCGACGGGCTGTAACAGAATGACTTGCCGTTGACTGAGCGGCGTTCCACTGTACATTTTCATGTAGGAGGTCAAAATGCGTGCGTTCTGAGTTGTCTGGAATTCAGCATTAGAAGAGAGAAGCTTCTGGAACGAGGACTGCTGGTCTTTGTGCCTCTCAGCTCGACTACAATAGGCAACACCCTCTGACAACCATGCAAAAATGCACCTGATGGGACCAGTCGCTTGGAAACTTTGTCTTATTTTCCCCAACAAGTTTACTGAAATGAGTTTCTGTCAACACTACGAATTAATAGCTTTTGTTGGCAGTGCATCACACAGGATGCTCCTCATGCAAATGAGGAGCGGGGAACGCGATGCCCCGTCTCTTGAGATGCTTGAATATGCAACCAGAATGCGTTGCACGGCTGCTTGCATTGACAATGAATGGGTAGGCGTAGGAACAGATCCTGAGGATACGAACAATAACAGCATTACGACTCTGGCGGTCATCTGCAGTCCCTGTAGCACCACTGTGAGGTTGAGCAAGTTTTAATTGAAATGTCTTAACAACTCTTTTGATGGATTGCCATGAACTCTGGTCCAGACTTTCGAGTCTGACATGATGAACTGCGACAACTTTGCTGATCCTCTCACTTTGATTCCGGACCAAATACCCTAAAAACCAATGGAGTCCTCATCATCCTCAGCTGTGGTTTGTATTTAAGGTTATCTACCAAATGATAGCATGCTAACATGCTAAACTGAAACGGTACGCATGTTTAACATTATACCTGCTAAAAGACCTGTTGGCATTGTCATTAAATATTTTAATTAACCAAAGGCCTAACAGATCAGAGCACAGCTACACCTGAGGACGACCTTACGGAGCTGTAAGTACAGCTCTGCAACTGCTTTGTGTCAGGCTGTTGTTCTCTGCTGGGAGAAATAACTTGAGGTTACATAATGGGTCTAAATGATCTCAACCTTTACTCAGTATAAGTGCGATATTAACTTCATATACAGCAGCTGAGGGAGTGATCCAGATGAATTGTTGAGTTTGATCATCTGTAATGAAAAAGGGACAGTGATTTAGAAAGGGGTTTGTACAACTCCTCGGTGTGGTTGTGTGACAAATGAGCTTTATTAGTGGGGAACTGTTTTATCACCGCACCTCCAAGGTAATTGGATTTTCGTCCCTCATTCTTGTTATTAAGTATTTGGAGATGCATATTGGCCCGGAAAATAATTTTCAATTTAAGGATCAAACTCTGAATAAAACAATGTTTAAAATTCCCTATAAAAGTGTATTAAATGTCACCGTTTAGGAATCATCCTTTCATTATGCATCCGAGGTTCGAGTTGAGCGAGTAAGTCAGCCACGACTCGTGCACGACGTGAATTTAGTATTAATCCTTTTCATTTGTGAAATAGTTTTTTTGCTTTAAGCTGCCAGTGTATCTGAAGTGACAGAATTGTATTATATTCGTGCCTCAGTGCCACAAATAGATTTCAAATTATCAGCGTGTGAAGCAGCTCTGACTGCTCCTAATTACCGTCTCCTCCGTCTCCCTTTTCTCCCTCAATTTGCGCGAGAGAGACGTAGGCCTGCTGTGATAGATGCATTGAGTTTTTCTACAATGTATTAACCTCCGCAACTCTGTGGGACTCACCAATGGATTCCATTATTCCAAACTCAAGTTCAGCTCACGTTGCTCAGGTAAGTGTTGCTGAAATCTTTCTAATAAAAAAGTAAGGCTAGGTCCCAGACTCTATAAAAATATTGAGCTAAAATTGTGTTAAAATGCGCTTAAAATGATTGTTTGATTAATTTGGGCACATTATAAAGATTTGCTGATCATTTCCTCAACTAATTAAAGAATTGTTTGGTCACTCTTTAGACCAAATTCAGAGTTTTGCAACTGACAACAGAACCGAAAGACACAAATCGTCAATTCTTCAAGACCAGAACCGACGACGATATGTTTATTTTAGTCAAAATGCGAGTGCTTATTAAAGATTTTTCCGCCACGTAAATGGAAGTTCTGTATGAAAGAAACCAGCCATCAGTAATCACCCGGTGTGATTTCACATTGTTCAGTGTGAAAGGGGTCTTTGGAATTTGTGCTGAGGCAGGTCAAAATCTCTCTCCAAGGGGCGGAGATCTGCTCAGCAATGAGTAAAAATGTGCACATCTCTGCATCTTGCGAAACAGCTGGTGGTGCTGTTTTTTAAATGAGGATTAATAGACTTACATCAAAGAAAAAGGCTCCTGACCGGCGAACGCGTGTGATGTTTGTGGAGAAAGTCAGCGAGGGAGGCAGTAATGGTGGTGTCCGTATAATGGAGGCGATTTAAAGACTCTGTTTGGGGGTCAGAGTCGGTGTCTGTGGACCCAGAGGAGTAAAGTTTAAAGTACCTTTGAAGTGTTCTGGGTCGAATTCAACCCAACATAACCTCAGTGACAGCCACGCAGTCAACACTGTAACTGTCACATCAGGCGGCCGGTGATTGTTGCTGCCTGTCACACAGATTTATGACAGCAGCTCCCTGATGGCCCCGAGTCGTTCATTAGCCATCTGAACAAAGTCTCTGTATGAGTTCCCACTGATTGGGCCAACGTCACACTTTGTGTTAGACACTCTGCCACAGTGCAACTTTTAGGAAGTTGGTTAAGTCGGTCATTTTCATTCACATACAATCTGCGTTTCAGTATTTTCACTTCACCTTTTGGTGAAAGTGTTTTGTGCTGACGGACAAAGAAGTGCTCAGACCCCCATTAACAAGAAACTTTATTTTTGTTGAATCTGGTAGCCCCTGTGGAAACAGCAAACCCAATTTATTTTACCCAATTTAACAGAGCAGGTTCTTTTTTTTCAAGCTGTGAGACTGCCCAGAAAGCGTCAGTGTTTGCAGATTTGTAGAAACCATCAAGAGCAAGCTACATTTTGAAAGTACCCAACAGAAAGATTCCAAACTCCTTCCTTTAGCGCCACTCCACTAAAACACACGTGCATGCTCTTTTTCAGCTACTGAAAATGGCTAACCCTTGATACAAATCAGTACTGGACTAATGTCGTTGATATTGTGGTATTGATTTCAGCCATAAGGCCTGGCTCTTAGTGAATTACTTCCCCCATAAATAATTTAAAATTAAAATTATATATTATTTACTGAGCCGCGCTCGGAGGCACACACCACAGAAGAAGTTAATTACCGTGCAGGTGAATTATTGGACGGCAGTACAGTTGTATGTAATGAACCGCATGCAGGCGAGAAACAGCACACTGCAAAGTGATCAATTCTCATATGCAAACACATTTCACATCTGCACCTATGGAAAGTACTTTTGGTAAAGATTTGTTTCAAAGGTCCCTGGAGTGAGTGAGGGAGGGAGGGAATGTATGGAAAATATAGTCTCTACTGTTCAGTCAGAACTGTCCCCTATGAAACGACATGGGTACTAAAGTGGCTCATCAATGGCATAAATGAGTAATTTACATGTAACATACACAGAATATAATAATAAAAAGTTCTGTATTCTAACCATTACTATAGAAAAAGTAAGTAGTATGAGCAAAACGTATATAAAGCATCAAATGTGAAAGTCAGTGAAAATGATTATTTATGGATTGATATTACTGCTGCATTAATGAACAAGTTGCATTTTGCTGCTTTAGTTACTATTGGCTAATTTAATCTACAGCAATGTATCATATTCCATAAAACCATTACGTGTGTTGCATCTCTGTTCTGTGAGAACCACGTCTCTGTCTCTGTTCATCTGGAGGAATCTAAGCTTTTCCACCGTTTCTCTCATCAGCCAAAAACCTAATATATCAAGTATTTCTGGATGTTAACCGCTCAGTGCCAGGTCAGTCCTGTGGGTGATGCTACTGCCACCCTGTGGTCCATTTTCACCAGCTGACACTTCTAAAAAAACGTACCGCTGTCCTCACTTAAACCACCATCTGTTTTAAAGAAAGTAGCTTCACCTACAACAAACAGATGTGAGAAGGAATTAGAGCAGGAGATTTAAAATAAATAAAAATTAAAAATGAGCTGCTCTCAACAGCACTGTTGGAGGTTGTTTGTGTGGGCACTTAAATGCTCATTATTCACACATCATCTGGTCAGGTGAAAACATACTTTGGGAGAATAAAATAAGAACAATAACTAAAACCATTCAGTCTTCCAAGTATAAACAATAAGGAAGAGAAAACGAATGCTTCCTTTGAGGAATAAAGGGGCAGAAAAAGGGAAAAATGGATAATCTTCATTGAAGACAAGGATGCTGTCGTATCTGGATGCATTTTGTTATACAGCACCGTTTAAAAGAAAAAAATACATTTAATAAATAATAAACATACCACAATGATGTTGTGAGCAGATACAACTATCATTAATGTATTTGTCAACATCAAAATTGGAATGGAGGCTTATGAATGCTGGTATAGTAAAAGTTAGAATTGTTGACACACTGTAAAACAATAATACCTTAAAATGTTATTATAGTGCATTATTAACCATTTATCAAATATTTGTATACTGCATATAAATGCTAAACAGGGGGATTTAAAATTAAATATTACCAAAACAGGAACTGAATTTCAGAACTATAACTGTGAAAGCACGTTTACATAATGACAAAAATAAGACATTAAATTGTAGGTGAGTAACCATCCTGGAGACCTAAACAGCACTAGGAATCTTTAAATGAATCATAGAGCCAAGAAAAAACACATACAAACACACGGATTTGGTCGTTTTTGACAGATGGCATTTATTCTCACCAGGCATCTGACATTAGAATCGCTACAGAGTCCGCCACTTGAGAATGGCTACTAAAACTCCAGAGGGGGGGACGCCCAGGATATGTGGAACAGGGACAGCATAACAAACAAAACAGAGAGGGAGAAAAAACCTAACCGTAGGCAACTAAACATAACCTGCCACCTCCAAAGCTTTAATACTGCTCGTCAGTCCTCCTGCCAATCCTGGTCCTCTCGGCTCAACGTGTGAGACTGCGTTCAGGTCGGTGGTCCCACAAAACTAACATTCAGTCAGATTCTTCTTTAAATACATTGTTTACACACATCAGATATGTACTCGAATAATGCCTACAACTGCTGTTTCACCGAACATTCAAAAGTGACAGCACACAATTGCGACAGACAGATCAGTTACATGAGGGAGACCACGATGGTCTCCAGGAAGGCCCCGCGAGGATCAGAACTGGGAGACAGATGTCGGTCACGACACGGGCAGAGTCTGAAGGCCTCTCCTCTCCAAAAAACAAAAAGATACTAGTACAGATACTGTATATACATACACATTGCTCGGTACAAAGCGGACCTCACCCGGAGTCCATGACAAGAAGCCCTCTTATAGGGTTGAAGAAGGTGAGCACACGACTTAGCAGCATGGGAGTAAGACGACAACTCAGTAGTGTAGGTTCAGTGAGTGCTAACTGCGACACGTGAAGAGTGAAAATACGTTTTTTACATACGATGAAACGTGAACAACAAGTGTAGAATATAAATGCTGAACCTGCTCACATTTAAGAAGGATTAAGTGTTTCTCAAAGACTAGTTGTGTCAGTTTTCACAAGTGCTCAAGAGTTAAAGGAGCAGTTTGCCATCTTGGGAAATACACATATTCACTTTCTGGCAATGAGTTACATGAAATGATTGAAACCAGCTATAGTTTGCTTTTCTTAGCATAAAGACTGAAAGTAGGGGGGAACTAAAATCGGAATAGCAACACCTACGAAGCTAATTGACTCGTTAAACCTTGCTCGTGACTGTGTTGGGGAAGGAAGTTACCAAGAAACAGTCCATCACATAACCCCCTGTTAAACAACAATTTGCTAATTTGATCCTTTGGTTTTTGCATGGTTTAAACATACAAGGTATGATACCTGACAACGTGTCAGGCTGACCGTCTATTAATTAAACCAATAATTTATATTTTAATGCAGTCTGGCAGAAAATCTACAGCCATTCCAAAGCTATAACTTGGTTTCCATGGGGGGTTTGACTAATACAGAGACTTTATGACTTCGGCTACTTGGATATGACTTCGTAACGGGAGATAAAATGAGTCAGCTCAGCTCATAAAGGCCTTAGTCTCTGCTATTAGCCAGGAAAGCTAATGTTATGCTAACAAGATTCAAAGTGAATAATCACAGACACCTTGAAGGAAATAGTCCCCATACCATGGTCACTTGCCAAGAAAAAAAATAATAAAGCCTTACATTTGTATTTAAATGCAATCTTTTTATAACCATAATGTTGTCTTCCTGACAACACCTTAAGGTTTGACTAATAGATGTAGCAATCACATCATTATCATTGGGAGATAAACGTGTCCACTAAGCTCACAGAACCCTTCGGCTTGGCTATTAGCTATAAAGCTGACATTAGACTAGCAAGATTCAAAGCTGAAACGCTGTAAATACACTCTGAAAGTATGTTTCACAACAAGATTAGCTAGGCAACTAGCCAACTAGCCAAGTCACTGTCTCGGAATCTACATCAAAATATTAACAAACAAATGATGGTCCATGTGTACTGTCAGCCGCTGCAAGAAGTAGTTGGTTGAGCAGCAAATGGAACGCGAGAACATCGCTTGTGAGACCATGCGGCAGTAATTCAGAGGGACTTTGTAGCCTGTGTGTAACAGGCACCATCCCGTGGTGTACGGGACGTTAGCTTGTTAATGTGCTGCAATAAATTGTAAATGGAGGCTTTGACTGCTTTCACCCAGTTGGTCAGAGACAGGCTAGCTCTCTCCCCTCGTTTCCAGCCTTGATGTTCAAGCTAACTAGCTTCTGGCTGAAGCGTTTTATATTGAACAGTCAGATTAGCTTCATCAGCATCACAGGAAATAGGACACAAATGAGCATATTTCCCAAAATGTCAAACTCTATGCTCTAAGTGGAACGGTTACTGTAAAGTGTGTTCTGTTCACGAGTGCAGTGCAGGACAGCAAAGACGACAAGTTTGCATGATTTTGGTCGCTGGTCTTAAACAGCTGCAGAACTTGAGAAGGGAGGAGCTTAAAGGCAGGAGAGAGGGAAGTTAAGGGGAACGGTGATTTGTCTTTAACACATACAGTAAAGCCACTTCTGTTATTTGGGGGAAAAGGAGCGCGGGGACATTGGTTCTGCATCAAGTGCAGAGAAACAATCTCAACAATCCCAAGAAAGTGGAGAACTGGGTTGCGAAGACCAGCTAGCAACCAGTTAGATCTGCCATCTTTTTCTCCTCTAACACTCAACTTCTAGTCTATTTTACCTAATCTAACAAAACACACTGCTACTATTTAACTGTGTGTCCACAGGTGTACTTTATCCTGACACACGCTGTGTGTTTGTCTTGTTTAACTCTTAAATAAAGGACTTGTGAGTACAAGTTCTTATCATGATCTGAGGTGACGCATTGTCCACAGCGCAAAAGAGAAAAAGATTATGCTGCAGAGAGTCATTAACAGTACGGTCAACTACACTCTGAACGTACAGAGTCTAAGAAAATAATTAATGTGGTAGTTTCTGTTGAGATTAAATCCTGTCGGCTCAGTCATAAAGGTTACATGGCATGGAAGGTATGTGTTTTAGTCAGCATTGGGTTTGAGAAGTTAGGGGTCAAAGTGCAGGGCTGCAGCATCAAAAGACGCTTTTAATGTCCTTCCAGAGTCAAACCCAGCAAGTGGCGGCGTGTTCAGTTACTGGCCACCTCGTCCGCATTGTCACCCGCCTCCAAGGTGCTGTCAAGTCCACCACGTGCACGCCAGATCTTCACAGTCCGGTCACTGGAAGACAGGAAAATGAAACGGTGAGGAAAATCTGCTAGACCCACGTGATGTATCTGATACTGGAGTTTGAGGCTCGTTTCACTATTCTGATGCTGTCATGTTCGAAGTGTCAGAGATTGTGTCAAAACTGCAATTATCATGTTACTCATGATGTGACATCCATGATCCATGTACTGATCCATATTTGATAGTCTCATTGTTTGATTGTCAATTTATTATTTCATGTATAGAAATCTATCTTCCAATAGTTGGTAATGCACTGATGTGAGCTTGATTTAAGCTTTTAAACTTGGAACATGCAGACATACACTGCAAGTGTGTGTTTGTTTGGTGTGAGACTCACTCGGAGGCGGTGAACAGGTGGCTGCTGTTGGTAGAGATGCCGTTGATGGGGCTCTCGTGGCCCTTCAGCTCTCCAAGAGTCCCCAATGTGTCCGTGTGCCACAGCTTGAGCACCCCACCTCTGCAGCCACTCAGCAGGGCCGGAGACCCGGGAACCACTCCCAGTGCACAAACCCAGTCACGGTGGGCATTTGGAACTTGCTGTTGGAGAGAAGTGGAAGAATTAGGTATTTAATATGAGAGTGGTTCTCATAATGAATGCTTGTAGTAATGATTATTCAGTAGCTATGTCCCTTCTTGCACCAATAAAATAACTTTAAAAAATCTGAACATTATTTGCGTACTCTTGACTTTGGATAAACTCAATCTCAACTCTTTTCGTCAGAGCTGTGCGTCAACATAATGACCTAAATATGTCATTCCATCCTCAGTCTGTATTATATCTTTACATCTATAATACGTTAGTACCTGCAGCAGGTCTTTGCGATCCAGGTCCCACTTCTTGATGCCGTTGTCTCGGGAGCCGCTGAATAAAATGTCCCCCTGGACCACCAGTGACTCGATGCCGTCATAATGTGGAGGTTCAAAGTTGTGTGTTGGGCCGATGCTCCCCAGAGAGCCTTCAGTCACATCAAACAACTGCAACAGCATCAACAATGCATGTTTGAGGTTTGTTACAGTTACACTGTTTTGTTTTGTTGTGCTACAGCTACAACACATCATAATCACCATATAATCTTTACTTTTCTTAGATGAGGCTCTCACGAAACATTACGCTTATCCCAGAGTAAGTGCTATGGTAAATATAGGTCATTTCATTAAGAAGTGAAGGATCAACACACCTTGATGTAGTGATCCTTGGACCCGGTGATCACCAGGTCTTGGTTGTTTCCAGACCGATCCACAGTCAGACACATCACTGGACCAAGGTGACCTATAAGTTTACCCGTGGATGCAAATCTGAAAAAGACAGAAAATATAAAAAAACAATCATGAGTCAAATTCCAATGTCTGAGTTTGCCTCATGACATGAAATTAAATATCAGTTTTAGTCTTTCTAGAACAACAGTGTCATGAATTCACTTAATAAATATTTCACTCATGTTAAAAAGTGTCATGTGGGTAATCAAAGTCTATAAATTGAGTTTTCAACATTCTGTCTCATTGCATATTGATTGAAAATTATTTCAATCATCCAAACTGCTGGTTATCAACGTTTTTTTTAATTTCCTAAGAGGAACAAAGGGGTTATCCATCAAAAGTTCTGTTAGCTGGCTGTCAGTGATGGATGATAGCTTCTCATGTGATCCCTGTCAGGTGTCACATTGAATTGGATCTCTCAAGTGTGCAGTGGAGAGAAATTGGGCTTTGAATTAACTCGTAGTAGTATGCATCAGAAAAACAGAGAAGTGGGATCAGAATGAATAAAGTAGAAAATGCAGTAAAAGATAACCAGTTTTTATGTTAGACAGGATTTTTCTTTTACACAACTTAAGCTTCACTGTACAGAACAAGAAGGACTTTGTCACATGAATTACTCAAAGTGTAAATTTTCTCTGCGCTCGTGTTTCTTTTTTACCTTCGCAGATCCCAAACTCTGACCGAGTTCCCAGCGGCGGCGTACAGAACCGTCCCGCTGGGGTTGAGAGCGATCTGGTTGATCTGGTTCTCTCCTGCTGGGATCGTGACTGTTCGGCTGGTGTTTGACGCACATGCATCCCCGACATTAACTTGACCAGAAGACCTGAAGGCAAAAGGACAAGACACGTGTGAGTTTGAGTTTTCAAGGTGTTCAATACAACATGTTTTGGTTAAGTTTATCTTTATTATTTCACTTGTGATCTTGAAAATAAATCCTGGTAAAATAACAATAACTGTTGTTCTCAACAATCTTATTACAGATTTACATACAGATCCTTTGACAGGTGGCGCTGAAGCATACATTTACAATCTGATAGGGTACGTTTAAGATCATTGGGGGCCTACTTTTGCACATATATTTTCTTAAATATTTGGAAAACAGGGATAATAAAGTGTAAACACAAGTTCTACAACCTGAACAGTAAGTGGAGAGTGCATGAAGAAAGAAAAAAGTGTATTCCTTCGATATAAACTTAGACATTTTAAATGTATTTGTTCTAATGTTCTATGTCATTTCATATATTAAGTAACTGAAGGCAACACACGCCGAACACACTCACGTTAGTGTTCGGATGCACTTGGCTGAGTCCCGGATGTCCCACACTTTGATGTATGTGGTGGAGACGGTGAAGACCAAACTGGAGCTGTAGCGGACTGACACGACGTTGTTGGGGTGACCGGACAGGGACATTATCTCCTGGCCAGTCACCAGATTCCACACCTTACAGGTCCGGTCTGCAGGAGGACACACAGTCTGTCAGCTTTATCACCATTTATTACATATTTAGTGAAGCTTAATATTAAGATTAAGGAATGTATAAGAAGATAAACTTTATTCTTAAAGATAAGAAGTTACAAAGAGCAGTTTATTCATCTGGTAAAAAAATACAATTACAGCCTCGCAGCTTAGTTGCAGTTTACATTCATGTCTGTCTAGACTCATGATATAGACTATAGTGGTGAAGCCTTTGAAGGAATTTAGTAAAAGATAGTCAAAAGAAATCAATGGTATCACTACATTGACATGTATAATTTCCAGTCTTCAGTAAGACTATTTTTACAAATTAGTACTGTTTGAGAGCTTCTTCACCTGAAGCTCAATAACCTCAAAAATCTTTTCAAATTTTAAGAAATTGTCTCTAGGGGATGGTGTTCATGAGAGTGGAATGGACAGATATGAAGTCAGAGTGCCCTTTGACGTTTCACCACCAAAATCCAATCAGTGCAACCTTAGGTCAAGGTGCATATTTGAGCTAAATTTGAGGAAATTTCCTCAAGGTGTTTCTCAAATATTATGTTCACAAGGATGGGACGGACAGACAACCCGAAAACACAATGCTTAGAACAGCTATCACTGGCACAGAGGCATGATAAGCTCTATGGGGATGAATGAGCACTTCAATCTAGTTGATTGCCAATATAGTCACCTCTTTTTATCATCATAAAAAGCTGCTTCACCATTAGACTTTTACTGTATATACAATGTCATTTTATTGCATCACCTCATTTATCCACACACTGTGCACACGACAATCTCAATTAATCCCTGTCAGGTTTTATTCGCTGGTATATAACAGCATTCACAGCGTGTCTGAGTGTAATAAATAACCGGTGCCTTAACGAGCAGACATGTGAGGACTAGTGATGAGAGAGATGAGAGAGCGTGTAGAGGTGAAGGCACGATGGAGGATTGTGGGTATTAACCTTTGGATCCAGTGAAGAGAAGGTCATCAGTGCAGTCGACACACAGAACGGCTTTACTGTGTCCCTCTGCCACATGGACGCACTGTAACGTCGCTGACCGACTGCCCTTAGTAGCGGGCACCGGGTTAATGACGCCCCTGCAAAACACACACACACACACCTCTCTGTCAACAGATGCAGAATGGACACAATGCTGTCTAATAACTTCAGCGTAATGGAGATCTAAATCACACAACCAGAGTTCATGCACAGCATGCAGCTCTTGTGGCTGATTAGCACAATGCTGCAAACCAAAAACAGAAAAAGATGACAGTAACAGTTGAAAGAAAAATGCGGCTGTGAACAGAGTCATTGTGCCGACAGAAGAGAAAAACTAAGAATCTATAAATACCCCTGCACCTTCAAGGGCCTCTTCTCTCCCAGCCCATAATAGATAAAAACACCCAAGGAGACAAAGACAGACAATCATTGGAAACCAGTTGTGTCGGATCACCAGGGGCCACAAGTCCAATAGCATCACATATACACACATCGATCACTAATTGGCTGGTCGTGTTGACAATTTGCCATCTGATAGTGTAATCGTACAATCACTACTCTCCCGCAGTCGTAGCTCTCAGTATCAGTGGAGCAGTGGGATGAGGTGATGGTATACCACAGATCCAGACGTCAATATTCAGGAGTTGTGATTGAATGAGCTTTAAAAAGGTCTGCTATGTGCAGCATAAAAGGCTCACTGAAGTGGAAGAAGGCTAATGAAAAGAGGTTTCAGGTTCAATAGCAGTAATAAGATGAACATGAAGACACTGTTTGGGTTTATTGTTATCATCTATTGATCCCAAGAAGGAAAGGATGGAGTCCACACAATGTGCACCTGTGTTTCAGATTCATCTTTGCCCAACACACCAAAGGTGGAGTTATAAAAAAAACCCATAAAAGTTGTACTTTGGTGGATCGGAGAAAGAAGGGGAAACAGAACGGAGGAAGCGGTTGGAGGGCGGGTGGAGGCATCCATTCGACCTGGAGGGGAAGAGAGTATTAGATATTCCTGAGATGTGTGTGCACTGTAGATTATTAAAATGAAAAGACAAACAAAATGTTATGAATTATACCCTGAGTTTCTAGTTGTTATATTAAAACGCTTTAATATTATTAATGCTGCAAAATCAAAATGTACTTCCACTACATCTACCTCGTCATTAATAAGAGATAACTACCCTAAGTAGGGAGATAAGGCATGTTGTCAATGCTCAAACTCATCTTTTCCTGACTCTAATCTGACTCTCTGGCAGGATTGTGTCAGTTTTACTTATCTCTGCTTCTTACTTATCCTACAGGACGTTTGCACCACGCCCCAGATACACTGTCATAAACGAAGCGATGTGGTTACTGGGACAAGTGGTAGAGGAGAGAGGAAGTGGTGGGCTGCTCTTCAGGCTCCTGATGACTGGGCTGTGAAGGAAGACAGTCGGGCTGCCAATTAAGCTGCAGCATAATTAAAGTGTGTGCTAAGCTGTTTACACACTACTGGCAGGAGTGTGGGAGGACTGCACGAGGACAGACGGGAGACGCATATGCTGCATTCATGTCATATGGAAGCAAACTGTCAGGACGAGTTTTCAGGGAAGTGTGTGTCACATGTTCAGACTCCTCTGAAGCCGTAAAGAAGACATTACTGAGGTTTCCTGTTGAGTGGGAGTACCAGGCTGTGGCTTTACAACCAGTCCAAAGTACAGCAGCAAATTTCCTTTGATGCATGGATAAAAAATCTGAGGCAAAGCACAATTTTTGTTATCTAATAGATGCAGGAATATATTGAATAATTAAATTAATGCGTAACACACATTATATCAAAGTAAGTTCTATCAGCAGTTGTAATCTAATTACAGTCAAGCCAGCAAGAGGCTGCAATGAAAAAAACACCAGACAACAGCATTGTTGGGTGGTGAAAAATGACAAGACTACTTGATTGTTATCTTTCAAAAAATGTCACATGTAGCCTGAGGGTGGTGGCAGAGTAAATGTTATGTTGTAGCCTGAAGGATTCCTTTAAGTGCTGTCGTGGTAGGATAGTGGTCAAAACACACACCTTCTAATTGCAGAGTCCCTGGTTCAATTTTTATCTCCTTATCTTTCCTTTCGATTGGTGTCTGGCTCGACTCAAACTTGAAACAAACAAGAATCTGTACAGAGTGTAAAGCCCACTGAAGCCCAATGTGATTCAGATTGTGATTCTGGGCTATATAAATACAATGACTTGATTAAATCCTTTGGAATCAATGAGTTTAATCTTCATATTTGTGCAATCACAATATTTCATGTAAGAAGATTATGATTTTTTTTTGTGTGTACGAGTGCATATGTCAAAAAGGATTAGTTAATTATCACACTCTGTTACAAAGACAGATTCAATATGTCTTTCCTCATCAACTTCATTGAGTTTGGTAAATATTAATTATTTTGAATTTGTTGCCAGCAACATATTTCAAGTAAGGTAAGGAAGGGGCAACAGAACACTGGGAAACAACCAGAAACCTGGTGGGAACATTCCGCAGCTGACCTGGTTCACTGGTAACAAGTGATCCGTATCATGATTAGGTATGAAAGGTGCATGAAATCAGGCAATTTGAATTGAATTTGTAAAGCTGAGATTAACAGTTCTTTTTTTCTTTCTCTGGCATTTGCTGATTTCGTCAGATGACATGGATGCAGCAATATTAATCATCATATATTGACCCCATGCACTCACACTGGCCATGCCTGTTGGTGTGCAGAGTGAATGTAGTTGGAAATCATTTCCTACGCACAAAACACATATACAAGTGTCTGCAAAGGTCATGCCAATAAAAGTGTAAAAAACTCAAGTATCAACTCAGATCTAAGTACATTTCAGTTTATGATAATAAAATAATTATGTATTTTGAGATTCAATGGTGGGCCACAGGTCACACCTGTTGGTTTCTAGTTGCATTTTGCTTCTCAAAGATACAATACAACACAAGTTCCCTTAACTTTCTGGCTTTCTGTATGTCATCTTGATCACCATGCTCAGATTATGAAAAATTATGAATTGCTGGGAATCCTGAATATTTAAACAGCACTTTTACCACACAAAACAATAAAAAACAGCATTTCTTCAGTTTCTGTCTGACTCACCAGACAAAGCAAATAAAGGACTGACTAAGTGAAATGCGTTTCATAAGTAGATCAGCAGCAGAGGGATTGATTAGCAAGTTGAACACTGAATTTGAGTCAAAACTTCTCTGAATGAATGAGACAAAACACATATTATGGCTCAATTAAGAGACATGCTATCAAACGTCAGTAGGAACAATATGACTTTAAATTCAGCATAGAACTTGGCAGGTCAAACGTTATCACACAAGGCACAGAGCAATTTTGATTTGAGACCACATGCTTCTCCATGGCAGGAAACCGAGAAAAGAGTATTAATAGAGTTGAGGTAAAATTATTTGGCTTTTTTTGGGGGGCTTTGCAGCCACAATGTCGGCAACAAGCTCTTACTGTTTAATCTCCTTGACCTTTGCCCTGTCAGCCGCTGCTTGTGCCTTGTCATAGGTCTTCCTGCGCGAGAGCGGGGAAGGTTCCGGAGCTCGCTTTTCCAGCCCTGACGAAGTTCTGAAGCCAGAACTGATCGTTCAGTTTCATACAGTTATCGACAAACAACACAAAGAATAATAATAATAAAACAACAGAAGGATGGCAAGCCAACATAAAATAATGGCATCAATGAAAAGATGAGCATGCAGTACACAGAAACACAGTTACCTGATAGTTCAAATCCCAAAACAGCTGTGGTTCTTCGCCAAGCTCATGTTTAACTACTTTGGTCACTATATGCTACACTAAATCTTTAATAATATTTCTTTATTTGCTGATAGATCACTGTCAGCCAAGGCTCTTTTTTACATACAAGTTAATGTGCACTTTCAGATGGTTTGAAGCATGGCCAGTAAAAGCCGTTTGGTTAGTACTTTTCCTTCAGCATGTAACTAAGCTCTAATGAGGAATTAGAAAAGGTGCCTTTAGCAGAGGACAATAATAAATAAGCCATACAAATGTTAATATTAGCTCCTCTCTTCATGCTTTTACCTCAAAGCACTCATCAATTGGAGGTCGGTATGGCTATCTGATGTAAGGATGCTCATGAATAATGTGAAAAAAATTAAATACAGCAGAGGAAGTAGCAGCAACATCAAACATGCAGGACGACAGGAAGTAGTAATTATTCTGTTAGCAGAAGAGTGCCGGGCCTGGACTTACATGCTGCCCATTTTAGAGGAAAAGCCGGGGGAGAGAGCTGTGTAGTCCCTGACTGATGAGCCTGACGAGTCCACATCTCCTCCCCCATCTGGTGTTTCAGCTAACGGCAGCATCGGACTGGTGAAGTCCGCAGTCTGTGCATCGGGGGCGGAGTCGCTGTTTGCATACAGCAACTCCATCTGAGTGGTGGTCCTCCTACGAGCCTGCGGAGCAAAGATACATGGAAATTAAGAGGCATGTAATGTATGCAAAGTATGTAGCACAACAATAAATATTGTATTACCTTATTTCTGGTTTTCGTCTCTCCACAGAGTTTCATGAGATCTGATGCCAAAGTGCTAGAAGGAATACAAGTGTTTGACATGTGAGTA
>CAEMYA010000045.1:863146-887630 GCA_903131615.1 Diplodus sargus | reverse complement strand
ACTTTTCAATAAACAATGGCTTAATAAATGGTCCAAAAACTATTTCCTTGTTAACAGTGAAATAACGATGGACTGAAGTATAAATTCACAATCACTAATGATTGTTAGAGATTAGCCATCACATAACACATAGCACAATAGTATTATAAATGTAGTGTCTGCTTTGAGCATTTGGACTTTGTCATGTCAGAAAAGGGTCTTTTATTAACGGTTTTGAAGAACACTACTGTCTAAAATACCATTGTATGCTTTGACATTCAGTAAAGAATTATGATTACCACTACATTTTTGTCATTTAGAGTTCTGATTTATATATTTAAACACTGTGCAGTCATAAAAAAGGTGACGTTCTCAGACTGTTGAGTCTATTGTCAGTTAAGATATTTGCCCTTAATTTTTTTAATCAATTGTTTTATTACAGCTTGACGTCTCCTACAGTTTCACGCTCAAAACGAAGCACGCCAGAGTCTTTTTTAGATAAGACAGAAAATTTGCTCTCTACATCATTACTGTCTGTTTATATCAGCAACCCAACCGGGCAGAGTTCTTGTGATGCAGCCGAGTGGGTCGTCTAAATCTAGATTAGTCCCTGTAAAGCCACAGAGGTCTGATCCAGGCATAACCAGCTGCAGTCTGTGTTTGAATGTGCTTTCAGAAGTAGGCCAGCAGTGGAAGCAGCAGCTAGTGGGAGATATGGGTTAATATGGACACACATTAAAGATGTATAGCTGTCTAAAAGGTGTGTGTGCACTTGACTTCACTTTGAATCGCGTGAGTGCCGAACAGCAGAAGCTCAGTCACCACGGCAACCTAAGCAGTAGGGGAGGTGGGGGTAGGGGTGTTAGGAGACCAAACTTGCATGTTAAATCCATGTTGTGAACTTGGTGATGGAAACAGGGGGCGGGGGTGTGTGTGTGTGTGTGTGTGTGTGTGTGTGTGTGTGTGTGTGTGTGTGTGGAGGTGGAGGGGGAAAGGGAGGGGGAGTAACTGAAGAAAAAAGAGGAGTAGAAGTGAAACTGATGATTATTTTCAGTATCCATTAATCTGCAGATTATTTTCCAAATTAAACTTTTGATCCATTAAAATGGTCTGATGATTAAAAAATTCCCCAAGGTGACACACTAAACTTCCCTAATTAGCAAAACTACTCCACAAACTTTGCAACCCCCCTGACAAGTGCAGAGGTACCCCCCTCGGGTACAACTGGTTGGGTTTCACTGCTCTTTTGTAATTCTTCGACTGCGACTTCTGAGTACTCTCACTGCATGTTTATTCATCCTGAAAGCTCCTCCCGAGGCCTCTTCATCCTTTGAATGCTGGATGTTTTCACTTATCCAAATCCGTGGTGTTGCATGTACAGACTGTAAAGCCCTCTGAGATTAAAATGTGATATTGGGTAAAATAAATAAAAGTGACATACTGCCATGTTGATATTATTATTCGTTTGTGATTTCTGAAGTATAAATGTCAAATATTTGCTGATTCCAGCTTCTTCAATATCATGATTTGTTGTTTTTCTTTGTCATTTCTCATAGAAACTAAAGACTCTTTGGGTTTTGGGTTGGTCTTGGAAAGTGTAATAAGCCTTTTTCACAATTATTTGAGATTAAAATGAAATAATCATGAAAACAATCTGTAGACTAAGTTGTTAGTTGCAGCTCTAGTCATATATTGAAATCAGAAAATATACTGATTAAAGCAATATTTTGAGGAAATACACTTCAATACAACCCTCATATATGTGAAAGCTGATGAAGAAGGCAAAATTGAAGATGAAGACAAAGACAAAGATAAAGAAGACGAAGAAGAAAGTGCACTGCAAAACAGTGTCAGGGGAACTTGTGTTGCATGTGGAAAGGTGAGCCCTGGCATTAAAATGGCTAAACCCCCACACACATAAAAAAGGTTACAGCTACTAGCTAGTAAACTTTTGTGCAGTTAGTGTCAAGGTTTGTTTTTGAGTAACGTGTCCTTTTCAGGGTCTGGCTTGTTAACTGGGAGGTTGTTGTTGTTTCATACAGAGATGGAGATTTTGAAAACACTAACACACTGATAGTGGAAGGAAGAGAATGCTGCCTGAAATATTTGTATCGATAGACAAAGCCAGGCAAGCTCCAGAGTCTTATTTCTTTATGCTCAGCTAAGCGAATTGCTTCATTGCTGTAGCTTCAAATGAAGTGTACCGATGTGAGGGTTGCACTGATCTTGTAATCTTACTCCGAACAAGAAAGAGCATTAACCTAAAATGTCAAAATATGCCTTTAAAACCATGGTTGAACAAAGACAAGGTCACAGAGGCTCAAATTCCACAACACGAGTTCCCTCCAGTCTCCTTTTACTCAAATGTCAACACTCTCCACTTCTCGAACACCCATTTCCATTTAGTTACATCCACCAAGCTATAAAGCACCATCAGCCCTGCAGCTGTGATAGAGGGGACAAAGACTTGCCTGTCCGTATGCAAAGATGGTGGCGTTATAGCCCTCGAAGCAGCCCTCGATCAGCTTCTCAGTGCAGGTGGTGTAGATGGCGTCCTGCTGGGAGTCCATGTCGAACATGTAGTCGTAGGTGAAGGCCTTGTCTTTGCCCAGGATCACCTGAGGCTCCCCAGGCATCACGTATGTACAGATGTGACATCCCTCTATCTTCTCCCTGGCCAGCTGAGGACGAATCCTGCAGAAAATAGGAGAAAAAAAAATCGATGAGAGTTCTGTTGAACCAACAACAGATATGATCTTATAACAGAGAAGTACAATAGATTTGCTGCACATATTTTACCTTTAGTTTATTTAGTTAATAGTTTCAGCATGTGTGATAGTTTGTGTACACCAGTGTTTGAAAACAATAGAGGATTCCTGCAAGGCTGCCATCAAACTGTATGAAGAATACTGGTAACAAAAACACAAAAAAGCCAACAATTCCTACACAATTCCTATACACAAAAATACAAATACTTCCATAACTAATACGTGAGAGCTTATCATAAAATCTTAAGTTAGCTCAGTCTGGGCAAGTAAAATGCAGCCTTAAGCAGGAAAATAAATAGTTGGCATCACAGCCAGCAATGAAAGGAAAGTCCAACCCCACCCAAACATCTGAGCCAGAATGGAATCAATATGATTCAGGTTCTGTATGTAATAGTTCAACAAAATAAAAAAAGATGTTATTGACAAAAACATCTGGAGAGGAAATATTTTTCTGATCCTTTTCTTCCTGAACTTTACTGTGCAAAGTCCAACTAGTGTGAATCACACTGCAATCTTTAGTAAGTCAGGAAAATCATGGAGCAGCTTCACAAAGCTGTAGACTGGAGATAGAGTTTGCTCTCACATGGTCATTGTAGTGATTTATTGGCATAATTTGTGCATCTGGCCTGTAGAAAAACATTAAACAAATCACCTTTTCACTCCAAAATCCATAAAAAGACCTGCAGCAAGTCTAAACTTGTTTTCTCTGCTTCTTGTGTGATAGACAAATGTGACTGATGATCCTGAATCACAGGGATTACATTTATTTCATACATTTTCATCTGCCTCAGATGTTTATTTTTTGTACAGTGCAGGGTCAACATCCTACTCTGACCCAGCACTTTGTCCCATAAAACCTGCCAACTGGGTTAACATGTACTGCTTTAGTGTATCCGTCTGCCTGAAATGCTAGTAATGCTGTCCTGAGTACTGGCTATCTGAAATCTGGTAGGGATTAACTTGATTAATGTGGATATGAGCGAGGAAGAGAGAGACAGTGACATCGTGTTCATTCTGCAATGAAACTGAGCATTTATTTCTTTTATGACACAAAGACAGTGTAACAAACAGTATAAGACACACAACCCTGAAGGGCTGCGTTCAGAGATACAGACAATAGAGACAAAGCCCCTTTTTGAATGTCACTCTGGACTTCATGAATGCTAAAAACCTCAAATAAGGAAAAGTAGAAGAAAAAGACTGTGGAATTGTGGTGATCGAGGGTGTCTGCGAAAATCTGTGCACATCAGCAGCAAATCTTTACTTTCTAATTATATATAAAACTCATTCAAATCACTTTTGAGACATACAGGTTGAAAACAACTTAACAAAATTTGACATAGGTAACAATAATATAATTATAGTTACATATTACTATACTGTACTTATGTTATAGTAATACATCACCTTGAAAGAATCTGTGAAGTGAAATCCTTATTGAAATATGTTACCAAATTCTGACAGTTGAAAAGAAGAGCTTTGCAACAATTGATAATTGTGGAATCTAGGGCTGCAACTAATGATTATTCATATTGTCAGTTATTTTGCAGATTATCTTCATGATTAATCACTTAATCGTATATTTTTATTGCCAGAGTACAAAGTGACGTCTTCAAATTGCTTCTTTTGTCCAACCAACAGTCTAAAACAGAAAGACTCTTTATTTGACAAAGAAACGCAGCAAAATCTTCACATTTAAGAAGCTGGAACAAGCAAAGATTTCACATTTTTGCTTTAAATATGATTTTTAAATATGACTGTTCCTCGTTTATCAGAAAAGTATATAGTGCGTATATATGTGTATAACAATTGACTAATCATTGCAGCTCCTGTGGAACCATCAACATGATCAATTCATTTTGTTTTTTAGCCATTTTAAAATGATGATTTTATTCAAACTGAAGGGGTCATGATCATTTAAATGGGATTTTTCCCAAAGTGCTAATTAGTACATTTATATTGGACACATTTTAAAAAAGCCTCTCTTCTTGCTGTTAGCAGGTAAACAAAGAGACTAGCACATTCAGTTTTTACTTATGCACGTACATCGTTCTACATTCGGCACATTTATTGAACCAGTACATCAAACTAATGTTTCAGACCCTTCAGACCTTCCCCTGAGTAATAGCTGGTTTGAGATGATGAGATAATAACAACGCTTTTTTCTGGAAAAGGTCTGCAGGGAAGAAAAGTTTGATTTACTGTTTCATTAAACAGCAGCTAGGAGAAATCTGTGTTCTGCTTTAAACCTCGTGTTTGTCGCCATTCAACGCACTCTAATATAGTGATAATCTTAAACCACAAATTTATCATCACATCAGGAATTGAATGAGGGAGCGTATTAATGTAACACAACTAATTAACTGCTGGGGAAAGATTCAGGATTACTCTAACGTTAAGTGTTAGCACCTAGCAGCAACTGACTCATTTTAGGATCTTTGTTCTCCTCACTCTATGGTTAAATGTGACTGAGCAGAAAGTATCACTGTGTCATTTTTTAATAGACTGTCCTCATGGGTTCAGCTCACAGACAAGCTTGGAAGAAAAGCACCTGACAGCGGGCCTGTCGGTCCCCCTGTCCAGTGTGGATAAGGGCCTCATTGTGCCTCCAAGTTCAGGGGAGAACAATGCTGTGAGGGGAGCACAGTGCGGCCATTGTGTCAGTCTGTGTGACACTGGATCCCAGCGCTGACACCAACGCCACGGCTGCAGGATTACACGGCTGGACGGAGGCGAGGGAGGAGAGGTAATGTCCTGCCTGGAGGTCATGACATGTCCGCAAATAACTACACAAGACGGCGAATGAGTGGTGTAACAAATGAAAGAAACCACCTTAAAATGCAAGCTATTCTTTATTCTTCTGTTGGCTGATTTTGTTGATATACAGTCCTTAACCGTTCACTCATTTTCAAGGTGCTACTTTACTTGTAATGTTGGTCATCAAGGAATTTAGATTCATTCTTCTGTTGCTAATGACACAGCAGTGGACTAAACTGAAGACTTTTATGTAAAACATATTTTGCGGGGGCAATCTAAATCCAAAGCAGGCTATGTTAAGTGTTTACTGACAGCATTAAACGCTGCAATGAAAAATGTAAACATATGAGCATAATGAATCACGTGAGATGCAGCATTGCTGAACATTAGGAATAAGCAGATGAGCAAACTCAGCACTTCGAGAAGCTGCTTTAGTATTGAGTGAGACTTATCATGAAGAAGATGCTGACAGCCCCTGGGGGTAGTTTTGCTTGGGTAGCTAGTTTTCGTGTAGAACTTAGTTTAAATCTAAATTCGACAGCCATTTTGGTGGGAGATCGGACGTTTGTTTTGCAAACCATCTTTAGTACAACTAGACAACAGTCTGTAAGTCAAGTATGGGTGGGTGGGATAAAAACAAGACAATCTCTGCCATCAAAACCTTTATGATGCAATATCTAATACAACAAATGCCATAAATATGAAGTGACTTAATAAATTAATCATGAGACAAGATGGGCTTCAGTATTAGGGATAGACCAATTATCAACTTGGTAAATTACTGAAATCATTGGTTTTTTTTGGGGGGGGTTTGTTTTGTCCAATTGCCACCAAATATTATACATTTGAAAATGTGTAATTTTGGCTATGATGTAGCCACCTCTCTCTGTGAAGTCACCACTCTCTGGTCTCTCGTTGGTTACACTTCATGAGTACCAGCAGATCAACAATGAAAATTCTCATCCTGCAAAGTGACTGAAAGGTAGAACATTTGCCTCCAACACGTAGTGAAGTGGAGTTATAAAGTAACACAAGTGGAAATACTAAGGAAAGTACATGAAAAAAATTGTGATGATTTTGACAAATATTGGGATTGAGATATGATTAACACTAACGGAGATGATCCTTTTGGCCCCATAATTTCAATTTCACTGAAAAACTATTACAGTCATGACATTTGCTGTGGTCTGAACCAGACGAACATGTTTTCTTACACCTGGAGAGGGTCAGGACATCTCTGCAGCACTACAGTACTTCATTCTAATGCTGCTTGTCAAATATTTTACCTTTAACAAATAATTGCAGCTTCTTGCAGCTTGGACATGCCAAGTTTGACTCTGCAGATGTTTATTGGTTCCAAATATTCGTTGGCAACCTTCTTGATAACTAATAATCAATATCGTATTTGGTCCTGAAATAGAAAACTATCCCTTTTCAGTATAATTAACTCGGAAAATCTTAAAATCAATCAGAGAGATTTGTAAATCTTACATTAGGGTGGGGCAATATACCGTGATGGTGATATGAGAATTTGGCTATTGTCTTATCATGATATGGCACACATGTCGTCTTTTCTTCGCTGTACCACTTCTAATATTTACCATTACAGGCAGAGGTGTAAGTCGTGGTGTTACTTTCCCTCGATAAGTATCTGCTACATAGACAACACAGACCTGACACAGTACTGAGTAGCCTCCAGGTTTGAGAGTAGCTGTTTAGATGAGATACATCCTCAGAGTACAAACCCTGAGTGAACAAGAGTACACAAAGACACCTAACAAATTCCATCTCAGTTAGTCTACAGAGCTCGTGCTCTATTGTTTGGCTCTCACAGCGCATGTTGTTGTAATGTAACAATATAAGTGATCCCAGTCAGAAAATCAATTATCTTCCATGTCAAATTCACCGTATTTAACCAATTATAGTTTCCTCGGCCTGTAAGAGGAAATCTAATCCTTTCCAGTAACCACAAGGGGGGTCTTTGTTTCAGACAATTTAGCTCACTAATTGGGTGTGTAATCCTGTCTGTCTCTCCCGCAGCACATTCACACCCGGGAATCAGTTGGCATTTCCCAAATTTGTTCTCTTTTCATCACTATGTTAACAGAGAGAATATTCACTGTACCATCAGGGTTTTTAGAGGAGATTTATATTTCATTGATGCTAACATTAATATTACACACTAAGTCTATAATAATTACCGAAGAATTTGCCAGAATTTAGCTGTATTTGGAGGGAAATTGTTATATTTCCTTCACATAAAAAGTCTGTCCAAAATTTAAATTATATTGAAAACTTTGAAGTGTACGGTTGTATCATGACAATATGAGCATTTATTTTATTTAATTGTGTTTTATGACATTATAATTAAAACAAAGTGAGTCGTTGTGTAGAAAATCTGAAAATTATTCTTTGTGTAAACCCGTCTCAATTGTTGGCACGGAACGATATGAAGATTTAATGTCACCATTATCTTGTCCAACATGTATGCAATTCACGATATTATCCCAATAATCATCAAAATATTCTTAGAACTTTAAAACAAAAACGAAAATTGCGCTAAAAACACATTGGATTCACTTTTTGTACATTTTGTTCACAAACAAATGTCTTATTGCATCACAGAAAGGACAGGCATGTTTGTTGATTTTTTTATGAAAAACAAACAATTGAAAAATCGTATATTAGTAATCATAAATCATAAGGTGTTACTGCATAAATAAAGGATAAATAAATGGTGGTAACTTAATCTCCCTGTCACTTTGTAGTTTGGAATCAGTAGTATTTAGACACATTTGATTTTACGTATGGCTTGAACATTGCATCCCATCACAAAATGTCTTCAGCCATGGTGAACCTAAGCCAGCTTTAGGCAAATTCAAAATAAACCAGGAAACCAATACAAGATTGTAAAAACTGTGTTTTTTATTGTGATCCTCAATAAAAAAACTTTCAACATCCCATCCCTACGTGATTTATGTTGAAAGTATAAGTGAATAATGGTATATTCAAGATTGAAATTTGTGGCCAACATTACAATGTAAGCACTCTGTTGTTTTGGATATTTTGATTAAGAAAACATTTGCAAATTTAGACAACAAGGATTTTAAGAAGTGGCTGAGTTTCCAGTGATTATCATCCATGATGATTGAAGCAAGAGTGGTCAAATGCATAAACTGCACAGTAAACTGAGCGTCACTGTATCAATGCAAGAACCATTAAAAAACAGTTGTGGTGACTCGTCCATTTTGGGGCGATGAATTTTGAGTGTTTTGGGAGGAGCTGAGGTCAGAGATCAGGTGAGGGTCAGGGTCAAAGGTCATAATGTCTCCGCAGCAGAGACTTGACGTCTGGCCATCATCAGCCAGTAACAGATTCAGATACAAACACAAGAGGATCCAAATCTGATATGGTTTTCTGGGGCTCTGTATCAAACAAGATGACAGTTTGGGTTCAAGTCTGTCTATAAACAGCAGTTTTTGTCGGTACTTTCTAAAAATGTTGCCTTATTTTTGAGCTGTTGCCATTCAGTTATGAACACCGGAGCACGCCCAAAACTGCTGCCACACCCCCTCCTAATCCCTCCAACCCCCTTCAAACCACACTGCACTCAATAAATCATTACGGGTGCCACACATGGCTGCAGGGACGGGTAAGGGATATACAGCAACAGCAGAGGTGTGAGAGTGTGTGAAACTGCAGTCTATGATTTCCTTTCAGCTTCATCTACAGTTACACTTCTTATCCAGCTGTCAAAGAAAAAAAAATTAAACAAAATTTATGGACGTGTTGAAGAAAGGTGGCGCCAAATAAATGCAATTCTTACATACCAGACAAAGGTTTTACTTGATTGCATTTCAGGTTTCCATGTAAAGACAAAGAAATCAACAATCAAGGCCAAATATCACCGTTTTGGAGGTCGTGTCAATGACACTAAATCATGTCAAACCTGTCATTATTCGGTAGTGACAGGCTCAATTATTGTACTATTAAAATAATCGGCAAGTATTTGGATAATCAATTAATTGATTTAGGCAATTTCATGAGACAAAAAAAAAGTCAAATTTTTCTGATTCCACTACGTCGTTTGTGTTGGCAGACTAACGCTGCAATGATTAGTCGATTAATCGATTACTTGATCGACAGAAAATTACTGATGATATCCACAAGTGATTAATTGTTTCAGCCATTTTGCTGATTCCAGCTTCTGAAGTTTGAGGATATGCTGCTTTTCTTTTGAATTTTTGACAGTAAAGGAAGAGTCTTTTGATTTTGGCAATTTGGTTGGACAAAAGAAGCAATCTGAAGATGTCATCTTTGGCTCAGGGAAATAAATTGATGTGGTTTCACAATTTATCTTTATTTTTACATTGGAAAGACTAAAAGATTGATCAATTAAAATGGCTCTGTGAAACATCCATGTTGGGCTGGAAGCCAGTCGTTACTTTGTTAGTGGACTCTAAACTAATGTTAGTGCTGTTAAAGAGCAGAGAGAAGCACTGAGCCGAGGCACTCAAGATTGTAAAAATCCACAGTCCAGCAGCATTACACAACTTAAATTCTCTATAGGCTTGTAGAAAACCAAGAGTGACGGGAAAGGCCCAGTTTTTCATGCCGTGTTACAATAGCCAATTTTAGATAGAAAAGGCGGCACATTTTCTGCAAGGTAAAAGGCGGCAATGTGCCACCCTGTCTTTCTAAAACAGAGATGTAATATACCTCCTTTTCCAAAAACCTCCACTGGGGTAGCCGTAAACATGTGAAGTGAAATAAAGCACGAAATTGGGCAGTGAACAGTGAAAACGAATTTGTCTTCAAAATAAGAGCTTTACATTGCACCCCATTGGAGTTTAGAAGCGGACAACGAAGAAAGCTACAGAGGCCGAGGAGATGCTAGCATCTCCCGGATCTCAGCGGCTTTCCAGTTGCTCATCTTGATGTCCATGGATGAAGTGATTGACTGACTGCTGTGATCAGCTGTTTCCTGGTTTTAAAACTCCCCGGCTGTGGGGCGCACAACAGTGCACGTCATCGACACCTCCGCCCATCTCACGCAATTGCCAGCACATTGACGTCTCGGATTTAGATAGCAATGGAGGAGGAAACAAGACTACTCTCCAAGGCAGCAAATTGGCGGACCAAAACAGACCCCCAATTTATCACCCTCTGTCTAAATCTGTGGACCGAGCGGCATAAAGGACAGCCAAATTAGTGGCTTGCTGCCCTGTATAAAAACAGCTAATGTTTCACCCCAGACACTAAAAAATTGATTGATTGATTGATTGATTAATACATGTTAATGTTATGTGCATCAAATTGTTACATAGAGCCCCTTTAATTGAGGAAAAAATTATGAAAATAACAATTAGCTGCAGCCATATTGCAGACAGAAAGTAGTACTGCAGAGAACCTGGCTGAGGAGGAGAAAATAAGATTCAGAGCAACCTTTGTTCATGCACACAAAGCCAAAACTCAAAGCCACACACAAAAGCTGCAGCTCCATTCGCAGTGGTTACTGCAGATGGGAGAGTAAACAGGCCGGATCTTTATGTGCAGATTTGCTGAGAGCAGCAGTGCATCAGCTTGGGATGATGTCACCTGCCGCTGTGCTGCCCACTCAACTTAAGCAGAATGTCTCATCGTCCTTCACAGAGGAGACAATTAAGCCTGTGTGAAGGACGGAGAGACAGAGTGTGTGCAGAAGAAAAGAGAGGTAATGACAGAGAAAGAGTGTGTGTTTCTTTGTCACACACTTGGCTTGATGCCACACACTGCAGGCGGACGTCTACATGCCTCCTTGAAGCTGTAGTGAGGCGGCAGGGACCGAGGAGCACCAATAGGGCAGCTGATTGCTCCGAGGCCGTCAGCCTTCAACCGTTTCCTTTCTCTTCTTTCACTCACTCGCAACAGGAAGCATTTCTAACAAGACATCATGTGCCAGAGAAGGGTAAGGTTTACCTTTTCAGCTTAGTACTCAATTATAATTCAGAACTGGTCAGGTAAGTTGTAAATTACAGAACACGTACTTAATTGCCTTTGAAGCTCCTTGCTGCAGTTTGTCTTAATCATCCTGTCAATCACTTGTCCTACAAAGACAAACCCTGTTCATCTGCCCTCGGATCCTTGGATGCTTTTGTCCATTACTTCTGTGTGTGAGGCAACAAAGAGGCCACGATCCCAAAATGAAGATAAAATAAAGAGCAGGAGGTTTCTTTTCTACACCACCTTCAAAATCAGACATGACAGGTTATTCATATCTACAGATATGAAACTTTACTGTCGTGGTTGACTTTTCAGCCATTATGCCCAGGCCTGGATCTGGCTTTATAAATTGCATTCCTGAGCATCTTTTTCATTAATTTTCTCCAACGTTTAGACAAAAACAAAAAATACAGCACAGTATTTTACTACACTGCATTTCTACTGCCATCCTTCAAAGACTACATGCTGACAGTGTTTGCATATTACATGTAAATGCAGAAAAACACCCTCAGCAGTACAGGGATTAGTTCAACAGAGCTCAGCTGATGTGTATGTCTCTGGGGGGGGGGTGAGCAGGTTTGGAGAGAAAGACTTAACACAGTGGGAGCTGGAATGATATCAGGGTCTCACAAAGCTGTGAAAGACGAGTCAAACGATGCAGAAGCAGGACATTAATATACAGAACACAGTTATGAATTGTACAGTATGTTTGCTGACTATTGCAGTTTGGCGGCAGACTAACACATCACTGCACAGTGATCATAAGTCATAAAAAAAGAGAGAGAACGAAAGAAAGGAATCTACAACCACACAGAATTTGAAGTAAAACTGTCTGTAGTGCCAAAGCAGGATAGATGCATGACAAAGATCCTCTGCGGCTTTGGTGGATACTTTAGAAGTGCCTTGCTGTTTAATGAGACGGTACATTTTTAGTATCAAAAAACGTTGCTAGAAGTGGTTTCATGCTCTGCTCATTCAGCCAGACGGGACCACCTACTGCAGCAGACAAAGAGCTGCGAGCACCGTCTACTTTCACTGAACAGCAGGCCTCAGACAAGCTGCAGGGAAAAAACCACAAGCACATGAAACCTCTGCATCAGTCAGACACAAATCCATCACGGACAAAAGCTTTAACTTCCTATCTGTATAAGTAACATTCACAAATATTATACCAGTATGTCTTTATGTCTGTATAAGTAACATTCACTATTATTATACCAATATGTACAGATTGTACTCTGCGTGACATGAGGGATGTGGTTGCCATGGTGACCGGCAATGGGAGCCAAGAATTAAAGTCATAATCCGATCCCAGCAGGGTATAATGCTGGTCTGGCCGACTAAAAGATGGCAGGAGGAGGGGCATCAGAGAGACGAACTCAGTCAGCGTCCCGCCACCCATCACACACCTCAGGATGATGTTAATTCACTGCCGGCCCAACTGGTGAAAAAGCCACAACAATTTTCTCTGTGCCACCATCATTTAAAAGGCTTTTATCATATAATTATTCCTGACCTGCAGGGGTAATTTTACCTCTTCTGAAGTATAACCACTTAGTCAGGCTTATATTATACACTGTTAATTGCACAAAGCTGCCATCTCAGTCAAGGTTAAACATCCAACATATGTTTAGAGGATATGAAATATTAATTTGCTCACAGCTGAGTTGGGAAAAAAAGTTGTAGTAGTTTTAAATTCAGCACAGTGATTCAAATATTAAAATAAAATAATCAATATCTCACAAAAATTGCAAACCATTATCAATCCAGCAGGGAACTCTCCTGCACAAAAATGTAAGACAAACATTGAAAAGTTAATGGAGTTTATTCTGAGCTGAGACCCATACTCCACCCAAGTTTCAGGAAAATTGTTAAGTAGTTTTGCTGACAAATCAACAAACAAACAGACATGGGTGAAAACATGACCTCCTCGGCAGAGGTAATGAAACATTAGTTGCACATCATCTGTGTAACACATTCTACCCTTCGGCCCTCATTTCAGATAGGAAAAAAAAATATATGTTTATGGCTCTAAAAATGTCAAACATCCTTAATGCCACAGCCCTAAGAGAAGTGGGAGAGTGGATACCCGAGTAAGTATCAAAAACCTTCATTTCTTTTTCTCATCACTTTAACATAAACAAAAAGTTGTTTAGGCAACAGACTCCACAAACATGACATCAGTCAACAGACTTACCCTGAAACAGGTAAAAGCTCGCCCGTCTCTGCAAAGACAAAGACAGGGCTGAGACTTTATTCACTAAAGAACGTCACTCTTTTAAGTCTTGACTTAAGATCTGAAGGTTTTAGCCTGATACAATCCAAGAGCAGTAAAGATATCCAGAAGTGACACACTGGCCTTGCGTGGTCACAAGTACAAAATGTTGAGCCCAAGAGACAGAAATCGTATCAGCACAGCTTTGAACTTCTTTTGTCAAAGAGTTATGTTGAAAATGGGTTTATAGTTATCAACGTAAGATATAATTATTATTAAAAAACTATATTTAATTATATTAAAGGTGATGTTTGCTTTCAGTCTAAGAAATCATATTTGCTGTAGAATAAAAAAATCTCGATCTTCTGAGCAATACAAGTTTAGAATGATGGTTAAGAGTCATTTCTGTTTTTTTGTTATTGAACAGGCACGGCTGTAACCCCTCAGATGTCCACCTCCTGGTTACTTAACAGAGCAAAGTCAACTAAACCATACTTAAAACTTAACCACATTTATTCATAAAATGGTTTGTCTCAACAGACTTGTCACTGGGTGTGTAACAGAGCAACACTAAATACACAAAACAAATTCATCACCAATTATCACACAAGGCCAGAGCTGCCAAACACAAGGAACACACACCCAGGCCTCTGTCACGACACACTGCCTGTGTTTTATAATCTACACACCATGTTCATGGAGCTCTCCTGCTGACCTGAGCTCACCGGCTCATCTTCCTCTAATAAAGCTTTGGACATGCATGGATATCCCACTGATCCTCAAGCCTTTTGGAAAATGTGCTTTCAAAAACAAACAGGGCTGCAGCGAGTCCCCGTGGCACGCTGATAACGGCTTTACTGCTTCCTGCAGGTCAGGGGTCAGGGAGCAGACCACCCCATCATTATCGGGGGCGGGGAGGGGAGGGGAAGGTTAGGCAACAGGAGGTGTCAGCGAGGGATCATCTGTAGTTGTCGACATGGAGAGGAAAAACTGTCAGGCGAGCTGGGGTCAGTGTTAGAGGGAACATGGAGCCGTTCTTCCTCTCAGTGCCATACTTTTCAGTACAGTTGGTGAGAAACATCTTTTGGAGGTCATGTTAGTGGATCTAGCAGCTTACTGTGTTTCTGACATATCTAATGTCACTCAGGGCTAATTCTGTTTTTTGTCATTAGCACTGGCTGCTCTGTTAAATTAGCCTGAAGCTTAGATAGCCAGCTAACAGCATATGTCAAAAAGCAGCTGTCTATTCAGGTTAACTGTGCTGACTCCTCTCAAGATAGTCCAAGCTGAAGAAGAAATAACACCAGTACCAAAGATAACATCGGGCCTTTAAAAAAGCAGCCTAAATGTAGTGTATTACTAATGGCCTACCTAATTTATACTTTTTTCTGTCACAACCACAATTAAAAGGTTTATTTTCCTGAAACTAAAACTTCACTTTTTACATTTTATTTTGATTCATATTGAATGTCTAACAACAAAAGACATGTGTGCCAAATACAATCAGTCCCTACGGTTTCTCTTCAGTTTGCTTGGAAGAAGACCATGACCCATAATCTTCAGTCTCCTACTTGCTGTTTCGTTCACACCTGCCACAACAAATGCAACTGAAGTGTAAAATGTCCCCCAGTTTTGATCCAACCAATGCCTGGCGTGAAAATGGTTACAGAATAGATTCACATTACAGAAAACTGATTGCTCAGCGATGTTTATAAAGCTTCCCTCTTTTTCCAGCCTGGTTGAGACGCTTTATTTGTGGATACATGTGCTACGAATGATGCGTCCTTTTCAGGAGTGGAAACACTCACACAAACACCCCCACACATCAAAACTAATATAAGAGGTGTTTAATTGAATTTGGATCATCTAGCACAACAAATAAACTCTTACTACCTGGCAGGACTAATATAGGGCTGGTAATGTAATGATGACAAGCACCTCATATGACAAAAGTACAGCCTCAAAACGACACACTAACAGTGACTAACAGTCACGAGTGTTATGACAAGACAGATGTCGTCTGCAAGGCTCCTGACGAAGATTTTGTGCTGGTTGCCTGGTGCCACGAACCTTTTTGTTTGAGGTGCACCCAATTACAAATTTGAATATAATTTCTTAAAAAATGATGTAAAACGATTGTTAAAAGGAATATAAGGTGCAAATACATGTTTTTGTTTTTTTTTTACAGCACATGCAACAAAAAAAAAATATATATATACATATATATTTTTTATCTTAATCTTTAATCTTTTTTTGCATTTAAGATGCTGGAATCTGAGAATTTTGACTTTTTTCTTACGAAATTATTCAAACTGCTTATTCATTAGAAAAACAATGCTATGTTTATACAAGTTTTTATGTCCAGTTCTGGGACCCTTTGTTTTGCACTTAAGCACAGATGATGAGCTCCCACCAGAATGGCAGCAAATATTACACGCCTGTTTTAGCAAGCTTTGTCTGTACATCTACACAGTCATCAATCAACTACTACTGCAAGTTCAGTCCAGATTTCTTAAACATTCACCACAGACAGATTTAGACATAATATCATTACATTTCCAATAGAAAAGAAGAACAAAATCATAACATGTTGCTCTATGTGGACTTTTCTCAAAGATTCCACTTCACTGCTCAAATCACAGGGTCAGTTCTGGACTGTAGTGTCATTCAACCATGCGATGTTGACACAGGAGTCCCATCTCTGTGTCAACCACAAGCCAGTGACACAAAAGCTAGCCGTGAAAATGTGAAGAGAGAGAGCAAGAGAGAGAGAGAGAGAGAGGAGCGTGAGTGTGTGTGTGTGTGTGTGTGTGTGTGTGTGTGTGTGTGTGTGTGTGTGTGCACACGCGCGTGCACGAGTGGGTGAGGGACACATCAGCCAGCCACCATCTGCAGCTTTCAAGGCAGCCTGATAGCAGATAATAGGTTAGGTAAACAGTCGAGGTCGGATGGAAGTCAGCTCGGCTCCACATTTAACTGTTTGCGCCTCCGTCAGATAAATTACTTTATTCTTTCTTGCCATTATTTACCTGTGGGTGGCCAATCAACACCCACCACCCACGCCGAGGGTTCACACCTGCAGCAAAATTCAAATTACTAACACCTCATTAAGATGCAGATTCACACAGCTGCCACATGATGCCAGCAGGTGGTAAGGGTCATTTGCATACACTGCCTTCAGTACCGTTTTAATCCACGGCTGCTTTTTAGGTGCACTACTGTCTGAAGCAGCAAGGTGTCTGACAACCTCATTGAACAAAAGGTGTGAAGAAGATGTTGTATTGTTAAAGTAGCTGCCACCGATATCAAAGTATGGCCAATTTGGTCAAAAGTATCGTGATATTTGATTTTGTTGCCCAGTCTTAACATTTATGAAGTGTTTTTGAGGGGCTTTCAGAATATCACCCCATTTAAACACTTAATGTCGCCATACAACAGATTTAACCTTAGATATCAAATTTAATGGACAGACAGACACAGCCTAATTATGCAGACCAGCTCACTTAACATAGAAAATGCCTCCCTACTTATTAACTACAGAGACAGCCTCTTAACATAAATAACAAGGTGGCAGCTCACTATGCAAACAGAGCTATTTGTGACCTGTCCGAGGCCTATTTGTGATGTTCTGCTGGCAGTTTGATGGTGGAAGTTAAGTTACATCCACATCCTATTTGTGGCACCAGTTCCACATTTAGACCTCATCCCTTTTGCTGAGGCCTTAACTGGACAGATCTATACAGAGAGGAAAAGGCTGACGACACAAACTGAGGTGTGTTAAAATGAAAACCGAAGCAAGGAGCAAGATAATGACAAAAGAAAAACAGAAAAACAAAGGCAGCAGCAGAGAGAACAACATACTTGCATGGGTGTGGTGTGCATGTAAACTACTCTGTAATTACATCCAATTTATTCTGCATGACCAGCTTGTTTCCCAAGTGCTACATAATGGGGTAAAGAGGATGAGGGAGGAAATCTCTTGTCGTAAACCCGTCCACATGTGGTGCGTGTGGCGCTCTGCGTCAGTGCAGATGCGTCTGGCAGAAATGCGCTGACTCCATAGAGGTCGTGATATAGATAACTGAGGTCTTCAAGCAATGCTGCGGCCAGTCGAGTCTATTTTGGGGCAAGTTGAATATAAGTGTAGGCTATGCTTGGAATCGTCTTGGAATGGAAAAGCCTTCTGTCTAGAAAGAGGGTCATGAAGGTTTAAACACTGGAAATGTATCAGGGCTTCACTCAAATTATTGTGTTACAGGACAGCTTGTCACCATGACAAAGTCAGTTACTAAAGATACATTTTTGAATATCTGATCATTGAAAATGTCATCGAAATGATGAAAAACATTGCCTTGTGAGTGTAATTTGCAACACAATGAAACAAGGAATAGAGCATTGTCATATCATATTAGTCTGAACGTAAAGGTACTGATTTTATGAAGATATATAAAAGAAAAAAGTGGCAAATCTTCACATTTTAGAAGCTGGAGGCAGAATATGCTTGACTAATTGACTAACTGACCAATTGCTTAAAACACTTTATCAACTGAGTCAACAATGTTAATAAATAACAATTCATTTATCAACTAGAATGGCACACATTTACTGGTACCAGTTTCTCTTATGGCAGAATTTGCAGAGTGACTATTTTTGGGTTATAGTCGTTGGTCAAGCAAAATAAGCAAGCCTGAGAAGTCACCTCAATCCCTGGATGCTTGTAAAAGGACATTTATGACTTCTTCTTTTTTACATTTTATGGACTAAGCAAAGACTGTAGGCTTTTTTAACTGTTGCACTTATGACAGCTCATAAGAGTATCAGCTACAGGCTCGATTACAGGTATGGACAGCACATATACCTATCACTACTCGAGTGGCTACACTATAAAATAATACTGACTGGCAGCCTGAGAGCCATAAAATACAAAGTGAGTGATGTAAGGTCAGTTTATCTTACACTGTAACGAGTTCAGTCTATTCAGAGCTCCACTCTTCACTCTCCTCCTCCAACTAGTGCTGTAGGCGAAGTAGGTGTTATTCATAGCATCAGTCTGGGTAACTTGGCTAACACTTTAACACTTTGGCTAACACTTAAAAAGACAAGTGGCATGTGTGGAGCAGTAATACAGCACAATGTGAGCTCCCCTCAGGCAGCTTTTCTTATAAAAGAATGCGGATCATAGCATGAGGATGCGCTGGATGGAAACAACAAAGGTCACGCCAACAGTCACCGCTCCAGACAAAAGCAACAAAGAGAAAAGCCGGCTCCCCGAAGGCACTGTTGAACAAAATCCAAGTGAAATCTCATTTTACGGTTCGGACTGATGATTTAAATAATCAGGGTTGGTGAGGTTGTTAGTCCACATGAAATATCCATGTACAGTTGTCCCTGCTATTTGTTATGTGTTTACATTTTGTATTGTAATTTTTGAATTTACCCCTTTATTTATCCATCCATTAATCTTAACTTTTATTCTTCTATGTACATACCATATTTTCTACTTACTTTGTACCTACCGTTTTCTTTCATTCTTCTTAGGTGGCTCACAAAACAAATTGGATTCTGTTACTAGGCCTAATACTAGCAAAACCCTGTATTGATTGTAAATACTGTGTTTCATATGGGCCAACAGAGTACAGATTTCCCCAAATTCTGTCAGCAGGTGTTTAACGTGAATATTTAGCTCGAAGAAATTCCCTGTGTGAAAACTTTAAACAGCAAAGATGGGTATAAATATGACAGCAGGCTAACAGTTACAACAATCAGAGGAAATATAGAACAGCTCGAGACCAACACACACAGATTCACAATGCACCATGGGTCAGGGGCTAACTCCTGACAGACTGGCCTGGCTCAGTGGATGTGAACAAAGCACGAGGTCTTTAGAGAGGCTTTGGACCCGGCGGGGCTTTTGTGTTTGCATGGTGATGCCATGGGTAACCAACATGCATCTGAACGTAACATATCTGAGCTCCCACTGGTCCTCTGCCAGTCCTCTACAGGCCCTACCCATGGTACTTTATGCTCAGATTAGTATCATACTCATACACTTTGTTAGAAAAATAATCAGGGTTTAGCTTTTGTATGGATATCCTGACAAAACCCAGAAAATGTGTTATGTTTTTTTTTTAAACATATAGTACCATTTTCATTTAAGACTATAAATCATTGCTGCAACTAACAATAATTTTCATCACTGATTGATCCTTTAGATCCCTAAAATGTCAAAAAATGTTACTATTTTGTTACTATTTCCCCAAATCCAAGATGACGTCCTCAAATATTTAGTTTTTTCCATAACACAAAGATATTCGGTTTACTGTCAGAGAGGAGCAAGAAAATCAGGACATACTTGCATATGAGAAGCTTAATTTGGAGAATTTTGACTTTTTTGTCCCCCCCAAAGAATTACTCAAACTGATTATCAAAATGTACCCTTTCTCCATGTTTTCCAGTCATTCTGCACCCCATGTATCCTCCTAGTTGAGAGGCCCCTTGCCTCTGTTGGCACTGTAAACCCCCACAGCTATTGTCAGCTGTTGTCTCTCGTCATCTGTGTTACGGCCCGTTCTGGTCATTAAGCAATAGCAGATATCTGCTCTAATCGTGCAGCTCATTTTAACAAGCTTTTTCGCTCACAGTTAACCCTGTCTCCACAGTTGGCTCGTGAGCTTCAACCTGGGGCTTAGTCTTAGCCACTTATACCAGTTGCTGCATGCCTCCATGTCATTACATTAAAGTACGCCTGTAACTTAAGCCTTAAGAGGTTTACGGGCCTATTTAATTTCATTATCGTCATTGTTATGCCCTTCAGCTGACCACCAACAAGTCCTTACAGGGCAAAATAAAAAGAAAGAAACAAAATTTTCATGATGCGAACCATCTTTTAATTTCTCTTCTTCTTCTTCATGTGGTTTGAGAGCTTGGCACAGCAGCAAAACAGCAGCACACAAAGTTGTTAGAGCAGAAATAAACAGTATAAGTTGGTCCCTCTCGCTTTGATCTGCACTGCTTATCTGTCATCGCTGTGGAAATGAATGATAGCTGCTTTATGTTTGTTGTATTACAGCAGCAGGCAGGTCTGACAAGTCCTCCTGAGCCCTTCCCTTCAATGTACACCGACCATTTAAGACAAACTATTGTGACGTCTTGCACTGTGCAAATAAGCTGACTACAGTACATGCTGTACACTGTAGCCAGGAAGCTGTACTGTGCAACTCTTTCTCAACATTCAGCCTTTCTGTGCCTGGGTAAACACATACTATGGACGCAAATACATACAGAAAGCAAGTATTTGGAACTTTGCGTCTCTTGTAGATGTCTGAAAGAACAGGACAGCTTCTGTCGAGATAAGCTGTGGTCTTAAACTGATTAAACAATCTCGAGTGGACCTCTCAGTCCTTATGCAACCCTGTTTAAGGTAGTATGCAATCAGGGATCATGCATTATGGCTTAACGTGCACATTTAAAACCACTGGGCTCTCAGATAAGCTCCATACTGTTTCCACTGCATTTACATTTAGTTTACCCACACCTACTCTTGCGAACTACAGCAGTAAGCACAGCCAAATAAACGTGAGCTTGTTGGATTTTAAGCAGCTGAGAGAATGGACTGTCACACCCAATCTGAACTGGTTGAGCACGTGCATGGCGGGACTTGTCAACAGTCCTGACAAACTATTTTGCCAGTTGGTAGAAGTTAAAACATGCCACTGCAAACCATCACTACAGCAAAGAGGAAAGCAATGTTCTAATTACAACACTGGTTTTACAGGCATCATTATGTCCTGAACGCTTCAAAAAAGTAGATTATTAGAAGGAGTATAGAGTCTTAAACTGCCCAAAATATTTTACTGACAGAGATTAACTGTACTTAGTTGTCGGGGTACATTTTGAAAAGAGTACTAGTCTTACTTATGACAGGGTGCTAAATACAGGGCTGTAATTTTAGTTCCTGGAAGCAGAACACAAAACATCCACCTATTACTGGATAAATGCTGTCCTCCCTTTAGCTGCAATTTGCATGCTCTTAGAAAGACTCTTTTAGAAAGTGCAAGTCATTTCGAACACATACTTGCTGTATACCCAGTTTGGATAAACATGTATTTTTGGTTTTAGTTCGTGGTCATAATTTGTTTGAACTTCACAAACATCCTGTATCATAATCATGAGAGGATATTGGCTTTTATGTCATTTATGTCGATTCAAACACATCACACATTAGTTCAGCTCTATGGTCAGTTTTGAAGCTATTGTTTGTGGGCCTGTCACGCTGCATTTCAATATATTCCTATGAATCAGTCCAGTACAACAGCAACAACACAATGGCATTGCCATGATTGGTTAAGGATCCTGCCAGTCAAGCTCCCCGCAACACTACCTGATGGTCTCTGGTCCGATTTTGATGACTTAACTTGATTATCTTGACTTGCCCATGAAAACTTACTTGAAATGGGGCAATATGACATTTTACCACAGATCGCAATAAAAATGAAAGAACAAAAAAAACCAAACACTCAGGATTGACTGATCTTGGTAAATTTCTATTGTTGTGATAATCTTGAATAGCCCACATCTTTATGTCATTCCAAAGTCCTAGACCTGTCAACATGACTGAAAGCACAGCTTGCCAATCGCATCCCACACTAAAAAAGGAAAATCAGTGGAAACAGGGAGATGAGGTTCCCACCTTCAGAACCTGCTGGGACACCTCAAATCTGATTACCATCCCGCTCTGTTCACCAAAACAAAATTGTTCAGTCTATAAAATGTGAAAACTGCTCATCACTATTTCCCAGCGCCTAAAAGATGTCTTCAAATTGCTGCTTTTTTTTTCAAAGCAACAGTCCAAAACCCAAGCCCTCTTCATTTACCGTCATAAATGACTAAGAAAGGCAGCAAATTTTTACATTAGAGAAGCTGGAACCGGCATAAATGACTGAAGTTGAATCAACTGATTATGAAAATAATCGTTAGAGCTCTACTTTGAGGGATAAACAGAAAGGCTCACGCAGATCTCCTGCTGGACTCTATGCTGGGTGAATCACCTGACAGCAGTACAGACTCCGGAAAAGTACGTGGCACACTTATATCCCCACTCAGACACTGGTCACTCTGTTAAATATCGTTGATTTGTGATTTACATATCAGCTCCAGAGACCATTTTTCTACGTAAGCATTGGAATTCACTTAAATTAGCTTACTTTAACTTAACCTGCATGTTCTACTCTGCTTCAGTAAGGCAGCCTGGTGGTTTCATACAACCAAGATCACGTCTGCCCCTTTCTCAAATTTAACTGACATCTTTTGACACTGCTTGCATCAAAATTGGTGTATTGTTCTATTTTACAATGGATTTCACTCTGTATGACTGCTCTGGAACGAGGCCCTGGCTCTCTAATCTGACCTGACATCAAAACATCACATATGTTCATGACATTTGAACATTTTCTGCTATAAATAAACCTCTGCTGCAAAATGTATACCATGACATCACATCATCTATGTTTAAAAGCTACATATCTGAGGTGAAAACAAACACACCAAAACACACCAAATTCAGATCACATCACCAGCATCAAAATGAAGATTTTCCCCCATCCAAGAGGGAAGCTCTGGACAAAAATGCCCAACACACAAACAATGATGATGCACTTTTGGGAACAAGTGCACACGAGGGGGAGTATTAGGAACACAAGGAGCAGGGACAAGGTGGAAAACAAAACAAAGATGAATGCAACAATACAGCCATTATCTATCATTTCATAATCATAAAATGGTCTCTGCATGGCTCTGAATGGGAGACAGAGGGGGAGACTGGTTTCCAATTATGCCACTGTCACTGTGCCACCTCACCAGCTGGGTGGGAGCGGCCTACTTCAGCACAATGGTACATTTAAGTGTGTGTACTCAGAGGAGAAGGAGTCTGATTCTGATTCTGTCTCTTTTCTGCAAAAGCTAACAGGCTGGAATCTCTGGAGCCACTGGCAGTACTAACAGGAGCTGCCATGAACGGTCCACTGTCCTTTCCTTGAAACCTGGCTGTCAGTGAAGCTCTTCTTTCATCGATTAGCTGTCTCTCTGCAGGAGGCTTTGAGGAGAGAGGCCCAGCTTTAGGAGGCACACTGGCTGATTGTCTCTCTCCCACCCTCCCTGTCTTTCTTTCTCTGATAGCTCAGCCGTTACAAAAGATGATATCATCCCTCTTCGCGCAGGCCTGAGGGTGCTGAAGACAGCCACGTATGTGTGTGTGCACCTGTGCAAAGGGTGTGATGCTTCATCCTTTTTTTGCAGAAGAAGGGGACTGTGCATCAGCAAATCTCAGCGGAGGTGAGCCACAAACAGACCAAAGATGTGCCCCCGAAAGCAGGCGGCAGCATCGAGAGTTTATGTGGATCTGGGTCACGGTGCTCAAAGTGAAATGAGGCTGATAATTTATAGAACCGGAGAGCGAGTGGGTCAGCAGATGTTGCCGGTTGACCTGCAGGTGTTTGCTAGGCCCGCGGGACTGACTGACAGGTGGCACCGGGCAATTAAGACACAGCTACGCATTAAAAATAAATAAAATAAAATACATTTTTGCGACTCACCTCAGTGCCACTCGGACTGAGCTTTCATCCTGCCCCGTCGTCATGATTCCTCACAAAACAGTCGATAGAAAAACAACAAGAAAAGGCGTATTTCTCTGTGTTGGCTGCTTGCCCTGGCAAAACAGCGAGAAAAAAGTGCGCAGGACCGAGCACCGGAGCTGCTCACCTCGACTTCAGCGCCGCCATGTAAAATT
>CAEMYA010000045.1:849240-862885 GCA_903131615.1 Diplodus sargus | reverse complement strand
CGTCCACAAACATATACACACACACACACACACACACACGTGAGGGACGCTTGATTCACGCGCCGCCTTGCCTCTCTCTGCTCCGTTTACGCACCGGGGAGGGAGCCGCAATGCGTCAGCAAGCCACGCCCTCTCCTGGGAAACGGCTGCGAGGTGACGTCATGACAAGGGTGTTATGCACATTTTTGTCACATAGTCAAAAAAAATATTTCGATTTGAAAACGATTTACACCATATAGCCTACAGTTTAGTGTCTAAGACATTGTTGCAACAGTGTGTGCAAATCAATGCAAATCAAAATGAATAATTCATTTCATTCGAACAAATGGGAATTATAATAAAATCAATCATTTCTTTCGTATATAAATTAAACTGTTTAAACTCCCAACAGTTACCAGTTAGAAATGTGTATGCGTGTGCATTTGTGACACCATTTTGGCTTTAAGTTGTTGATATCTTGAGTAGCTGGTCTGGTCTCAGCAGTTCCTCCCCAGAGTCTTATTCTGTTATCATGGTTGGTCTGGTCACAGCCTCCAGGACTATCTTAAAACTCCGGACCTGAAAAACTGGACTGCATCCTATGAGTGTATGCATAACAGACATAAGTGCTGGGAGGAGGGGACAACGCCCTGGGATCTCTTTTGGACTCATTTAAGACTCATGATTGGAAGTCATTATAGAATGTGAGTGAATGTGCTACACATGTAAGCTCTGTCACTTCCATATGTTCCTTTTTGTTATTATTCCCTTTTTTTATTTATTTGTAAAATACATACTTATTTTTTACTGCTTTTCTTTTCTATATACCATGTTCAATATGATCGATGCCGGGATCCTAGAGGATGAGGAGTATGAATGCCTGTACCACTTGCCTTGCATATGTACGCTAAACATTGTCATAACATAAAATTCAATCCAAATTTAAATAACAAAAATAAGAAATGTCTGAGTGTCTAAAACACATGACAACTGTACTGCCAAATGTAATGTCTCCACAGCACATTTTAATTGCTTAAACATCCATTATTTTTGTGCTATTTACTATAATCTTTTTACTTTATTGTATTCTTACTAGAATTGTTGTCGTATTGCCATGTGATTTCTGTTCTGTTCAATCTGCAGATTATTTTTCTTACTGTGACTGAACAAGAAGTACATCAGGAAATGTGACCACAAAATCTCAACTATATGTCCATTTACAGCTTGTGTTTTTGAGATAAATGCTCTTTTACATGTATGTTTTTAATCAGGATTTCTTGGTTTTATTTATCAAATCTGTGACAGTTCATAAAACGCATCCTGACATTTGTGCAATACTCCTATCACACACCAACGGGGATCTAAAATTGTATAATTTAGGCCTACTAGCACTGAATGGCCAAAGTAGGTAAAGTTAACACAAAGCAAAACTTCGAACTACATACACTTCATTGAAATACGGTGAAGAGATCCTGAGGCCAATGCGCAACTCATTATGACTATTGCTTCTGCCAGCAATCAATGGCAGCGGTTTCTCTTAAGGTGACTTCTCAACGTAACAAACAAACAAACAAACTGTGAAATGGTTTCCTTTGTTTCTCTTTTCAGAGAAAAAAAAAAGGTATTTCTGTCCTTAGTGATACGGTGAAATAAAGCCTGTTGAACTCCAGGCAGTTATTGTACTTCAGGGCAAAGTGATCAAGATAATCTTCATTGTATGAAATGGGCACTTAAAATTATTTTATGACATACATACAGATATTGCTTGTACCATATTAAAACAAGATTGTTTGTATATGAAATCTGGACTAGATGCTTGCAAACCAGCAGGTTAGTGCAATCTAAAATATACGAGAGGTCCTGAGTTACTCACTCAAGTGAACTTTCAGTGCCACCCTGTGGCTGTTGAACATAACTACTGTGAAAGGGTGCTGGAGAGGTTTAAAGATTAAGTGGGAACTTGACATCAACTAAGGAAGTTTCCGTGGTATACAAGCAAATTGAACACAACCTAACTTTAGGCACATTTTATTCTTTATTAATATTATCACAAATATCTCTGATTACACAAAAAATACTTCTGATACATCTGAAATTAACTGACATCTTTGGGTTATAAGGTGGGGCATGTGTTCGCTTTTTCTTTACGTAGAAAACATTTATTTAGTTTGTTTCTCTTTTCTTTTTGCATCACTGTCAACTGTGATGGAACTCAGTATTTTCTTATAAACAAAATATTTATTTGAGTGTGCAGTGATCTCTTGGTGTATGATATGTACTATGAATTCTGTAAATCATACATCCCAGATTTAAGTCATATTATGTTTTTGTGGCTGTTGTTGGAGCTCCATGTGTTATAAAACAAATAAAAATAAAATGTAGCAAAAGGTCATGGAACAAAGCCCGGGATACATGTTAAGAGTTGGATTTGTGTGTAAAGGCCTCCAGCACTCCACCCTACAACTTCCTGCTGGGCGATAATACCATCAATACAGGGGTCCCATTACAAGCCTATCAAGTTACTAGCACAGCAAGGCAGGCAAACTACAGGCTCACTAATGACTCAACACATGTCAGTGCACATTATAGTGAAGCCAAGCCAGAGACTGCATGCTGACTGGTTCACGAGACACTGAACAGAGCAATTTCAACAAAGAAAATTTGTCCTGAACAGTGTAACTATGACAAAGTTTTCCTCCCATTCACTGCAGATCTGCACTGTGCAAATCCATAGATCTACAACTGTCGTGTTCACACTCAAAATTCATCAAACTCAACTTGAGTAAAGCTTTCTCTTACAAATATAGGTTACAAAATAAGATAGGTGATTTGGATGAAAACTTAAAACAACATTTAAGGGGCAGGTTCACCAAAAATTATAAATAAAACATCAACAACAACCTATCTACCCATGCAGAGATACGGAAATATTAGGTCATGGTGTCACTGTGTCAGTCTTTTAACCATGTTTCATTGTGCTGGCAGAAATGCTATCTGCATAGGAAAATGGCAGAACTTTAATTGCAAATTAAGCAAATTAAGAAAATTAGCTCACACTGTTTTTGTAATTTGGATGAAATGACCCTTTAAACCCCTCTAAATATTGCCTTACAACAGAGTTAACTGAGGAGCTATTTGTTGTTTCATTGCTTTTGTTCTAACAGTACTCTGACATGGACTTATACATTAAATACATATACGAATACACAGCACACCTTCTGGCTCCCTGAATCTAAAGCATCAAACAAAACCAGAGTATACATGATAAACACTGACAGACACAATGTCACAGTTGACCACATGTCTTCAATGCGTGTGTGTTTATTTCCTAAATACCATATTGATGAATGGAATATGAGAGAAATGGATAGTGATTTAATTTACAGCCCGAGCATTTCATACACAAAACATATAGCAGAATGAACACAACTCATCTGTTATGATTTAAATGGTTTATGGCCTATAAATTGCTGTCTTTTCAGACAAACATCATTCTCAGTACACTTATCACTTTCGTTCCCCTGAGGATAAATAAGGTTGTACAAAATGGCTTACAATATCTGTGTTACAATACAAAAGTTTTCCTCTCTGAATTTCTCGCACATGCTGGTAATCGATAAGATTTACATGAATAGTGGCTGGATGTCATCACGACATTCCTACCGCTCGTGAGTTTTCACGACAAATATGACATGATGTGAAAGAATGACAGATCTGCAAACACAAAATGAGTAGCTATAAATACTGAAAAAAGGTTTGTTCCCATAGAGATTAAGGTCTTTGTGTAATATGAAATACACTCATCAGAAAACTCTTCAGGTTAAACATTCTTTAAAGCTCACAGGAATTCTACGTAACTAGAAAACTTAAAAAAAAACACTGACAGCAACATTTTCATCTATCATCTATTTGCACAGAAATGTCAATTTCACAGAAGATGACTGCATCAGAGACCTTCTGAGGGAAATCCTGTACAGTGCAAACAGGACCTTCTGGACAAATGTGATGTTAACTGTTTCGGACTACTTGGTCACCATTATCTGAGCTGCAAAAACAAATACATCAAATTTTAAGAACACTCAGCAGTGTTGTAGCATAGCAGAAAAGTTACTAGGACACTTAACACCTTGATACCGTACTTACAGTGATATAGGCTATGGCGTTGTCTGAATCCACTGCTCCGTAATGTGCTGGGCTGAACTCCGATCCTTGCTAGAAAATCAAAGACTTGAGCAACTTGTTCTAGCGACCTCACATTATAAACATCTTGTTCTTTCAAAAGGCAAGACACCAGTTTGGTTGTTAAAGTGCAATCTCTCCCACTGTACACGCAATAGCAGCAACCCACAATCAACTGTTTTGTTTGACACCAGCACCGACTAAGAGATTAAACCCATGTTAGTAGTTTTTAAACAGGAATTAAACTGCTGATTTTAAAGATTGTGCAGATATGCAAACGTCTCAATAAGCCAAATAAATCAATGAGTATAGTAAATAGTAAAGTGTTTGAAATAGTCCACGTTGTGGATCTAACATCTTAATACATTTAAAACTTCAGATAATTAAGGCTCACATACAAACAACTTCTTGCTGGAATATCAAAAGTCTGAGCGTAGACACTGACACCTGCAAAGATTTCTTTACAGTGTCTAAAAGAATTATTCACAGCCAGGTCACCTGGTTCCTGAACTCACCGGTAAAACAAAGACTTTTGACTAAAATGCTACTTGCTGGGAACACAAAAATCATTCCTCAGAGTTCATCTTTGATATCTTTAAGACACAGACGATCAATTTGTTAAACAAGAAAATTCCATGGAAGCGTACCACCATTAGTTTCAGTTTCAGTTCCAGATCATTTTGACATTCTATAGCTTTCCTGGAATATTAATTATTCCAGCAATATTGTACCCATGAACCCTGTTTACCCAAGTCCTTAGGGAGTCTTGCTTCTGTGCTTCCTTTTATGATGACATGGGGAATGATGTGAAACAAGAAGACTGCTCCAAAAAAAGAAGAAAAGTAGACCAAGTCCCAGCTGAGATAAAGGCAGACAAACAAAAACACCGAAGTTGGGCGAAAGAATCGGCCGAGCGAAAAAGAAAGAGCCCATTTGAATTGACTCATTGAAGAGCCGTAGAATTTTTGTTGTTTATGTCTGATTGCAGTCACCAGAGGGCGTCATGATCAACTTTCCTCCCAACATCAGCAAACCAAAGGACAGAGTGGAGAGAGAAAATCTTCCCCGTCTACTCTACATCTGAGGCATCGCTTTCAGAGAGGAGGCGGTTGTTGCCTTTTACCCGGATGTAGTGGATGTGGCGATTGTCACTTGGTGAGGAGACTCCACAGGAGCAGAGCTGACCGGTGAACAGGTTCTCGATTTCCTCCAGCCGCAGTCCCTGAGTCTCTGGGAGGCAGCCCTGGACGAATAGGAGGGCCAACACCACTAGGCCGGTGTACATGAAGAACGCCCCTGGTAGAGAGAGTTACATGTACATTTACATTCTGAGTTATGGCTGCCACTATTAAACACATTTTCTGTTTGTTTATAAATGATATATCTCTGATTCTGATATTGAATGGTAGTTAACGGACGAGCATTTATTGCTGCTTTGTCTTTAGCTGTAGCTTAGCTGTCTCAGTACACAGCGAGATGGTTCCAACAGTTTGTGATAAATGAATGGATTTTAGTTAAAAGACATATTTTTTACAATGTATGTACATTGTTTGTTTAGCCTCACGCTGCTTGTAAACAACACTCAGTTTAAGTCCATCTCATCTCCCTCGCCACTGTTGCTATAAACAAAATGTTGTTTATGGTGACCACGCCTGGTTATATAAAGAGTAAAAACAACATTTCTGGGCAAGACTAAAGCAAAAGCTGCTGGGAAATGCTTTCACGGACAACATATTCTTACATTTCTATTAAAAATAGACACATATCAGACAGCAGAACAGGAAAAAATCAGTACAAAGTGAACTAATGAACCAGGGCATTCTGGACATCACTCATAAGCTGAGCTGTGAGCAGCACAGAATGACGCACTCTATAGTAAAGTATGAAATGGGAATAATACATTTCCTCTTATGCATTTTCAACTACTCCTTCTACTCTGTAAACATGGACCAAACTGAGAAAGACCTACATCAGAAAAAGGTTCCCGAGTTTTGCTAGCTTCTTATCTGGCAAACAGTTTAAATAATTCAAAAATAGCATCCAAGGGCAAAGCAACGATCACAGACAAGACATGTTTGTGATAGAAGGTCTCAACGTGTATGTAAAAGCAGTTCATGCTATGACGATGTATTAACCATCATCAGACCTCCTGATGGAGTCTTACCGTAATAGGTCAGAAATTCAGCAACGTGAAGAAATGTCAGAGACACCAGGACGTTGAAGATCCAGTTGACCCCGGCTGAACAGGCGTTGCCGGTGCTGCGGGCCCATAATGGGTAGATCTCTGAATTCACTGTCCATGGCATGGGGCCCATACCTAACACACAGAGGTGCTCTTTAATATTCACAAAGATAATATGTACTGCACGTATCAATTCTTGATGGCAATATATTGTGTATTTGTTATTCTTTGTGATCGTAAACATGATAATTGTTGGTTCAGGTGTTTGTTAGCAGGGAGATTTATTGCCATGTTAAGGGTAAAACACACGAAAGCATCCCATTTATTTGCTAACTTTTTTGTGCATCAGCCAAAATGGGTTATGTAACAGCACATGAAAGTTGTGTGTTATTTTTGTGGCATTCTCTCTCGTAAATGTGTTGCATATATATATATTTATATAATATGATTACTTTCAAGCAAATACAATCTTCTTTTAGATATAGAATCTAGCTCAATCTGACAGCTATCAGAGATGGTTTGGAACATAATAAGAATACGACGACTTTACTTAAATTCGCTGGGCGACTGTTAGATCTGAGATGTTTGAAAGACACTGAGAAAGTAGTTTCAGACCTGGAGCAAAGCATGCAAGGTAGAGGAGGAGGCCCATGAGGACGATCCAGGAGTAGGATGTTGGACAGTAGTTATAGGCCCAGAACAGGCTGTCAGTTGCCTCTGTCTGGTTTGAACACCTGCATGAAAAAAAAATGTTGCAAGAAACCAATAACAAGATTTCTCTGCAGCTTTTGCCTACTGACCTATTTCAATTCAAATCCAGCAAAAGGCAATCTTACTGCAGAGCAGATCAAAGGTGCTTTAACTGTAAGTAGATTTTAAAGTGGCAAACATATGAGGATGAGCGTGTAATGACCCACATGAACTGGGTGTTTGTGAGTTTGTACTGTGACACATATGTTTTGTATCTCAACTATCTCTCACCCTCTCTGTCACACAGATAATGAGTGTCTAACCTTCCCCAGGAGGCGTGGTCTGTGGACTCCTGATTGACAGGAACACAGGAGGCGTTGTACACTGCGGTGCCATTGTCACGATAACAAAATCCACATGCCGGATCCAACATGCAGAATTCACAGGTCCTGGAGGACAGAGTGGAAAGTTAAACTTCTCACATACGAATACATCCCCGTCCAAACACACGGGGCGGTCACACTGTTTACTGAGCAATAAACAGGCACACATACCACTGTCACAAGCCTCTGATAACACAAGGATAGTGAAGCTTTAAAAACAATGCTCACAGATGCAGCAAGAACAACGGATTTATTCTCAAGGATCTTTGGTCAAATGATCAAACAAGCAAATACGGGTACACCTCCAGGAGTCATATTTAGCTAAATGCGAGTGCTGATTAGAAAAAATCATTATGATTTTGAACTTATTACAACTCTTTAGACATCAAGTGTTAAAACCTAGTTGCATTTCTTGTGAGCAATTTCCTACATTTCCTAGAATGCCTTACAACAGCCCCTCGAAAAGGACTTCTTGTATTTAGCTCTGGGTTGCTTGTAGGTGAAGAGAGTGACGGTAATGAGTAGGTGTGAAATCCTTGTTGAGAAAGAATGAGTCATGTCCAGTATTGGTCTTTCTGATTCTTTTGCACTTCGTTTCTACTTTTGCAATGCAAAATTGTGAGACTAGAAAGAATCTTTCACTTTTCTGGGACTGAACAACTAAACCCCACATCTGTTGTTAAAGTGAGGAATATTAAAGAATCAAGCCAAGACGATGCTGGAGTAGCAATATCTTGCCACGAAATTACATTGAATATGTGAACCCGTTATCTGGATGTATAAGAAACGATAAACTGACATCTCAAAATGAAAATGAGTGGTTTGTGGTAAGGATTAAGATGGTGTGTTCTCTTACGAATATAGGTTGCAGGTTGAGTTCTGTGATCCCACAGGATGGAGGGTGACGGGCGGAGAATTCATGGCAGATAGCAAGAACCCGACTGCCAACAAGGCAAGACTCAGACCAGTACCTGCATTATAGAATATAAACACACCACATAAAGCTCTGAAAAAGAAGAATAATGTTGTCTGCATAAATTAATGAATAATATTTTGCTATTGGTTTATATATAAATTGTGTTTTAATTGACTCATCGCAGCACAAAGAAAAAACAAATATACAATAACAAAATATAATATATTATTGCTATATAATATTAATATCGTCAGTCACAAGTTGCCTTTAAAAATGACTATCCAAGGGACAAACCTAAAAGACTGCCCAGGGTCAGCTTCCTGCGGCCCACTCTCTCCACAAGCCAGACTCCAACCAAGGTGAACACAAAGTTGGTGGCGGAAGTTGCAGCAGCCAACCAGATTGCCAGTTTATCATCCCGCACCCCCGCCATCTGCAGAATAGTTGCACTGTAGTACCTAGATAAGAGAGCAGAGGCTCACTCAAAAGCCAAATCAATTTACAGATGCTGTTTGGTTTTTTTTTTTTGTTACCAGTGATACAGGTCAGGAGCTTTTACAATGGTGGGAGATAAGATAATTATGTGGGAGCTTTTACAAGATAAACAGCGGACCTACATGACTGTGTTTATCCCAGACAGCTGCTGAAACATCTGGAGGCCGCAGCCAACGACGAGAGCCCTGCGAGTCGGACCGTGACGGAGGATCCTCAAAATAACAAGACCTCCTGAACAACAAGCAGGAATAAAAACAATATTTAATACACTACAAAATGTTTGCACCAAAAAATAGTTTTGTTACATCCAGGCAAAACTCATTTAGTCACTGCTGTTCACAGAAATCCCTCACCTCCACCCGCCTCTCTCTCCTCTTCCTCGATGCTGGTTTTGATGGTGTCATACTCCGAGTCGATGCTCTGGCCCCCTCTGATCCGGCTGAGAGCTTCGCGGGCCTCTTGGCTGCGGCCCTTTTGGATGAGCCAGCGGGGGCTCTCTGGCAGGAAGAAGAAGCCGATGAACTGCAGCACTGCTGGGACAATGGACAAACCCAGCATGTACCTACAGTACGGAGGGAACGAAGAAGAGAGAAGGGGAGAAGGAGTGCCACCACTCGATCAATGAGATTCTCAAAGTGGGGGTCTGAATACCTTCAAATGTCTTGGAGGGGGTCGATTTCAAGCTGAATCATCATGGATTGGGGAAGCAAAGACACATAACTGAGGATGTTCAGAAGGGATCCACATGACTGGAATCTGAGTTAATATTTTAGAATCCAATCCTGGCATCTGACCTTTTTTTTTTAGGATCAGTTATATCTTTGTCAAACCAGATCCACTTGAGACCCTTTGCTGCTGAAAAATACTCTTGTCAGTGCGCTCTGACCGACAATTTAACTGTTCGCTGACATATATACGAATATATCTGAGATCGAGTGTCAAAGAGGAGTTTCAGCAGCTTTCATCAGTCGTCTGTGTAATGCGTGTCCGATGGGACAGATGCACTCTTATTTCAATCAAATCAGCTCTCTACAAAAGCTGCATAATGTCTTGCACTATAGTATGTGTGTAATAGCAGCAACTGAAGTACTTTTATTGCTCTGCTAATCCACTGTTTTAACTACACAGCCTGTGTGGACATTTTGTTGATGAGCGCTGTCTGTAAAGCGCCTCTGAACCGGTTGGATGAAGAACTTTCACTGCAGTTTGTCTACTGAGTGGCTGAGTGACACCTCTTCCCTTTCCCCTAAGGGACCAGGCAGAAAGTAAAACTAAACAAAACTAAAGTAAAGTTGGAAAAGTGCAGAGTGTAGAGCCAATGCAAACCTCCAGCCGTCGTGACTCATGTAGCTGAAAGCTCCATCAATCACACTGGCAATGAGCTGGCCACCAGTGATGAAGAGGGAGTTGATAGTGACCAGCTGACCTCTCTGGTGAGGGGGGGACACCTCAGCAATGTATACAGGAACTGTCATAGACGCAATGCCTGAGGGGGGAAAAAAACATTCTGATGTACACAGATAATGACCTACACACTTCATGGAATCAGTCAGTCAGTCAATTGTCAAGACAATAAATTCTAATTCTGCTCTGTTACGTAGTCCACAGTCCTATCCTTCTTTAAGGCAAACACAAGCCAACAGTAGTACTGGAAAAGCAGGTCGGATGGGGTGAGGTAAGAGGTTGCTTCGAGGGACTTTGTATCTGCTCGTAGCTTAGAAATAGGTTTACATCACTGGGTATGTTAATCTACAGAGCTGAGAAGAAAGTGTGAGGCTTCTGGGCTGATTTCAAGGACGAAAAGTAAAAAAAAAAAGAAAACTGAGAACTGAGAGGGTTTTTCATTCAACACAATGTGCAAAGCTGCCGTGAATAACTTCAATGAAAAAAAATACAGCTAAAAGGAAAAAAAAAAGTTTCCAGGTTTGGATAAAAAAAATATTCAATCTAAGAATATATTATATATATATAAACAAGCTTTCATATCTGATCATATAGGTATACTACATACTCAAATTCCCGACTTTGAACATCAACTCACCTATGCCCAAACCAACTATGATTCTGCCCACAAGAAGCACCTCCTTATCAGGGGCAACACTCAGGACGATGCCGCCGACAGTGAAGATGAAACTGGCCAGGAGGATGCAGATCCTGCGCCCCAGCCACCCGTTCAAGGAGCCCCCACCTAGAGCAGAGAGGGCTGCAGCCCCAACTGTACTGGAAACCAGCAGCTCCTGCCACAGGTTGCTCAGGTTCATCTCCTTCTTCAGGAGCAGCATAGCCCCGGAGACCACCCCAGTGTCATACCCGAAGAGAAATCCTCCAAGGGCGGAGAAAAATGACAACAGATAGACAAATCCCGTTGTGGGGGCATCTTGGTCCAGGAGGTCCCCACCAGTGGCAGAGTCCCTAGATGGATGTCCAATGAGACTCTGCTCTCCATCATCCCCTGCTTTCGGTCTCCTGCTGCCCATAAGGTTTCCCATGTGCTTCAAGCTGTATTCATCGTGGCTGCTGGACATAGGGGACACCAGGAGTCAGGCTCAAGCCAGGGTTTACAAGCACCTTCTTGTTCTTACTTCTTTACTAACGAGGCACTGTCATTTTTTGTTAAAAACTCCCTCAAATCATAGCTCACTCGAGAACAAGTGGACCCAAACAATAACAAATGATAATCCGACATTCTTTCGATACTAAACGTCCAAATATTTTGAAAATCCCGACCTCCGTCTTTTGCAGTCCAGCCCAAAAGGGAGAGGACAACACGTCGATGTGTAACTTTGAGCTAATTTGCTTGCTAATTTAGCTAACGATAACGTCTCATATTAAGTCCCCGTGGTTGACTATGCACACGTGTCTGTCATCGCAACAGATTTCAATGTAATATCATGACAGATATTTGCCTGAACACAGCGGTGTGAATGGCCTGAATCTGACTTCATACCAGACAGTTCGGCACTGACAGCTACAACTCTGCACAGGACGCGTCCATGTTTGCGTGACGTCACCGTCGGTTCAAAAGGTAAAAAAAAAAAAAAATAGGAAGAAGAAAGAAAGTTTTCAAACGGCTTGTTATGTAAAAAATGTATCTGTTAAAACTGGACGTATTCATAAATAAAGTGTAATCCGCATCCAAGTCATCTCTCAGTCATCTGACAGGCATTTCTTTTGAACACATTGACTTATTTATTTTGGGAACTAGGTGACAGCCGTTTCTCCGGTAGGCAGCGCCAGATTCCATAAAGAAATCTCTTATTTTAGTGAATTCTAAATTATTGGTGTATACTATTACAATGAACAAGGATTTCAGACCATTAATTGGTCTCCTCTTCAATTCGGCATAATGTGGCAGATGAATTTAGCACAATTTAGCTTATAAATCAATAATTCTTTCATCAACACCATAGGCTGAGCAGCAATTGCCCACGTTAATGAAAAGTGAACGAGGCATACCTGTGAATAGTAACAGCCCGCTTCAAAACTTTGCATTTCATTGAATCCGACACATTGTTACATAGTAAATGTATACTTAAATAACACCAGATATGAACTGGTTTTATTCCAGTCTACGTAGGATTTTTATTATACTTCAACATATCTATATAAATGTACACTACTCATACTGTATCCATACTATCTGACCTACAGTGCATTCATATTTACACCACTGTCCATACTGCACATATCTGATCATTAGAGCATACACTCATATCTCAAGCTGTTTATTCTGTCTATGGTGTATCACTACTACATTACTATTCATCCCTGCACTGCATATCTTTCTGTTAATACTGTTAGCTACCTTAGTGTATTTATATATGGTGTTGTAACTCTTCTTACTATATATTCTGATGTATTCACATCTATCTCCTTCTGTTTATTCATACAGCATGTGCATTACTTTGCACTCTGGTTACCTCTTCAACTACATGTCATTGTTTCAGTAACTGCACAATACAGTAGAACCTAATCTAATGGCTGACCCCAGTCTTCTGTGGTAGTGAAAGGAAATTTAGACAATTATGGGGTAATCATGTGCCACAGGCCATTGGAAATATCTTGATTGACCAACGATCATTAACATTTTCGTAACAAGATCGTCATGTATCAAAGCGTTAATTTGTTTTCTTTCTTCAGCTTTGTTTTTGAATGAGGGTGACCTTTTCACTATCTTTGCACAAAGAAATAATGTCAATTTTAAATTGTGAACCTAATCTAACATGACGGGATCCCAGTATACTGTCCACAGCGGGTCAGTCATTACGCAAGCATCTGATCTGAAAATAAGGGCTCATGGAGTATGCGCATTGCTTTAATTATTCACAAGGACACAACGAAACTATACACTAGCCTTTACCTAACTATAGGAATACATAAAAGCACAGTGACACAAATAGTCCCATTCATACTCTGTCATCTAGTTTCTGCCCACACACATTTTCCTCACGAACCTCTCGTTTGTCACTGAACAGCCTCACTCGCGGTATAAACGTCAACATCACACGTACACCATGTCTTACCGAAACAGATGTTATTTGCGCAAATTACTCACAACTACACCTCCGAGAAGCGTATAATGGAGCGGCTGCCGCGGCGGAGTCCTCGTCAACAAACGGGAAGTTTGTCTGATGGCTCGGATCAGAGCTCACTCACATGATCCTGCCGCAGGAGAGCAGCGACACGCCCATTTACATCGTGACGACCAGCTTACCTGTCCTTCGAGTTTATCTCCACGTAGCAGACAGCTGTTTTTACCTGATCAGCCTCATCAAATAACAGGTATTTTCATTAATCGTGCAAAAAAAAAAGAAGAAAAAA
>CAEMYA010000045.1:839093-849200 GCA_903131615.1 Diplodus sargus | reverse complement strand
AAAAAAGAAGAAAAAAAAAAAGGTGGTTTGGGCTGCAGGCTAGAAGCCTAAACTGAAAGTAAAATATCAAAAACATGTTTTCACATCAGCTGTTCTTTCATCCCCCTTGAAGACTTAACAATGATTTACGAATCTGGGGTTTCTTTGGGAAGTTAAGGGCTTAACTCCCTTCTTTTTTTCTGAAAGGAGATTGGTGAGCTTCCTTTTTATTTGATATTTAGTCAAATGCTTGTTCTGCTTGTTTGTGATTTCCATTTTTGACAAATCCAGCTGACATTCATTACAAAAACAATATGAGAAACAGTGAATTCAAAGTGAATGTACCTATTTTCCTCATATCGATATTATTTTCAGATATTTGTTAAATGTTAATATTTATATCTTCAATAAACAAACGAGTTTTCGGTCATTATTTTTTCACTATTTTATTAAACAGAAATTGGAGTCTAACTCTGACCCTGTCACCAAGTTGTGCACATGCTAATATAACTTTTATCACTAATACTGATGAGAAGTTGTAGCGTTGAAATAGCAGCCAGAGACAATGCAAATGCCGTATTTACTGTGCTAGATGCGCAGTGCAAAACAAATCCAATGGTGGGTGAGGAAGAACCGACAGGAAAAGTAGAGATTTTTTTGAAGTCATGCACGCCGTATTTGCATGTATCGCTTAAGAAATCGTTAAAAGTTTTGACTTCGGCTCTACACACCGGGTGTGTGTGCGAATGCGTACACGAACACTCCAATTAGGGGTTTTCTGAACGCGATATGGTGCAAATCAGTGCCGAGCGTATCTTACTGGTGGTTCCCCCAACCGGTAAATCTGTAACTGACATTAGTCAGCGGAGTGGGCGGCAGTTTCTTTCTGCCAGTTATTGATCCTCACCCACTCGAATTTGAGTTAAGAATCGGCGATATAATCTGTGTCGGAACTTTACCAACCGCTTGACTGAACCACGGTCTGTCTGTCTGCCTGTCTGTCTGCCTGTCTGTATGGCAGTTAAGTTGATTAGCCGTGGCCGTCGTTCCCCCCCGGAGCTGCTGCCGCTCCTGCTGCTGCTGCGCGGTGACTAATTTCCAGTTTCCTCTTTAACAAACGGGAAGTTTTTTCTCGCCAGAGTCATATGATGCGACTGTAGGAAGGAGGAACACGCCTGTCAGCGAGGAGCTTTCACCCCACCGAGAAAGAGAGAGAGAGAGTGGCTCCAGCTCCAGCTCCATAAAGAGGAACGTGTTTATCCGGGCCGAGGAAAGTTAGCCGCGGACAGTGATGTCAACGGTCGGAACCGAAACCCTGCGACACTGACAGCTTCCCCAATCGTGACAGCCGCGTAGCTGTACTGTAGCTAATGTAACATTATGTAACACGGCCAATATTCAGCAGCGCTGTGTAATGTTATGAGTGGATATAGTGGCGCTTTTAGTCGTTTCTCCACATGCTGCTGTAGCAATGCTCCAGCAGTGTGGCCGCCTGAAGCCCTTCGTCGGTTCGGAGGGACTCCGCTGATCGACCTCAATGCACGGCGGCCCGTCAGCCGGGAAACGGTATTTCAAAGACCATGGTTAACAGAGAAGAACTTGAGGAAAGGTTGAAGAAACTCCTGGTGAGGCTGAAAACCCCGAAAGACGACGGACAGCTGTGCACACTGATTCAAATCATCCAGGACTTGCTCTTCCTGGCCCACACCGACAATGGTAGGAAACACATTCCCCCTGCATGTGTATCATGCTTCATAAACAGGCACCATTTCCCTTGGCCATGTTGTTTAATTTAGGAGCGGTGGTAGGTGAAGTGCTGCTCAGATCCTTTGCTTTACCGTAAGAAAGCCTTAAAACGCTCTCTTACAACTCCTCGCTATAAATGACAGTTTATAGAGTATTTACAACTAAATGTATCCACCAAGGCATGCAGGAAAAGTGCCAGATCTGAGTGCTGACTGATGTATTAGTGTAATTGGATTATTATTTCTGATGCATCAACACATAAGAAGCATTTGAATATTGTAGTGGACTGATCTTAGACTGGTGCAGAAGTTTAATCCATAACACCTCATCATATATGACACACTGATCATACATGTGTACCATGTGTCAAAAGTAGTCAATGACTACAGCTTTAAGACAAATGTAAGGACATTATAGTGATACAATAGTTTATACTTTTTTAAATGTATTAAAGCAAAAGCAAGAAGCTGAAGAGAATACTTAAATACAAATAAAGCACAAGTACCTCCAAACACGTTAATACATGTACTTTGTGGTTGGGTTAGGCTGGGTTAAGGTACTGATCCCTTTGGCAGGAAGGAAGTGTCACCTGTCTGGTGGGGTTTCCTATCCACAGATAAAGAGTTTCAGTATATTTCTGGGACTTTCCCATTTCGTTCTGGACATTTTATATTCTGGTCATTTTAATTTGACTGTTAATGCCCTACACTCAACACATAAAGAAGTTGTTAGTCTGCAGATAAAGAAGACATGAAGATATCCAGATGTTTTAAGCTTTAACCACATTAATTCTTCATCACTAATTGTTAAACTAGTTTGATTTGACTCTCAGCTTCTCATTTGAAAGAAAATCCTACATTTTCTGTTTCTTCTTTGTCTTGTGAGATAATAGATTCAGCATCTTTAGATTATGAAAGTTTTGTGGCATGGCCTCACACAGGTGTTATCAGAAAGCGCCAGGATGCTGTCTTTTAAACAACTGAACTGCTGCTTGTCAATCTTCTTTATTTTAGTGTCATTAGTCTTCTCATCAGTGTGATTGAGTGCAGGTCATTTTAACAATCCTTGTCAATGCAAAAGAAGACAGTTACACCCTAATAAGCGAGTGTGTATTATTGCTAGACTGTTCTCCAAGCTTTGCTATCCACATTTAAAAATAGAAATAGATAATGAAAGTAAAACATTGCGTTCTTTTCTTCAAAGCTGACTTGTCACATGTATCTTCTCATCTGTTGTTCTTTGATGCAGCAGCTGAGCTGTTTGAAGACAAAGACGCCCACACCCCCCTCATGGTGGTGCTGTCGTCCTACATCCACAGCCGAGGAGTCCAGCAGGTGCCTCATAAACCTTTGACTGTGTGCTTAAGTTATCCTTTCATAACAAATCTTGAACTTTGTCTGCCTGAAACAGAGAGAAAAAGCATCATGTGGTGACATGGAACACTTTGAACACTGCCTGTAAGGAAGGAAACTGATTAGTGTGTAGTCCTCCTGTAAACACACAGGTGTTGAATAGAATCCCCTGCTGAGACAGTTTCTTCTCCGTAGCTTAATCGTCATCCACAGCCGACATGCCCGTGCCTGACCCAACATGTTCATGGCGTCTCGTGACCACCGTATACTGCAGCTTATCAGAGCTGAGATTGCAGCGCTGCACAAAATAAAAGTCAAATTGTGAGAGTCATGCAATCATAAAGGACTCATTGGCAAAATCACCTGCAAGTTAAAGTGCACCTCCACTATTGGATAATTTGTCAGGTTCACTTCCTTCATCTGCTCAGGAATTACTGCGTTTCTTTATTTGTTGGTCGTTTGATTTGTAAGTGTGTCATGGTGTAATAATTTTCCTGCAGGTGGGCTGGTCATTGCTGTGTCGGCTGATTGAAATATGCCCCGGGACGCTGGAACATCTGACCAGACCTCTGCAGGCAGCCAAGGACTGGGAGGTACTGGGAGTGCACCAGTAAGTAAAGACATACTTACTGGGTGCTGCACAGTAGCAGTGATGCACTGTTTTTTTTAATTGTGAAAGAGTGAATCCATTTTCTTGTCATATGCTCCTAATGGCTTGTGTCACATGACTATGTCACACAGACATAGTTGATCAGATTACATAGCACTCATGTTCAGACGAAGCCATGAATTTGGTCAGTAGTTATGTGTTTACTTCTTCTACACGCTGTATCTTTCTGAAGTTGTGGTACACATTTTGACCCCAACTAGGGCAAAGCTTTGTCAGTATTTCGATTTGCAATAAGTTGTTCGCAACATGGCTGTAGAGATGCAAATGCCACTCTTTTCCCTTTAGTTTAACCAGCAGGTAGCATCTTCACTTATCCACTGAAATATCTCAACACCTACTTGATAGATTGGCACATAATTATGTACACACATTCATGGTTCCCGGACAATGTCTGCTTTGACTTTGGCGATCCCCGACGTTTCATCCTGTGCCCCTATGTGTTTGACATTCACGGTATGTCTCAACAACTTTAACGATTGCAATGAGGTTTAGAACACACATTTATTTGGTGGCCCAATAATTTTCCAAATAATTCCATCTGGCGTCACATCAGGAATAATTTTTAAGTGTCCAATACTTTGATTCATGATGAAACACCTGCACAACTGTAGATAATCCAATCAGTCTCAGCTGTTCTTAGTTATTAGTGCTAATTACTTAAAGCTAACATGTTAAACTTGTGAACATAGTAAACATTACACCTGCTAAACACGAGCATGCAACTCTAAGTCGTTCTTAGAATGAGTGCATCGTGGCCAGTGATGTAATATCTGCATCATGAAAGTGCAGTTGTGAAAGCATCATTGTACCCTTTCTAAACCCATTTTTCTTCAAATTAATAGATGATTTGAGTTGGCTCTCAGATGTTTCAGGTTCAGATTGGACAGCTGTCATTTTCAGTTTTCAGTTCCTGTTCGATGTAAGTAACTGGGTATAGTGAAATTATATTGTCACGCAATGTGAGTTTTACCTTTTCTTTTTTTTCAGCTGATCTTTTCAGTTCCTTTGTATTGAGTCTCACATTGCTTGTATTGGATCTCTTTGGCCAGACTGTTTGATGTTTTCAGTTCTTGAATCAAGACATGTTTCCGCTATTTCTAGTACTAGTGTTTGCAGTAGTGCTTTTACAAGTGTGCTTAGACAGTGAGAAGGAATAAACACATTTTTTGTTGCCTAATGATATGCAGGTCTATAAATCACCCTGAAGTTTACAACTGTTTTTAATGGGTAAAAGTTAGAAGCTGGCTTGTAGATAGGAAAATGGTTAAAGGGACTGTGTCTTGTCCACATTCCTGGTAAATGTTTGCCCTTAATGTTTGTTCCAGGCAGATCCTGAAGGTACTATCTCAGTACAGAACAGACTGCAAAGTGACAATGGTTGGACTCAGAGCTCTGGCACTCTTGCTCAGATCAGGTACACAACCACACAGCATACTACAACACATCAGGGCATCACTCCTGCTAAATATGACACCTTCATTTAAATACACCTTTCTGTGATTCATAGCTAAAAACAATTTCACAGTTCACAGAAGTTGATTCAATGTCTGATTGAAATAAGATTTATGTTATGCTGCATAAGTGTTATCAAAGCAATACAAAAGGAATCTTGAAGGTGTTTGAGTTACATAGCATTTTAGGAAGGAATAACAGAAAATTGTTAAAATCAAATCTGTTATAAATAATAATCAATCTGTGCATGTCGAGTATTTTTTATTGTAGTATGTAGGGGTTCTTTTCAAAGGCCACTTTAATAACACTAAGTGTCTTTTTGCATTTTTTAGAGCAACATTTTAATCTCAGCCCTCTTGTTTATGCTCATTTACAATATAATGTGCAATGACTGGTATTTCATCACGCTTAGTGCAATGAGAAGCTTCTGACAAAAGCAGAGGTTAGACTAAAAAGTGAATCACATGGTCTGCAGAATGATTTGTCTGTGAAAGTACAATGTCTGTGGCTGCACTGCCAAGCACAATAACCAAGCAAACCCAATACTTCCTGCTTGTGACTCTCAGTAGCATTTTAAAAAAAAATATTCACACAATCCCCCCCAAAAAAACACTTTCACATCTGCAGTTTTTTCATTTTAAAATGGCTAATTTGTTGGATGAATACATTGTTCTTTGTAATGGTCAGATGGTTGTATATGTGCATATAGATCGTGTCTTATATGCTCGTTTAATTTATGTTTATGAAGAAATGGTTCCTCTGCTGGTGCTGGAGGAGGAGGAGGAGGATGTGTTTGGCCTGGTGGTGGAGGCGATGAAGACGTTCCCTACGAGTGAAGAGGTGCAGCTCCATGGCTGTGTAGCTCTGCAGTTCCTTCTGGAGAGAGGTGAGTAGACTCTGACCTTATAGCTTGTAGAGGTTTACCCCAGCCAATCCTATGGAAATACATTGTAATGTTTCTAATTCTGTATTTAGTTTTAGAACAAACAGTTAGATTTGTTTAACTTTTGTGTAGCTTAATAGCCATGTTATAGCCATGCCTCGTGTCCTGTAACAGACAAGACTTATAATTTTACATATACTTTACTTTTATACATTATTGTTTTTTGTAAATATACAGTCATTATGAATTTGATGCTTGCAGCACATGTAAGAATAGCTCACTTAGCTGCTAATATGCCAAAATGACCATCCATCTCAGAGCACAGGAAACATTACGAAAGTGCTAATACACTAACATTAGCGGGATGACATGCCAATTGTTAACAAATTAAAATGTGTGTCAACCACCTGCATTTTAGCTGGCTTTGCAATCACATCCTTCTGCTGGTGTATACACCAGCTGAATAAATATTTTGTGTCTGTGTCTCCAGTAAGTGATGACCACCTTGTAGAGTTTGTGGAGAACCAGGATCATGTTGTGGTTCTGGCAGCTCTTCAGACTTTTTCAGACAGCGCCGAGCTGCTGCTGCAGGGCATGAAGGTGCTGCTCCCGCTGGCTCGTCCTGGTAAGACCTCATAACACCTTTAATATATTTATGAAGTCTAAGAAGGAAAGACAACAATTAGAGTATGAATTTAACTACTTGGGGATAAAATTCTACCATATATTGATTTCTGATTGGTTGATTGATCTTGATTAAATGTTGTGAGTATTTGCAAATTACAGAGTAAAGCTGAACCCCAGTTCGATGAGGGTCGGATTCAGTTTAGATCTCTGTAAGTGGAGAGGTCTCGGAATGTGTGCTCTCACTCTGCTAATGTAATGGTTGATGTGTTACACCACATGTTGATCACAGAGGAGGCACATTGAACCTCAGCACATCAGCTCTTTCTTCATCTCACATGGTCTATTTCAAGCATCACCACTGGGCCGTGATGTCACTGTGACGCTTTTTTTTTTGTAACGCTATCAGTCTTGATGGAAATTAGATTATAGCCGCCATAAACACTAGTAACCATGGGTGATGTTTTGCAGAACAGTTGTTTGTGGGAAAGAAGGTGGCGTTTGTTGAAATGGTCAAATCTTGATGAAAATTCCCTGATGGTGGAGAACACAGCAACTCCTCACGTAAACACTGTGTCTATTTGCTGGCTCGCAAGGGCACTGTGATGTAACAGATAACTGCCTTTAATTTCCATGAAAATGTTATCTTAATAACTGGAAAATCAAATGCAGTTATCAGAATGCAGGGAGGCCCTGTGTATTTGCAATCTTGCATTGTTCTGGCTTCCCCGGAAAGGGTGTTGAAGGAAAGAAAGGATTGATGTGAGTTAAGTGAGAAAAGTTAAAAGGCTAGCACAGATTTTGAGCATTTATTGTGCATTTTATCATTAAATTGATGGAACAACAATAAAAAAAATATGTTCAAATAGGTTTATTTATAGCACTTCTCACAGATGCAAAATCACAAGGTGCTTTACAATAATAGCTAATACAATTAAAAGCAATATAAAAGCGTTTTTGATCATTTACATTTGGTTATAAACAACCTAAAATAGGATATTTTACAGTTGTGTAATACACTTACATACTACAGTTGTCATTCCTGCAATACAATGTATTGTTCCTCGTTGGCTACTAAATATGCTGCACAGATGAGATTCAGATGGAAAAACCTTGTCTTGATCATCATATCTATCTGTTTGTGTCTGCAAAAAGTAGATTTTCCGTATTTACTAAAAGCCCGTGGCTGAACAGATGCCATGTCGCGTATTTTTTCTGTAGATCACAATTATTACTTTCATTTCAGTTAAAGCTGGATGAACATCACAAAGGACTTAGAACAAAGAGAGACTTTGCTCTGCACTGAAATTCTAATTCGCTGCATGATTTCTGCATAAAAAGTACAGCCGCAGATGAAGAAAAGTGGAAAAGGAAGACAAGACAAGACAAAGTTTCAGGCATGAACTTTTTCCACTTTAATCTGTGTTTTTCCACAGATGTATGATTTGTCGTGGTCAGAGGGGGATTCCAGGCTGTTTGGAGAAATCACTCTTCTCTGACCTCCTCCTTGTTTTTCTTTTATTTGCTGTTTTTCTTGTGTATTATTACCATTTTGAATTAGCTAAACAGCCATTTTGATTAGGAACCTAATAGTATAGTTTAGTTATGACTGCCAATCAGTACCACCCCTACCGACATGCCGTGTTGCACTGTATAAACCTGAAATAACACTTCATATCCAGCCAACACATGAAAAGCAGAGATCACGTATGCTCTGAGTTTATTATCCTGTCTCCTTCAGGCAGTAACGTGGAGATGTTGATGTCTGGAGGTGCTCGCTGCTACAGCATGATCATTGCCGCCATGGACGCCTTCCCTGAGGTGGAGGAGTTGCAGGAGACGGCCTGCCGCTTGTTCAAGAAATTTACATTAGGTCAGAGCCAGTGGTCAAATGTTCAAAATTACGATCTGTATGAATTATTCACTCATATTTAAGACTCATTTTAATATGACCTCTTTCTTCCAATATGAGATGTTTTAGTTGCATTTGTGGATAAGATTTCCTTCCATCATTCCAGACCTGTAAACACACTTGAATCTGTAAAATAAGTGGAATTGCTCTTTAATGCACCGTCAGTTAACAACTTTGGAGTATCTCCTCAGTTATCGAAGGTTGTTGATGATAACAGCGTTTGTGAAATCAATGTATTCTCGCTATCAGACAAGCAGTGTTTGGATTTTATTCATCCTGATAAGCAAATGAGTTTTCAAGTTGGCAGATTAAGATTGAAGAGGTCAGTGGAGACGTCATCTTCATCCAGGGTGCGTTTGTTCTGTGTTTTCTTGTAGAGAGCTACTACAACATCCTGGTACTGAACGGCGTCCAGAGGGTCGCAGTGAAAGCCTGCCAGACTTTCCCAGAAAATGCCAAGCTGCAAGCCGCTGCTCTTTCCTGCCTGGCTGCTCTCAGTGAGGACACACGAACACTCACACACTATATTTAACCCACTTATTTATATCTACAAAGATGGATTAATGATAGAAGTGACAGAACAATGCCTTGACCAACACTGATGCCCAGCAGTGCAACACAAGAAGAGAAATGGTATCAGGGTACAAAAACAGAACATTCTATTTATATTGGAGCTGCTGATTGATTCCCTCAAGTTGTCAGTCATGTGCCACCAACTTGTGTCTTCCAGAGTGCTGAATATGAACATGCACAGCTTACTGCTGTTTCCAGGCTGTGCAATAGATCTGTAGATTACTCTGAAAAAGCATTTCATTAAATTATTATTAATGTATTAATGTAATATATTTGTTAGTTAAATATATATATTTTTTCCTTGCCCATCTTAGACTGTAACACTACTTTTAACTTAAATGAATGTGGTTGTGAGCTGTGGGGAGATGCTACACATTTACAAGCTCAAAGTGTGTTGTTTTTGTGTATGCACCATCAGACTTTTAGCAAACCTGTCGCTATTGCGAGTGAGCCAAAGTAGCTAAGAAGCTCAGTGACTTGTCTTGGGCATGTGTCACTTTTGGCAGGTTAAACTGGCAATAGACAAGTTTTCTGCCTCAACATATCACTATGACGTAAATGTCGATTGCACAATGGAACTGATGCGGAATAATGAAACCATCCGTGTTTACATTGGTCCCCTATAAACCTTATGCACTATGCAATTTTGTCTGCGACCTAGTGCACGGTCACCAGGGAAAGGAAAGGTTCACTGGTGATCTATTTGAAGTAGTGTTATTCACTCATTTAGACTCTAAATGAGTGAATAACGTAATGAGGTTATTCACTCATTTAGACTCTAAATGAGTGAACAACCTCACATTTTATCCTGTGTTGTTGTTTTTTCTGTCCCTGAGAAAAACAGAAACGATCCAGTTGTCTTTGTTTTCTTTTGCCTCAACTTCAGCATTGTCTCCTTGAGTAAACAGATATTGAA
>CAEMYA010000045.1:818424-834133 GCA_903131615.1 Diplodus sargus | reverse complement strand
CACACACACACTAGAGGGACCAACTATAGCATTTTGGCTGCTTTGAATCAAACACACATTATGTCAAAATGTCATGAATTATCATGACTGCCACATCATGCAGCCCTGCTTTAAAACTGAGTACTTATCTTAGTATTAAAAACAGCCAATAACCCCCTGAAATGCTATCTTGTAATGTTAAAATTGGAAATGAATGATTGCTTATTGTCTTGGTTCAGAACTTCAGTCGCAGCAGCGTAGACTTTGTTGTATTCTGTAGATATTAGAGGCTATATACTGTAAGCAAAATTGAGTTGACTTCTCTTGACTGTTATAGATCGGTGCTTTTTACTTCCAATCTGTCTCTTGTCGTGTGCCCCGCAGGGTTTCCAGGTGGGTCTCAGGATGCTGGATGCCTGTTCAGGAGCTGCAGCTGAACTGCAGAGAGAAGACTTTGACAGGCAGATCTTCCAACACCTCAGAGAAGAGACTCCTGATCAGTGCAACAACCCTGTGAGTTCTCAATGCAGACTGCAAAAACTGAATTTACAGATCAGGTTCCAGACAAACACACACGCACACAAAAGCACTTTTAATTGCTATTCTCCAAAAGGAACAGGGCAACATTTTCCCAGATTCTGGACTATTTCAGTTTGATCTACTGTTATGATGACACACAGGCTGTACTGTACACATAGAGGAACATACAGTTCAAAAGGGCCGAGCAGGAAATGCCAGACATGCTTTAATACTGCCCACATTAAGCGTGTAGGACCATTTGTCTTTTTTTTTGTTCTTATATTATACGACTATTGTAAATCTTCAACGTAATTTAATAAATTAGTCTCCTCTCTCCTTCTGTCTGCTGTCAGCTGCGTAAGTCGATGTGCCTCGCTCTGGCTAAAATGTGGTGCGCCTCAGAGCTACACTACAGCATGCTGGAAAAAGCATGCAAGGATGGAGACGTGACGTTAGCCGAGTGTTTGATTGAGCTGGGAGCTGACATCAATAAGAAGACCAAAACTGAATCTCTCATCTATCAGGTCAGAGGTCACAAAACCCACAGGACACCACTAGGAAACAAAATGGAGTAGTTTATTTAATTTCCTGCCTTTTACCAGACGATTCACCTTCAATAGACAGCCCTAGTGATAGATAGGTTAATCGGTAATTCCAATAATCCACAGTTCAGACTCAGTCATGGCCCTCTTTTCCAGGTGTGTGAGAGAGGCGGACCCCTTGAGCTGGTGGAGCTGCTGCTCAGCCGAGGCACCCATGAGCAGCACCTCCGCAGGGCTCTGGCTCTGAGCGTGAAGCGGGGCGACGGACCCGCGGTCATCCAGCTGCTGGGCCGTCTGGGTCTGGACCTCAACAACAGCGCCCTCTGCCTCGGGGGCTTCAGGCTGGGCCGCCTGGACGCTGCCTGGCTCAGCCCCCTGCTGGCCGAAAGAGGCAGAACACACAGTCTGCGCTACAACAACAGTGAGGCAGAGTCTATGCTTTTGTCTTTTCAGACTTCTTCTAGACTTAACAGCTGATGAATTATTTGACAGAAATAAACAGCAGAAGGAATGAATATTCACTTTCAGCCAAATCTTTCATTTTCTGCGTACTGTGTTGTGTCTTCGAGGTAAGGGTATAAGTTTGGCGAGGTACATTCAGTCTTTCCAGAGGTCCAAGAGCAGCAGTGGTCTTCCCAGATCTCTGGCCGACCCCTGTCTGACATCTGGCTACATTTCTGAAGAGAGCGACGACTCCAGCTTCAGTTTTGTCTCCATGGACGACGGCCTGTTTTTCAATGACGACATGGAGAGTGATGGTAAAGTTTCACAGATGTTGGCCTAAGCTAATACACATAGCTAATAATAGTATGACCTATTTAAGTTATTTTTACAACAAAGGCAGAAAATGTGTTCACACTTGAAGTGGAACGGACGTTCAATTTATGCGCATGAATCACGGCTGTGCCGACAAACAATGTATTTCTAATCTGTCTCACTTCAAGTAAAATCCATTTACTGTAACATTGTCTTCAGATTGCACATAGTTATATCTGGTATGTTTTCGCTTCATTGATTAACATTATGTCATCCACCTCAACTCGTTACACAGTCTTTTGCGCATCAAATAAGTCACACTGATCACATCACATCATGTGATTTGTCTTGGCAGGTTTTTTTCATATGAAGTGATGTTTTATCAGTACTTTATGTTTTGCTAGTGTGTGATCATTTAGTTCAAAGTCTTCTTTAAGTGACTGTAGCTTTAAAATCCTCACATGATAGATTAGATAGATTAGATAGATAGATAGATAGATAGATAGATAGATAGATCTGTAAATAGTCCTCATATGCATCTGTCTGAAAACATAAAAGAAAATATTTTGACATGTTAGTGGTAATGGTTGAATTGAAATGTTGAGACCTCTAACAGACCTGAACTAAAGTGGAAATTCATAATAATATGAAATGTAGTTTACCTTCTGACGATAATGTCCTCACCTCTCAGTGTGTTCTTTTTTCCTTTTGTAGGCAGTGATTCGTTGTCAGGGGTTTTGTCTCCGAAGCCGCACAATAACTCGACAGAAGAGTTGAGAGGGGGGTCCATCAAAAAGAAGCAGGGGCGTCGCAGACATGCCAGCGCAGAGGTAAAACTTCTTTATCAAGATTTGAGTTTTATGCTCGTGTCATATTGGTATTGTTTTATGCAGTTTACTGTCAAGTCAAAAGATGTACTTTCCTTGCAGTCCCTTTCTAAGAAATAAGACTGTAAATCCCACCCAAATGTGTGTCTGTTCCCTCACTAACTTCTTCTCTTTGCTGTCTGTGCCTTTCTTTCTCTTTCCAGAGTGGCCAGACTGAGACTGAACACAGCGAGTCCGTACACAGGAGATATGGAAGAACCGGCTCAGGTCAAAAAGGTATCGATTCGGTTTGATTCTCATTCTGTCAAACATTGCTGCACAAAAAAACTTGGTTTGCTTTTCTGTTTGACCTACACATGCTGATGTTGATGTAACTTGCATTATGTCACTCACTGTTCATTTAATCAGTGACTGTCAACGAACAAAAGCTCACTGCCATTCATTTAAACAATATCCCAAACTGCTGAGGAAAACACAGATTCTCTGTAGATCATACTGGATATACATAACTATGCTTTGGATAATAATAACAGGAAAGTGAGTGAATATATAATTTTATGCAGTAATACGGGACGGGATGTGTGAAAAAAAATAATAGAGAGCACTCTGAGAACAGATTTCTTGCATGAGAGAAAATGTTCAAACATCTGGAGAATGTATCTGCATTTGGATCGGGATCTTCCTTAGAAACACAGTGTTAGACAACCACAGGATACACAACACACAACAGACAACAGACTATTATTTTTCAGGCAATTTTTGCCAAAATTGTCACAAAGAAAACAGCCACAATGTTTAAAAATGGTCTCTTACAAGATTCTTAAATTAATAATTAGTAGGATTTAACAGGTCACTTATTCTGCTGACTAACAGATAAAAAAAGGAGGTATTTTTCAGTTCAGTGAAGGTTTAAAAACATTCTGCTATCTTTCAATTTGAGTTTGACAATGCAAAAAGTTCCTTTTTTGTTTTTTAAAAGAGCAACAATCTTCTCATTGTAAATCTTTCTCTGCACATCTTTTTTGCTAATGTGAAAGTGCCAGACTTGAGACAGACTGTAGCTAATGATCCGTCTCCTCCTCAGTTTTTGGATCAGGGGAAAACTCTGCTGCTCTCCCCAAAGAGAAGGAGAGGATCCGCCTGCTTGACCTGTCAGGTAATGAGTTGGACTCCCTGTCCTGCCTGATGGATGATGTCTTCGTCCAGCAGCAGCTGGGACATCTCCTCCGCCTGGACCTGAGCCACAACTGTCTGCTGGAGTTTCCTTCAGCTCTTTGCCAGGTGATCCCTCTTATATGTGCTGAATCACCAAGTTATAAAATGACCAGAAGAACTCTGTGCTGAAGCTGTTTTGTTTTTGATTTGACAGAATCTGAAGAGTCTGACTCGACTGGACCTTCAGGGCAACCAGCTCCAGTCGCTGCCAGTCGAGCTGCTGTCTCTGCTCTCACTGAGCATGCTGAACGTCTCCCGTAACTGTGTGGGTCCTCTACTGACCTTTGACCCCGCTGTCACCTGCCCATCACTGCGGCAGCTCAATCTGTCTTTCAACAAAATCACCACATTCCCTCACGAGCTGGGCCGCGCTGTGAATCAGCTGGAGGAGCTGTTTATGGAAGGGTAGGCTGAAGGGTTTGAACAAATGAGCAGGGAAAGCTTATTGTTTTCTGTTTTTAACCAAAGTATTCATAGGTATTACGTTCTGATGAGAAAGTCTCTTCATTCTCGCCGCAAGGAAGTGAACGCACTCACATTAACGTCACTGTCCCTGTCGTGATGTGTTGGTTTCTATAAAAACAGCGAAACCACATAACATTTTTGGACTCTGGGCTTTCCCATTTTTGAAAGAGGAAATGTGGAAAATGATGAAATTAAATAATTCACTTTCAGTCACTTATAGCGCAGCACAGAGCCTGGCACATCTCCAAAGATTGTCGTGTTTTCCCTTAAATGGGCCAACACAGTGACGGGGTTTGCGGTGACTCCTGTTGTATGAAAGGGTTGTGCAATCCAATCTTAATAAACTCAACTTTGTTCTCGTGATTCAGTCTTGTCATACATTTCTAAACAAATCACTGCTGTGCTGAGGGATTACTAGAAAGCACTCAGAGAACACACAGCTTCACCAGTGCTGCACAAAAATGTTTACAGTCATGTGGGGTCATCAGACATGTTCAGAATTTTTGTTTTCAGTTAAATGCAGTAGTTTATAAGAAAGGAGAAAATACCATTGAAAATATGATCATTTTTGTCATACTTGTCATTTTAAGATATTGGTCAAATTTAGCAGTATCAAGCCTCCATTTGCGGTGACGTTTCTCTTTTTCTCTTTTCAGTAACAGTATAACTGAACTTCGTGAGCCTCTCTGTCTGCCGGAGATCAAGCTGCTGGATGTGAGCAAGAACAGTGTGGAGAACATTTCTCCAGACTTCCTGACCGGCTGCCCCAAACTGGAAACTTTCAGTGTCTCTATGAACAAAATCTGTGAGTACCATTCAAGTAACTGTTTATTAGATTTGAATCCTGCTGCTGAAGAGCTCTGTACCTTCTTTGTCTACCCACTTTGTACTTTGGAAAACACTCAAGCACCAAGTGACCCTGAGGAAGATCATGTGGACAGAAAAAGTAAATGGGTTTAATGAGAGAATATTGAATCTAAACAGGATTCCCTCCAAAACATAGTAGAATCAGACTGTCAGCATAGCTGTAGAGGCATTTTAGAAATGTAGACATTGGCTTTATTGGCCAGTCAGTTAAATTAATGGATAGAAACAGTACACTTTCTTTAGTTATCTGGACGATATTAACATTTTAAAGTTTTTTTTTTTCTTTTTAGATATGTAGGCAGAATAAGGCATGAATAAGTGATTTATATTGACTAATGAAGAGCCAATATGCTGCTAATATGCATTCTAGCAAGCAACTACTTAATGGTTAATATGTGTACTATGAAGTGTCTGATCTTTACTGTTTTTCTACAGGTTCCCTGTCGCATCTCTCATCCAAGATCACAACACTGAAACTAGCAAACAACAATTTCATTGAAGTTTGTGAGGCGATACTTCATCTCCCAAAGTAAGTTTGATACTCAGCTAGTTTTCCGTGGTTCTGATTTATGCAATTTTCCAAACTTTAACACTAACTGTCCTTCAAAGCTTGGTTTTCAGCTTTGCACTAAAGAAAAATGTTTTAATACAAACACTTGACTCTTACCTCATTTTGTCAGCTTGCGGTCAGTCGACATGAGGACCAACAACATTGCTGTTCTGCCTGGACCAGGACTCTGGGAGTCCAGCAACCTCAGAGAGCTGATGTTCAGTCAGAACTGTATCAAAGATCTGGATCTGAGTGGACCGATCTACAAATGGGTCAGACTGGAGAAACTCCACCTGAGTGACAACAAGCTCACTGAGGTAGAGAAGAGATTATCTTCCAAAAGAGTTGACATGATTTTCTCTGCTATCATGAGCCCTTTTTTCATTGCTCACCATGAAATGCTGTGAAAGTAGAGAATATCCTGCTGTTGATGACAGATGATTGTCTCATCTCTGTTCAGATCCCCCCGCAGATCGGCCTATTGGAAGGCCTGACCTCCCTGGATGTGAGTCGCAACACAAACCTGCGCTCCTTCCCTGATGAGATGGGTAAACTGAGTAGACTGTGGGACCTGCCGCTGGACGGCCTGAAACTCCAGCTGGACCTCAAACTCATTGGCAGCAAAACCAAAGACATTGTCAGGTCAGTGGCTTGTTTTTCAAGATTTAAATATCACACATTTCCTCTATTTTCACCACACTTTATGATCTTTCATTTATAAAAGAAGAGATATAATTAAGCTAACCTAATCCCCCTCCCTCTTTCCCAGGTTTCTGCAGCAGAGGCTGAAGAAGGCGGTGCCGTACTACCGAATGAAGCTCATCGTGGTGGGGAACGCAGGCAGTGGGAAGACCACCCTGATCCAGCAGCTGATGAAGCTGAAGCGCTCACAGGTGAACTCGAAGCGGACCCTTGCTGGCATCGACGTCCGTGACTGGACCATCAGTGAACGGGACAGGAAGAAGATGGTGCTGAACGTCTGGGACTTCTCAGGTCGGTCAACATATAATGCGTTATTTTAAAAAAAACAGTTAACGGTACGCAGAATTCCGTACAGCAGGTGACGGCTGCAGAGATGTGTGTTAAACAGTGACTAGAGCCTAAATCTCCTTCATAAACAAGATCAAATCAAAAATGTGCAAATATAAAGTTTTTCACATGCACAGCAGGTTCCCAGAGAAAAAGTATGAACAGGATTAGAACTGAGATAGAAGGGAAGGAAAAACTCCATGAATATGTATTTCGCATTTCTCAAAGATTCCTTCTATTTCCATCTAAGCTCAACATTTTGTTCAATACAGGCTATAAATATCACTCTTCTTGTCTCAGGCACTCTATGCTCACAGATAAGTTACACAACAGCATCTTCTCAGTTGTTTGATTCATTTTCACTGGTGTGTCTAAATGTCTAGTTTCTTTAACCATGTGATAATGGTGATAGCACAGAAATAAACAGTATCCTCCTCTGTGTCCAAGCAGTCAATTTCCAAAGAACAAGTTGTAGACATTCTTACGAGGAACAAACCGAGATTATTACAGAGTATGTACATGATTCATATGTCTTAAGTCGTCTATGTTATGTCATGTTTCCCCCTTTACAGGGGGAGAGGAGTTCAGTGGCTCTCACCCTCACTTCCTGACCTCCAGAGCTCTCTACCTGGTCGTGTGCAACCTCAGCAAAGGAGCCAGTCAGGTGGACGCCCTCAAACCCTGGCTCTTCAACATCAAAGTGAGTCAGAAACCAAAGATTCAGAGTTATCATGAAGAACTATTGAGATCATAGGGGTGATGAATACCCTTATAACTTCATAAATCACGTTCCATTTAGAAAAAGGTTCTCATCCTTTATGTCCTTGTAGACAGGACAGCTATTCAAAAACAGATCCTCATACTCAATTTAACCTAGCTCAGACAACAGGCATATTTTTGTCCATCTTTTGTCAAACTGTTGCTCATCGTTTCTTCAGGCTGTAGCTCCTCTGTCCCCGGTCATCCTGGTGGGAACACACACCGACGTGAGCGAGGAGCTGCAACTCCAAGCCTGTCTGACCAAGATCAGAGAGGAGTTGCTGAACCACCAGGGCTTCCCTGCCATCAGGGACTACCACATGGTGTCCGTCTGCGAGGACTCAGATGCCGTGACCAAGCTCCGCAAGGCCATCGCCAGGGAGGTCACCAGCTTTAAGGTAAACTGACTCCAATGATTGATTAAACATTTCATTTCTTGCTTCCTCGTCCTCACCCTCTGATCTCCTCTCCCTGTCGTAGATCCAGGGCCAGCCTGTGATGGGCCAGCTGGTTCCAGAATGCTACGTGGAGCTGGAGCGCCGCGTCCTGCAGGAGAGAGCCAGGGTTCCCCCAGAGTTCCCCGTTCTCAGGCACCAGGAGCTGCTGCAGCTCATCCAGGAGAGTCAGCTGCAGCTGGAGGAAGCTGAGCTATCTCACGCTGTCCACTTCCTCAGCGAAGCCGGTCAGAAACATTCAACATCATAAAGACCTTCAACGTTCTGCAAAGAAATGGATGATTCTGTGTCCCTGTCTCAGGCAGACAAGAGGATGATGTGTTTATATTGATTTAAATCTCAACTTGTTTTCCCCTTGAGCACACTCGCATGTCACCCTGACTTCAATGTTCTAAATATTGTCTTAAGAATCAACAATGTATTTGTCTGACTGTTTTGTTTCCTCCTCTGTCACTGAAGGGGTTTTGCTGCACTTTGACGATCCAGCACTTCAGCTCCAAGAGCTCTACTTCATCGACCCGCAGTGGCTGTGCCACATCATCTCCCAGGTAGCCCCATGTGAACACACAGAGACAATCACACAAACCCAGTTTCAGGTCTTGTTTTGGGCAATTTATTTGTATAAATCACTGTTTTTATTTGCCACATGTGCAGATTAAATATTCCGTCTCTCCATTGCCTGTAAAATCCTGTGGAGAATTATATATATATAAAAATTATATCTTTAGAATTCTCGTTTTGTTGCTGTTGTTTTCTTTATGGCATCTTGTTTTCTTCGTTGTGCAAATTAGATCAATTTATAGGTTACAATACGTGTCACAAAATCAAGGAAATTAACTGATTGTTAAAGAATGTGGCAGCTCTGTCAGGTGTTGTCTCTGTGTCTCTGTGTAGAAACTGACATTAAAGAGCTGTGGCTTTTGGGAGCACCCTAAAGGAGTTGTTCAGCGCTCGATGGTGGAGAAGTTTCTGTTTGAGACCAAATGTTTCCCCAAGAGCCACCTGACGCAGTTCTTCAAACTGCTGGAGAAGTTTCAGATCGCTCTGCCCTTCGGCGAGGACCAGCTGCTGGTACCCAGCAGGTATGTTTAAATGTGCAACTACAGATGATATGTTTTGAGAAATTAACATATTTCCCCATCTCTATCACTCACTTTTCTTTTACAGTTTGTCCAAACACAGACCAGTGATCGAGCTGCCTCACTGTGAGAACTCAGAGGTGATTGTGCGTCTGTATGAGATGCCGTACTTCCCCATGGATTTCTGGTCTCGCCAGATCAGCCGCTTACTGGAGTTTTCGTCCTATTTGCTTTGTGGAAAAGGTAAAATGGATAAAGAGTAGATCAAGTCCCTGTTCCATTACCCGGTGGTTTGTAAAATGAATTATCTTGGCGTGTGTTTAATCAAGAAAAAGTGATGCGACCCAACCGGATCTACTGGAGGAGAGGCGTGTACCTGAGCTGGTCCCCAGAGGCCTACTGTCTGGTGGAGGCTGCCTCGGTGGAGGAGAACCCCTCCAGCTTCGTCAGGATCACTGTGCCCTCTTCGAGAAAAGGTGCTTTTGTTTTTAAAATTTAAGGTCTTATCAGACCATCCAAATATCTAGAACGTGCTATGAAGCTCTCTTACATACATCACGTTTTAGAAGACTGCTGTGATTTCTGGGAGTTTAATTCAGCCATTTTTGTAGTTTAGTAAACTGATGATGACGATGACCATCATTGTTAACTCTTTCCCCACCAGGCCGGGTGCTGCTGGGTCAGGTGGTGGATCACATCGACTCCCTGCTGGAGGAGTGGTTTCCTGGCCTGCTGAACACAGACATGCACGGCAGCGGTGAGGCTCTGCTGAAGAAGTGGGCTCTCTACAGCTTCGAGGACGGGCAGGAGTGTAGCAAGATTCTGCTCGAGGACCTCTTCCCCTGTTTTGACAATGGTACAGAAGTAACACTGAAATCTATAGAAACTTTGTTCTAAATGTATTGTTTGTTTGTTTCCTAGAAACATTGAGTGGCACCTCTTTTTCACATCACATTTTTCCTGTTACCTATCAATTATCTGTCAATGATTGTATTTTCACAGACTTTCTGCTGGTGAACTCAGAGGACCCTCGCTGCACTCTCCCCATCTCTCAGATCGCTCCTGACTTGGTGCTGAGTGATCAGCCTGCAGGAACGATACTGGATAGTGAAGAGCTGGAGGTAGACATGTCTAAAGAGAACAGACTGGGTACGTTTATCTAATTTCCACACATAAACATTATTATAATATCTAATTTAATAAATGACCATTAACACCATTAGTTTTTGGTAAAAATAAAAAAATAAAAGATCTTGATTGTTTCTCCTGTTTGAAATTTCTGTTATTGCTTGTCTTAATCAAAAAACCTACCAATTCCTTTCTTTCATAATGCCTTAACAATACTAAATAAAACACATAATTATATGATATATTTTGCTTTCAGGGGACGGTGGCTTCGGGACCGTCTATCGAGGTGTCTACAAAAATGAAGAAGTTGCTGTGAAAATATTCAACAAGCATGCATCTGAGCTTTACATCTACAGACTCCTGAGACAGGTACCACTGACAACCCAAAATAGAGAAACTGAAAGGGTTTTTGTGAACACAGGCTTTTTCTAACCTGTAGCTTACTGCCACGATCCATCCTTTACATCACTTCTTTTCTGATCTGTTTCTTTCCAGGAGTTGGTGGTGTTGGGTCGCCTCCGTCACCCCAGCCTGGTAGGTCTCCTGGCGGCCGGCTCATCTCCGCAGGTCCTGGTTATGGAGCTGGCTCTGCGAGGCTCGCTGGATTCCTTGTTTGAACACGAAAATGGCAGCCTGAACCAAAAACTTCAGCACAGAATCGCCCTGCAGGTTGCCGACGGACTCAGGTAGAGATTATGGGATGATATTGTGACATTTCCTGTCTTGTCTCGTCTGTACAACCTGATCATCACAATCGACCAAAATTAGCATTAGGATTGTGACAGTTTATGACTCATATTTAACACCAAACTAATCCTCTAAATCACATTCAAATTCTGAAACTATGGTGTGAAAATTGGGAAAATTTGTTTAATCTGTGTTGGCAGGTACCTCCACTCAGCCATGATCATTTATCGGGATCTGAAGCCCCACAATGTGCTCCTGTTCAACCTGAAGACGGACTCTGAGATAATCGCCAAGATCACAGACTACGGCATCGCTCAGTACTGCTGCAGCATGGGAGTGAGGAGCTCCGAGGGAACACCAGGTCAGACACCTCTGCAAACCTTGAGCTCACATCCTGATTGTATTTAAGGTCATGCCAAGCTTTTGAAGTTAACGACTGTATGTCTGGCAGGTTTCCGGGCACCAGAGGTCGCCCGAGGTAACGTGATCTACAACCAGCAGGCGGACGTGTTCTCTTTCGGCCTGCTGCTCTACGACCTGCTGACCTGTGGCGAGCGAATCTCTGACGGCATGAAGTTCCCCAGTGAGTTTGATGAGGTCGCAGTGCAGGGAAAACTGCCAGGTAATAAATAAAGAGTCCTTTCGTGAGGCTAAAACATTAAATCTGTAACCAGATATTAACTCGCATGTGATGAGCCACTGTCCTTTTAAGTGCTGATGCTTGTAATGTTTCAGTTTCAACTCAGAAATTATTCTCCAAGTACCACAATCATTACCGACTCTAAAATACTGTAGCGTAGGCCTTCTCAGCTGTTTTCTCTACTGTTTGGGATGGGCCAGCTGTAGTGCTTAAGTAGCACTTGTGCTCTGTTCATTGCTGTAAACATTACTGTTTGGAATCCCATTTTACTTTTTAATTTACCTTTGCTGACCATCTTGCCACCACAGTTCACCTTCTGACTAATGATGGATACTGTCTGCACATGTGACGTGTATGAATATGACTACATAGCAGGCGGACAATCAGTGTTACAGGAAAATAGAAACTTATTTTAAATAATTTGTTATTTTCAGTTCAAGTATTGTTATTTAAAATTCTGCAGTGTTTGATTGTATTATACTGTATTTTTTTAAATTAACCTCTCACATAAAATCCGGGACTCCTCCACTAGAGGGAGCGTGCGTACTGCAAGTGATTCCCCTACCACAGTTTGAGATTTGTGTTTTTTATGAGATGTTATGCCGTCAAACTTTTTGAATTAATCATTGAACAGTCAACTTTTTCTTTTCTTAAATGTCTCAGTTCAGTTAGATACAGAATCACGTTTAACAAACAAATCGAGTTCTTGACTGATCTTTTCTCAGATTGCGACACACAAATCATAATCATGAGAGGATGAAACCATGTTATTTACACAAAATTGTTAACTGCTTGCTGCCGTGTTTGCAGTTGTAATCATGTAAACAAATCTTTTGACAGCATAAAAAAGTGACACTCTCTGTTATGGTGCTCCTATCTAACATCACACCTTTTAATAAAGCACCAGACAATGGGGTTGTGCCTTTAACTGGGATCTCATTATGACAATTTTTATGTTAAGCAGCTTGGTAGTAAGTTAGATCTCATTTAATATATATACAAGTAGAGAATACACAAACTCCGTCCTTTGATGATTTTTTGGTCTTATTGAATTTCTATCTGTACTTCAGTATTTGGCAATTCTATCTCAACATGTTCTTGTTTTATCTAAGAATGATGGCTGTCAATGATTTGATCTCTGTCTTTTTTTCATTCATTTGTTCATAGCTGTGAAAGTAAAATGCAGAGTGTTCAGACATGTTCACTGTTTTGCACACAGATCCAGTAAAACACTACGGTTGCTCACCTTGGCCGGGCTTCCAGGCCCTCATGAAGGACTGTTTGAGGGACAGCCCTCAAGCTCGGCCCACCTCAGCACAGGTCAGGACCTGAAGAATGTGTATCTGTGTTTAGAGGGCGCTGCTGCTTTCATTTTACTGAGACAGTCGAAGAAGGCAGAGCAATGTAGAGATCAGCTGTAGACTTTCATTATGATCTTTCGTGATTTCAGGGCCCAATCAGTATTTTTGTGTCCTGTTGTTGTGTGCAGGTATTCGATAGACTAAATTCAGGGGAGATGTTGTGCCTGATGAGGGAGTCGGTGGTTCCCCAGGCCTTCAACGCTGAGTGCTTCACTGTGAGCTCCGGCAGCAGTGAAGGCTCCTCGATCAGCCACAGAGCCTGGCTGGGTGGAGGCAGCAGCACGCAGCGACAGGGCTCCATCACAGCTGTGGACCTGGACACCAACAAAGCTACTACGCAGGTACCAACAGCAACGAATATGTACTTGATTTTGACTTAAAACTCGCCTTGAAATTCTGTGTAGCTGTACATAAGCACAGCACCAACCGTCAAGGTTTACTGGCTGGTATACCATCACTGGAAGGCATCGAGTGTTGTATTGCAACACGTTCTCCTTATGTTTGTTTTTCTCACTCCAGCAGGAGATCGACACCAGTCCTGTCCTGTGTCTTGTGACCGTCCAAATCCCTGAGGAGGCCTGTGATTGGCTGGTGGCAGGCACACAATCGGGTTCCTTGGTGGTCATCAGCACTCAGGACCCGTCTATGTGGCACCACCTGCAAAGAGTCAAAGACGCTGTCACCTCACTGTACTTCCACATGCACCCTCGACGCGCGTAAGTGTCACCAAACACTAAAAACTGATAGTGTGGAGAATTTTATGTGTTGCTGCTACACTTTCCTTTTTACTTTATTATGTGGTGTATTAAACTATTCTCATATTGAACTAAATTTGGTCTTGAACATCAAGGACTATAAAAACATGATAACCGGATTATGTTTGCTTGATTAAAAGTCAGGTTACAGTTTGTGGCATCCTGGGGTAAAAATATACAGACCTCTCCTTTTCAGTACTGATGTTATCCAGAGCCGTTTATGGCCTCTGATGAAATAAAGCTAATGATCTACATAATTTTCATACAGATACATTCCAGTTTTGGCAATTTGATTTCTTGATTTAGAAGAGTCCATGTGAATGATTAATAAAGTTGTTCTGGAAATGACGTTGTTGCTACTAAACTCACAGTTTCCATTTTGTGTAAATCCTCCTGGAGATCCATGTGTAACATTTAACATGTGAACATTGGAAGTCAGAGAATTATGCTGAATCTTCAACCTGTTTCGAAAATGTTTCTTAAATATATTTATATATTTTTTTTTTCATTTCTTTTCAGCCAAAGAAAGAATTACTTGCTGGTTGGGACAGCCGATGGAATACTCACAGTTTATGAGGACTCTGTGCTCAAGGTAAATATTAGATATTAAATAAAAATACCCGCTATGTTTTGCTCTTGAAACATGACGTTTTTGTCTTCTTTAAACATTGATATTCTGACATTTCTTTCAGATGTTACTCCCACCTCATCCTCCCCTGTTGTAAATGTATCTTAATACTGTAACCGACTTTCATCCTCTTCTTCCTCCTCTCTTTCCAGCAGGAGAACGGGCAGCCGGTCAAAACTCTCGCTGTGGGAAACATCAGCACGCCTGTCATGTGTCTGGGCCAGTCAGTGCACGCGCTTGACAGCAGGTCTGTGTGGGCCGGCTGCGGCACCAAGATCCACTCCTTTACCGCCGACTACGATGTGTGCAAGTCCATCGACACGAGACCAAACCTCATCTTCCAGTGAGTCCATGTCACGCTGGGAAATGAGAAGCAGCTTGGTGTTTAAAGTTGAGCTGAAGCTGTTTGGAAAGAGAATGTTTTTGGATCAAATCAACTTAGAGTGTTGATGTGCGTTTGAGTGGGGTGCAACTGAAGAATAAGCAATTGTTCTTTTATTTAAAAAGTGTTCCTGCACATGAAGGTTGTAAATGGTTTGAGTCCATCAGAAATCTGTGTTTCTGCATGTTTGACAAGATGAAGAAGTTAAGTGTAAAGTGAAAGTCAGTTGTTATGTAATTGTCATCGCTACAACGCGTGTGTGTGTGTCCCTCAGGCAGCAGCGGTCATTGGCTGGCAAAGCGTGTGTGTCTCGAATGGTTGTGGATAAATACGTTTACCTGAACAAAGCCGGGACGCCCACCATCGAGGTTTGGGATAAGAGGAGCGAGAGGATGGTGGACTGCATCGACTGCGCTCAGATCATCAGGTACACACACACACACACGCATGCATGCACAAACAAACCAGTCCATGATCTGCTGTTACAGTCTACCAGAATGCGTGTGTGTTGATTTCTCCCTGCAGACACGACTCTGGCTGTAGAGGACGGCAGGGCAGCGAGGTGGAGCTGCCCACAGAGGCGGCTCCCTCCTGGGCCAGAGTGAAGGCTCTGCTGGTGCAGAGCGCTGCAGCTCTCTGGATCGGCACCAGAGGGGGCCACCTGCTGATGCTGGAGCTCTCCAAACACCAGACGCTGCAGGTCATCGGCCCCCACTGCGACTCCATCCGCTACATTGCCTCTGCACTCATAGGTGGCCCTTCACTTATATTCACTTCGTTAACTATTTCTGCATTTATTGATTTAATTGTATTTTTCTACCATTAGAGCACGTGGAAGCTTCCTGCAAAAACTGGCCCAAAAACTAAGCACCATGTTGCTTAAATTAGCGTATTGATGAGGAAAAATAATTTAATAACAGCCCTTTCTTGGAGTGAGGAGTCCATACTGACAGCTGTTATATAAAAAGTATTAGTTTAGAGGGATTTTGCTAAATGTTACAATCCTTTAACTTTGTTATTGACCTCATTGGCATAAGTTCATGTTTCAGAAGAGATGGTGATAATAACAGCTCAGTTGTTTATTAA
>CAEMYA010000045.1:803435-817429 GCA_903131615.1 Diplodus sargus | reverse complement strand
ACAATCTTTGAAAAGGGACACAGATGGTCTAATTTGTGTTTTTTTTTTATCAGGGCTGAGAGCTGTGCAGATGTTCAGGAGGACTTCCTGCTGCTAATGATTAGAGATGAGATTAGTTTACCTGTCCATAAGAAAAAAAGAAAACTGGAAAGAAAGCCAAAGGAAAAAAAAGCCTCTAAACCTGTATATTTGATTATTTATTCTCATGTGTTCGTGTGTGTGTTTACCTGCGAGCCCATTCAATCCACATCAGTAAACGGAACACGGGATTTCTCAAATGCTGCCTGCTTTGTACACAGTTTTTATGTTGCGTTACCTGAAGTCACTGTTTGTGTTGTTTATGTCAAACAGAACAAGTGAGTAAATATTATTTTATGTACTGTGACGGCTCTCTGTGTATGTTGTTGTCGGGGTACAAAGGCTATTGTAGACAGGACACGAGTGGAAGAGTAAAAGTACTAACTGGGTTTGTAGATTTATAGAATTTAAATGACTAATCTCTCTCCTTCTTAATGCTCCGGAGTACATTTATTAACATAAAGTATTCTGTATTTGTCAATGGATACTGGAATGGCTGATATTGTGTTTTTTACATGAAAGTATCTGTCATTTCAGAGGAATAATGATATGCGTATTGGGAACAACCAGAAATTTGTCCTGATGAAAAATGAAATTGGAAGAAACAAAAAAAAAATCACAAGCATCAGTTTCAGGGTATGGACCATATTTGATCTTTAATCTCGACGGGGAAAAAAAGACATTGCATTTGAAGCCATTTCATGGAAAAAAAATATTTACAAGGAGGACTTAGTCCTCTCAAACACTGACAGCACATTAGTAAAATGTAAAAAAAAACAAAGACACAGGAGTTAAGGGATTGAAGTACTTCTGAACCTTAAAAACATGGTGTTCTGATATCCAAACTATCAAGATAAATATATTTATAATATTTATATTATATTTACAGAATACCTTAAATATACAACGTCCATCATGTATTCTATAAACAAATATAAATTACTTAGGCACACTTTTGTCTCAAACAATCATGGGAGTGGTTTTCAAAGGCCATCCTCTCGCTGTTTGAACTCGGTTGACCTGAACTTTTCATCGACAAAAATCTCTTCTTGCATTGTTACGCCATCCAGAGCGGCTACGCTGCTACTACAGTAATCTGAGTACTTGTCGGCCAGCAGTTAGGGGTCATAATGTACACAGCCACTTATTTTACAGCAGGACTTGAAGCTGGCTTGATCTACGCTGCCCACAGACACAGACACAGTCCCAGGATGACCTCTTTACCTCCTAACCCGCCCCTTTGCGGACTCCTCTGTGCAGATTCTTGTTCAAGTAGGCCCTGTGGAGCGCGCACCTTATTGCTTACACTGTTTCTCTTCTGTAGCATCTGCAAGGAGGAGGAGGCAAAGGCTGGAGGGAGCAGGAGCTAGAGATGAGTTTGGGATGCAGCCAAGCAAAAGGGTTTGACAAGGATGACATTTATTCCCACACCTTTTTTTTTTTTTGAAGGTAGACAGTCATATAAGGTTCAGAGACGACAAATAAGAGAGCAGCTACGATATCTACAAAGAATATACATGACAAGTGAAATTACATGGATGATACGGCCAACTAAACGCACGCAGAGGGTTGGAGGGGAGGAGTGGCCAGCCGGTATGGCCGGGCAGGGCTTACTATACAGTCAGTCTATAAGTCCGACTCGGGCATATCCGGCATGTCAGCCATCAAGTAACCAATACCGTAACGGCCGTTGGGTGCGGTGTCCGCATCAGTGCCCCCGCTGCCGCTCTGCTTGCGGTAGATGCTGTTGCCGGGCATCGGCGAGGGCGCCTCGCTGGGCGACTTGCCGTGGATCAGGCTGGCGTCGTCATCCTCCCCCGGCCGGGCGCTCTCCTTGATGATGCGGCCCTTCTTGTAGGAGACGGTGGAAAGGCCGCTGGTGTTCTCGTCGATGATGTTGAAGTAGCGAAGGCCGAAGACCACAGGCACCGGCATGATGGCCATCACCACCAGGGAGATGCAGACCACGATGCCCCAGGTAGGGAAGTGCAAGGTCTGCTCTTTGGCCTGGAAGACAAGACAAAAGAAGACAGCATGTTAGTAACTAGGGTGAAATGTTGAATGGTGGCATTTTAGAGTTTAAATGACAAAGACTGTGGCGCAGGGACTCTTTCCCTCTAGAAATTGTTGGAATAGCCACTCAGGCTGTGGCATCTCATCTTGTGTGATCGACAGCCACATTCATTAAAATATGACTAATGGCATATTTCATCTATCATGTTTTTTTCAAGATCTATGCTGAGGTCATATCTACATCAGGCCTATGTTACTCAACACTGTAATTAATAGATTCAATAAAATAATATGTAGTAAAATAAAGTGATAGTGGTGATAAAGAACAATTATTTTAAATTGCAACTAGTAATTTGATTGTAAAGTATGTATACATTTTAATGAAGCAACAAAATCTATGAATCTAAAATGTTTTCTTTTTAAATAGAAATTAAAATCTTTGTTAGTTGCAGCCCCACTCTCACTGCTTCATTTTAGAGTCTGTTTGAATTTATTAAACTTCAAGACAAGATGATCAGTCATCGTGTTCACTGAGGTAAGGTAAATCCACCTCACAATGAGGCTTAGTTCGGCTGCAGGTGAATTTAATTAGCTGTTCGGGAGAGCTGACAAGTGTTTGCCTCACTGGACAAATGAATGAGTTCATGCAGGGACACCTCTCCCCATTTGGCCTTTACTCCACTTACTGAAGCTTTTAAAATGACTAATTTTCTCTTGATGTGATCAAACAGGTTCTTGAATGTCTCTGGGGCAGGCCACACATCCTGTTGATTGTCTGAGGGTTAAAAGACGCCTGAACATGTGTTTATCTGTGAAAACTTTGCCTTTTTCTCCACCATTTTTAGCCACTGCCTCATTGACTTTGAACCCTTTTAAACTGCTTTTAACTTGTTCCAGGTTGGGAGAACTTCCACCCCCATTGATTCCTTGTCCCGGGAGAAACAAACCGGAGACATTTACTTACGTCTTCCTGTATCCAGGCACTATAGCTGGGCGGCGTCATGATCAGCTGGATGAAGCTGCTGCATAGGAGGACCAGCAGCAGGATGGGCGTGATGTACTTCCACATGTAATAGTAGAAGCGGTACGGTGTAAAGCCCAGCATGTCCTTCAGGTCTTCAAAGAATCTGAGAGAGAGGTGGCACAGCAGGAGGGGAGATCAGATGTTTGTGGTACAGAATTCAGAATAGTTTCATGATTCTGCTTCATAAAACCGATGCCCCAGGTATAGAAAACTGAACTAGGTACATATTTGAAACTTGATTTGATATGATAGCTGGTTTTCTACTTCGTTTCAAGACTAAAAAAGCCAACAAAAGCTTAAATTCTGCACTTGTTTGATAGGTAATTCATACAAGGGTGCAACAATATGCAGACGATGACGCTGTTTACTTACTTGTCAATCCCGTAGACCCAAGCGACTGCCACGTTCTCCAGTACGACCACTATCAGCAGAGGCAAAGTAGCCGAGTAGTCGTCGAACATGGCCACAAAGTAGTTCCCTGAGCGCTGAACAAACAGGAGACCAATGGAGAAGGCCAACATGCAGACTCCCACTGCAGGAGAGAAGCAGGTTGTTAGTTACAGTTAGTGTTGTTTTTGGCAGCCTGTTTTAATTTTAGCTTTAGTCTAGTCTTTGTGTAAAACGGTCATTTTAGTTTTTATTAGTTTTAGTCATGTTTATACTCTTTGTAGTCTAGTCATGTTTCAGTCGACTAAAGGTCTGAGCATTTTAGTCTTATTTTAGTCAGAATTATCCATGACTATTTACGTCTAGTTTTAGTCGACGAAAACTGATGACATTTTAGTCTAGTTTTAGAAAATTGTACTTAAGTCTCTTTTTAGTAATGCAATTTCTATCTACTTGTCTTGCATTTGCTATGTTGTACCCTTCTCCCCTCATAGGTCAGTGTCATTTGGTAACAGCAGCACACGCACACACCTCATGTTATTATTCATTCTTTTGTCAATGTATTTTCTTTTTTGTTTGTATTTTTTATGTATTACTTGTTTTGTTTTCACACACACACACACACACACACACACACACACACAGGGCTGGCCGACTGTTCATGGAGAAGCGTCTGTCCTCCCGACCGTCCTACCGACTCTTCCTCACATTTCTGCCCTAAAAACAGCGTCTGTCACCGGCAAAAAACGTTAACTCACCGAGTGTTTGTGATGAAAATAAATCAGCCCTTCAGACCGAGACTTCGGTGAACTTTCCCCCAGAAATCAGCCTCTGTCCCCGCGAATGAGTTAGACAGCATCCAGTTTACTGATTACGATCATGTAATTATGTAATTTAGAGCGAAAAACGTAACTTTGTCACTTTCCAGTATGTCAATCACTACACATTATAACAGTATCCATATGATTATAAACTGTCCGCAAGTTTAACCCGCGTTAACGTTAAGCCACCGCAGCTGCATCTTCTTAGTAATGCCGCGCAGGTGTGGATTGAGGAAGAGACGTCGCCTGTGCAGTGCGACCTGATGCAGCACCTGAACTGAGACTCAGGAAACAGAAATATTGCAAAAATAATAATAATAGCTATACGAAATAACGTTATTACATTTCGTCTCGTCTCGTTTTGGTCAACGAAAATGAAGAGATACTTTAGCAGAGTTTTTATTTTGTAAACGACATTTAGTCCCATTTTTATTCGTCAACAATATTGCATTATATATTTGATTATAGTTTTCGTCACATGACCAACATTTACGTTGCGTCTCGTTTCCGTCACGTGATAAAGGTTCGTTGACGACGATATTTAGTCATAATTTTCGTTGACGAAAGCAACACTAGTTACAGTGCAGTTCATTGTTGTCGTGACTCTTCCGCTCACTGCCAAACTCAAATAAGAGGAGCAATAGCGATAAGCTCAACTAAAATGGAGTGCATTTAAAGCTGATGGAGTCAAACGACCTGAGGGATGGCCCACATTTGTTCAGTGTGGTGTGTAGCGCCGCTGAGTCAGGAGCATCATTAATCAAACCTGTGATGTTGTGGCTTCTTTGTTTTCTATCCCTATATGTGGAAGTGGCTCAAGTTTGGGTGCCTTTGGAGACGGGTATTCCTTTTTCCCTCTGCCTCTGAATGCTGCATAAAGGTACAGAATGCTGATACTGTACGGTAGGTACGAGTGTCTGAGCTTAAGTTGATGGATGTCTAGGGAATCAAGTAGCAGCTGCTTTGCAAAAATAGAAAAAATGATCCATATTGCTGAGGCTTTGAGCATTGACCGACACTTGATTTTAGGGGGTTGATCATCCAACCATTAATGCATTTAGGCAGTAAACAGCAAATACACCGAAATATATACATTCACATTAGATAACCCCTCCATATATGGAGAGGTTGAATATTTCCGATAGGAGTTGCTTCAGATTTCATAGACGTCCAGGGATCAAGTTAAAGCTTACCTCAGTTTTCAACACACAGTACAAGAAGTCTGCACAATACTGCGTCCACCCACATTTGCGCCACATATCCTGCACCCACAACATGTGTTGGGACCTGCATGACCCATAGGATCACAGTGCACGAGTTAAAAGAGAGGTAACTAGAGCTCAATCTAACCTGTAAGAAATTCCTTGCGCACTTTGAAAGTGTCTATCAGCGGAGTGAGGATGCCCTCGATGGTGCCGAACATGCTCCCCAGGCCGAGATTAACCAGCATGAGGAAGAACATGACGGACCAGAAGGGCGAGGCTGGGAAGTGAGTCATGGCCTCTGTGAAGGCAATGAAGGCCAAGCCTGTGCCTTGGACCGCCTGTGAGGATGAGAGAAAAAGAAGAGCCTTTATTTTACCCAAATTTGAGGTATGTACACTGAAAACCCAACAGTCTCATCTGTTCTAAATTAAGTCTCAAATACGAGAGCGGTTTCAATCCTCTCGTCTAACCCTCCATTAACTTCTATTCAGTTTTTGCACGTACCTTATTGAGTTCGGCCTCGATGCTGCAGGTTTCCAGTCCCAGTTGCGCAAAGTCGCCCTCCTGCACCTTTTTGATGACCTCTATCATCTGATCGTAGTCCTCAGCACTGATCTCACTCGCCTGAGTGAGGTTAATGTGGTGGGGGATCAGGCTTTGGTCAATGCCATTCCCCAACAACATCACAATCTTGCGAGTGTTCCTAAAAAAAACAGGCAAAAGTTTTCACAGGTCAGGATGTTCGAGCGTAGAAATACACCTTAGCGGCTCTTTATCATTTTTACACATTCCCGACACTCGCGTTCTCAATGAGCAATCTCTGTTTGGAGGTGGTCAAGTTGAGCATTATACTTAATAGTCCGACCCCAAACTGCATCCTTCTCTGCTTTTACAATGTCTAAAGAATAAAAACACTACGAGCCTCGATCACGACTTAACTTTTGAGTTTCATTCGCACTTGAACTTCTAGCTCAGCCCTTTGATCATCGCCAGGAAATGGCTCTATCTAACAAAGGCGTCAATGTCTATAAATATCTATATGTGAGAGGAAGCTCATACTCACAGAGCGACACACTTGGTGTTCATAATGTTGGCTTTAAAGCCCAGGACTGCAAACACCACCAGGGTGGCCAGCACGGAGGTGAAGAAGTTGATAAAAGACACCAAGACAGCGTCGAAGTGGCAGTTGTTGTCCCTCTTGTTGTAGCTGGAGAAGGCGATGACGCCCCCGAAGCCGAGGCCCAGGGCGAAGAAGACCTGCGTGGCCGCCTCTCGCCACACCTTGGCCTCCAGCATGATCTCCAGCTGAAAACACAATACGGGAAGATATGGCTCAGTTTGGTATCACAGAAGGAAAATATTTAGTTTAATATAGGAGATATAGGTGCATGTTCTTAGGGAACACGGACATGCTCTTACACAGTGCTATTTGTGAAGTATGGTCATAAATTATTTTCCAAACTAACTAAATACTTTATGCGCAAGGTTATTACAGACATAAAACAAAATACATTTCAGGGCTTTGGTGTGTCGGTATCTATTCATAGCTGAGGAAGAATGATGGCAGATCACTGAGCAACAGTGGTTGAATGTGGGTTGGATGTTGATGGTTGGGCGTTATGATACCACGCGTTTTACAGGACCTAGTTTGGGGTGTTGACATATTTTCGTAGTCCGCAAGAGGCTGCAAGAGAATTTTTGACTTTGGGGTACAATAAAGTTGAAGCTGAAAGTTTAAGAAATTCAAATTTGGTTCAATTTTCTTCACAGGTTTGTCTCCTGAGTTAATTCAAGGATGCATTTTAATCAACAGTCCATCACTTCCACCTATCTGATGTCATTTCATTTATGTCTGCTTGTATTTTTGCAGACCAGACAGACCGTCGTGCCGTGTGACATGTGGCACCTCGACAGTTGCCTCGCGTTGGTTTTCTGTTACAACAGTCTCAGATTGTTCCGCGCACAAAGCAGAGCACACACCCAAGCGGGACTTTGATGTCTGCAGGTACACGGAAGACGGTGTCATTTGAAGTCGTAAGATGTCGGCCGATGAGAAAGAGCAGACACGAGACAGGCAGACTCTGCTGCGTCTGAGCGTCTTCGGCTGGTCCGTTACGTAACGCCTCAGTAACTCCTGTTTCCATGGTGACATGATTCTTCAGCCTGAGGAGCCATTGGTCTGCTGCCGCTGAAGAGCCGGCCTATTACAGCCGAGATGTAATATTTGAGTTCAGACACCTTTTTTCCAACAGAGAGCGATTTTAATTTAACAGTGGCTGCTTGATGACACAGAAAGCCTTGATGCGCACTACAGAGGTTCAGTTGGGGATACCTCACATTTCCAACAAATGGTGCTCAGTCGGCTGATCGACAGAAAATTAACTGGCGAGTATCAATCCATTCTTTTTGTCAGTTTTCAAGCAAGCAATTCTGCTGGTTCCAGCTTTTCAAATGTGAGGATTTTATGCTTTCCTTTTATCATGTCAGATAGTAAACTTGAACCTTTTTTTTTTTTGCCTGCAATCAAGATATCCGTCCTGTGACTAAACACCTGAAAGAAACATTTTTCTCTGGTGACTTCATTTTAACTCCCAAAAGCTTTGTTGCTCTGAATTTGCTCTTGAACAGTTCAAGTGGGCTTAAAATGCCAATTACCTTTGGTGTGAACATGTGTCGAATTCCATCCACAGAGCCCTTCAGGAGCAGGGCCCGCACCAGGAAGCAAATCAGCACAACGTAGGGGAACAGGGAGCTGAAGTACATCACCTGCAAGCATATAGAGCATCGTGTTAAAACTCCAAAACATCAATAAAGTCGCTCTGAAATGTCTCGTCCCCCCTCAGAGTGTGTCGCACTGCGACTTGGAAGACAGTAAACTGAACAATAGATCAACACAAAATGTGCTTCTGACAATCAGAAGATGTCCGACTGTGTTTTACCCAGTATGTGACAGATTTTTTGACGGGCTTCTAGATTTCTAGATGAACATTTAGAAATGGTGTCTGTGTTCAGTTCCTCTTTGAAGTCAGACAATAGAGTGTAAAAATAAATGCGGTGTGATCTTCCTGTCTTACTATTTGTGCAGTGGTAGTCAAAATAATTTGACATCACACTGTGCAAAAAGGAGATTCAGGTCTCAGCAATTCTAAGTTTGACGACATGCCTTTACATTAATGTGTCTTACAAGCTGTGTAACCAGGGTCCCAGGCCAGCGCTGCTAGCTGCTGAGCCTGTGCAACACCCTTTGTCCAGTCATCGTGCTAATTAGACAGCGGGCCCCTCGTCCTTTTTTTTTTTCTCCTTTTTTTTTTGTGTGTAGACGAGGTGTTACTTAAAAAGGGAGAGGCCTGACTCAGCCGCTGCACTCTGACACGTGGGCCTGCAGGACCAGCAGAGGGTGTGGGTGCACGGCAGGCACTAGGAGATGGTTGAGGGTTGAGTCATCGCTGATTCCGAGACATTACGTCTACTACATGGTGGTCTACATGTAGCTCTGAGGGAGATAGCGTAATGACTCGTCTAAGCAGGATTCACTCATATACACTGTGAACGTTTAATTGTTAACAAGTATTTTTGTAATATTGTAGTGTCTAAAATGTTTGTCCCCCCCCCAGCTTTGATTACCGGTAACGTGCAGTTTTGAAACACAAAATGAAATTCAGTCACACAGAGATCACACAGGCACATTCTTTACAGGTTGGTTTCTTGACAACCGCCCGGATACAAAGTTGGTTGTATGGTATTTGTGAAAATGGCACATCGCAGCGTCGAAATACATTCATGCATCACCACTTAAGACAAAACACAGAAGAAAATGTTACGGTTGGAATACTTTTTTGGTGCTCCGATTCTTGTCAGCCCTTTTCTGATTACACCTCCCAGCGTTGCGCTCTTGTTTAAGAACACAGTTGTGGCCTTGGTCAGCACAAAGCCAAACACGCCGCTATTTTGTGTGATAAGGAGACGTCTGCTCCTCTGTTCTTATATTCAAAAAAGGGACTTTTTTTTTTTTAATCAAAGATTACGTGTCCTACCAGATAGCATGCAAAGGCCATCCTCTGAGAACTGCACTGCTATCTTCAAAAACAAAAGGTTCAGTTTTCCCATGGTGAGAGAGATATGTTATTGTTGAGATTTTTCATACTCAGCGCATAGGTAATCTAAAGGCTTTTTAAAAGATGTTTTTAACTCTTTTTAAATATGTTCAACGAACTTCACCACTATGTGGCTGAATCCGTGCGAGCCCCCTCTCCTCCCTCCCTCGTCACAAGCCAATCATGCCCCCCCTTCCCCTCTTTCCTCGCCACACTCTTGACAATCAAGCCAAGCCAAAAGAGCGCGTATAACCATGGTAACCAAAATGGTCTGATCCCTTTCACGCCCACCCACACACACGAATGGGAGAGAAAATGCAGATCGCAGTGGGGATATTCCTTGGAAAAGGCTTTTGTGGACATGGATGGAGAGGGCATTAATATTCTTTTGTGCCACACAGCGCTGATTACACTTCAAAGACGCGTCGAGCTGGCCCCTTCGAGGAAAAGTTCTTGCCCATTTTCTACTCTGGCCAAATCAAAAGCCCATCCAAACGCACCAGGTAGTTGGTGGAAGACCATCTGGCTCAAACTGTACAATAAATCAGTAGCTTGGGTGGTTCTCTTTGTCGTTTTTGCCAAAGTAAAGTTATTTCCTTCATATCTTTGTTTTAGGAATTATTTGTTTCTTTCTTTCTATGATGTCAGTGGAGGCACTTGAACATCCCTTATGCAAATACAACCCCTCCGACAGAGCTGACAGTGATTGTGACAGTGGCTGTGCGGTTATCAGCAAGATTTCTTCGCCAGGAAGCAGCATGTGGCAGACAGACAGGGAAATGAGATTGTCTGGCACTGCAAACCGTGGCAGGGTGCGAGACTAAATCACCTCTGTTGTTGAAGGCATCCATCTTGTTTTGTCTGTGGCTGCTCTGGTGAATGCAGTGCAAAAGACGTAGGTTCAGCCGAGCCAAGCAAACAGCAGACAGCTGTTGGGATAAGACTTGAGCTAAGAACAATGTCTGCCACAAAGGTGGGAACGTCTGTTTAGCTGGTGAAAGCTAGCGGTACTTACACCGCTAGAAGTACGTGAACAAAATAAAAATATTGCTTTATATTGGCCTTATTTTCTTCAAAGGCGAAACTTGATTCTTTTCAACTAAAATGTTTCACCCAATGTTCAACAACCTGAAAACTGAATCTTTAAAGCTGCATAGTTTTTTGGTCTGTAGGGGTAAAACAGTCTGATACACAGCCACCACATTCTATTGGCCTGAAAAGCTTTAATGGCTAACGTTACGTTAGCAAGCAACTGCCAACTTTACTTTCAAAAGTCACAGAGTAACACATTGGAGTCATACGTCTGACTACTTGACAAATAAGGGAAGTAACACCAACTACTAAGAAGAATATCTGGGTCATAATAACCGCTAGATGCTCCACTTTCTTCACTAGCTAGTCGCTAACTTTGTGTCCACTGCATTCAAACACTTGGATGAATGCTGCTGAGACTGAAACACAGAATAAATGTGCTGTAAAACCAACTTTGTAGGCATAATATGCATATATTATGGCCAGGAGGGGGCACAACGCACCAACCACACTCAAAAGCTGTTACAGCTAACGTTACGTTAGCAAACAACTGCCAACTCTACTTCCAACAGGCACAGAGCAACACAACTACCTGATAAATAAAGTACAAGGGACTATCCACAATCTACTGGGGTGAATATCAGGTTCCTTAGCTGCTAGATGTTCCACTTTCCACACTCACTAATCACTAACTTTGTGTGGCATGTTAGCGCACAGCAGATATATCAGAGCCTATGTGTTGGAAACAGCCGTGCACAACACTGATGAATGCCGCTGAGACTGAACCACAGAGTCAATCTGCTGTAGAATGAAACTAATGAGCTAAAAGAGGCTAAAAATCCCAATAGAGCTGCAGATTTAGGTGCTAATTCTTCATGATTTTGACACTATTACAAAGACCCATTTTACTGAGTTAAGTTCATTCAATGCGGAGACCTTACTGTATTGCAAAGAAAAAAATGTGATTGCTGAAATATACCGTATTCATTCTGACCCTGCACTTTGCTGCAACCAGCCCGGGCCTGCCATAAGAAGCGGGGATAATACCAGCATCAAATGACTTCCCCATCAAAGCTAATTCTGGGAAGATTAAAAAGTGTGACCATTTTTCCAATTATTGAAAGCTTGACTATGACCCTGGAAGCACGCTGGCCAATGCTTGTCATGTGATGTGAGAAAGTGTGGAATGATAAAGATCAACTGTAAACGAGCAGAGGATTCGGGTGAGTTTGCAAGCAAATGCCGACCTCTAGCCAGTGGGCTAATCCTTCCGGATGCTAGTCACGCTACTGTCAGCTTTGCTACGCGGAGATAAAATAAGATGATCCAGAAACTGATCCCACTCAAGATCCCATGGGCGCTCAGGGTCAGATCTGAGACTGAATCATTAGCAGAATTTGTCAAGTCACATCACAGGAGTCATTTAACAGTGTCTTTGGACCTGGCTTCAGTTTGCACTCTACCTCAAAGTGAGCGAAGTATTTGCAAGTGGATTGCATAAAATATCAAGGAGGCAAACAATGCAAACGCAGAGACTTGCCTTCCCAGAGGACTGGATTCCCTTGATCATGGCGAGGCAAACAATAGACCAGGCAACCAGCAGGCACACAGTCATCTTCCAGTTGAGTCCTCCACCCTCAGAGATGCTGTCGGAGATGTTCAAGGCCTCGCGGTACCAGTAGTAGGTGGTGGCCGAGCTCTTCTCACACTCTGGCACCACATCTTTGGGAAAAAAAATGGAAGAAGTTATGCCTCAGCTATGAAAAACTCTTCAGGATATCAGACCGTGGCCTGTAACAATGACTTGGTCGGTCAATCTGGTCTTCAGAAGTCTGACGTGTCTTACATGTATTGGTCTTGTTCTTGACGAGCGGACACTCATGCCACGGCAGAGGTTGCTGGAAGGACTGGGAGAAATAGAAGAGGCTCCAGCTGATGATGACATTGTAGTAGAGAGCCACGAAGAAGCACACCTACAGGCAAGAGAGGTGAGTCAGTTTCAAAATCATCTCTCAAGCAGTGTAACATGACACTGATCTTCATATATTCAGTTACTTTTTTCTCAAACAAGGAGACTCATGACTTAATATTTTGTGAAAAAAAGCTTTGACTACCACAGAAATGTCACTTCTCTGTCTTGCCTCATTTTGGACATGCATGAATGACCATTGTACAGTCACTGGTTCCACTGTAGCTGCTGGCAGGAACACAGACTACCTCACTTCCTGTATTCCACCTGAGATAGCAATGAAGTGGTTTCTAAACATAGGTTGTATTATTTTTTTCACGTATAGCAATGTTCCAAAATAACCATTTCCCTAATGGGTTTCATTTTAAAATGGAATATCTAGGGGTCAAAACGGTTTCGAAGTCAGAATGTTGCATTTGTTTACTAAACAGTGTTAACAGTATGCTATGTCATTTCTACCAATATGGGTCTCTCTTTGAAACAAAAGACGCACTTCCATGATTTTGTGAAGTAGCGTGGAGTTTGGACCATCACTCAAATCTATCTACAGGAGTCAGGCAGAAATGCTCATTAAACAAGGTAATCACATTTAAGTTGAATTCAGGTGATGTTTAGCCATGAAAGCCTGCCTTCTTATCCACAGGGGACCACAAAACACAGTTACCTTTAGTAATATATCCATATCTATCTATCTATCTATATATGTATATATTCTAATTTACATTTTTTATTTCTAGTCTAAAATGTTTTTCATACGCCATACAATATTGGATCTAATTCTTTTTCTAATTATCTGAATCTGTGTTTTTTAAAAATCTAATCGCAGATCATAATTTATTTTAGCAGCTATTTTATGATGCACCATGAAATCTGCAAAGTAACTAGTGACTGAATGATCAAATAAATGTGGTAAAGTAAAAAGTAAAATATTTGCCTGAATACGAAGTAGCACAAAATGAAAAAGACTGAAGTAAACTACCTTACTACTAATTGTACAGTAGTTGACTAAATGTACTTATTTACATTCCGACACTGGATGGATGTGTCACAAAAGCCTCGAATCGGGCCCCAGCGTCAGACTCACCACACAGCTGGCGAAGCCGATGCCCCCCAGCCGAGGGCTGATGTAGTTCCACACCCCGATGCTGCCCCTGCGGATCCGCTGTCCCACGGCGAGCTCCAGGAAGAACAGCGGGATGCCGATGAGTATCAGCAGGATGAGATAGGGCACCAGGTACGCTCCTACCAGTCAAAACAATGCAGACAGCATGTAAGATGAAGAACACGCAGGGAAGGGAAACAATGTCATCAGCCAACTGTAAGGCGAAACCACTTCAGTTCCTGAAAGCGGCGCATGCAACACCGCACACA
>CAEMYA010000045.1:780202-803407 GCA_903131615.1 Diplodus sargus | reverse complement strand
CGCACACACACACACACACACACACACACACACACACACACACACACACAGACATCAGCTCTTCTTTATCTTTCTATCTGCCACGTTGTTACTGTTGTTCAGACTCAGACACGAACACAGCAGCCTGCTGAACTTTAACTACTTCTGCCCAACATCCCCCTGATGGTGACACATTTGCCTAAAAGCACATAAAAATACACAGCAGCCTCTTGAACAGTATCCGTCTCATTATCACCCCCCAACACACGCACGCAAAAATTACTACACACACATCTGCTGAGCAGTATCCGTGCGTCACCACCCTAATACGCCCCCCGGGGCGCGTGGTGCAATCAAAAAAATTCTGGAAACCAGGAAAGATACCGAGGTCTGAAATTACCTAAATTACAGTGGGATTACTCTGAGGCACGTTATAAAGATGACATTCCTCTGTAGAATTAGGGTTTCGGGGTGAATGACTAACATTAGGAGAGGCTGTAATAGTGTGGTGCAGTACAACACAGGGGGGCACATCTCTTGTGACAGTCAGAGTGCCCCTGAGCAGTGAGACTGTCAGGCACATGATGGTGGGAAGAGAACCTAAAAGCCTTTGTTGAAGAGAAATGGCCGGCGGTGGGATGTGTTCAGGGGAAGACGGTTTTAAGATAATGTTGCCTGTTGTCCTCCAGTTCCATACAGGGAACAGCGCAGCGGGCAGATTTTGGAAATAAAAGCATCTGTGCGCGCGCTGAAGGTTTTTTTGAGAAGAAACCCATTTCAAAGATGTCAGGCCACAGGTGGAAAAACCAGCCGCCCCTTTCTTGAAAACACAACTTTTTTGCAACGGTGGCGCTTGCACTTGAAAAATACTATACTGAAAATCCCCTTTTGTGAACTCGCCTCACAGGCCTACACCACAACATTACATGTTAACGCCGGCGGTGTGTCGTGGCACAGCACTGTAATGTCTGCCATGTGTCACTGATGACAGACTCAAAACTTCCGCCATGGGTGTACTTGTTTGAAGATTGGTTTCATTCTGTCTCAGCACGGTTTATTGTTTCACCTGGCAGGACGTTCATTCGCATCCTTTCCTGAGTCCTGCTGTCCCTCCCTGGTCTGGCTTGGATGGGAGTGGTCACAGACAGGAAGTACGTGTGTGTGTAAGTCTATCTGTTGTTTTAAGCACGTGTGTTTGTATATGTACAGTATGCTAACTGGTTTCTAATATTAAAACACCTAAATCTGGTTCACTGAGTACACAGCTCGCTCTGGGAGGAGGCTTTTGACATCAAAACCTCCTCTGGTTTCCATTGTCTTTTAAAACCCCCTCGACAGTCTCCCTCTGACATTCAAGCACTTTGATGGCACTTTGAGAAAGCAAACAGCCTGAAAAGAGTGCATTTCATCTCTTAAAAATAGTTTCACAGTTCTTCTCTCTTACGGTACATGAATGTAAAGTGGCTGGTTTATCCAGTCTGTTCAGATGGGACACATTTCCTTGTTATTTTGGCAGCACCGCATGTAGCCACGGGGTATGGGACGATCTGTATTACAAGAAATGACAAACGACTAATAAAAACAAAAGGAACGCGAATATCATTTGACAGAATTTCTCATGGAATGGGGGAGGAACGGACTGAGAAATAAAACACAGGATGATGCCTCATTACAGAAAGTTCCTCAGTCTTAACGTCTGAAATCTTATCTTCGTTGATTATGTTTCATATTTTTTGTGTCATAGAAAAATGTTTACTTACTGCATATCCTGTCTTATCTTAGGATAGAAATACAGCTATTACAGAACTGTCCTACCTGAAGAATTTCCTAACTCAGGAATCATACGTTCCTAAGTAATCCCAAGATTACCGGTTGGTCAATCAAACTCCTGCCAAAGCCAGCGGGGCGACGCAGCCTTCGGTGCTAATCTTTGCTCGTCTCTCAATGAAAAATGATTACTGATGATGAAGCAGCATCTATGGCAACCTCTTGAGGAGCCATTGTTTCCAAATAAACAATGGCTTAGATAGATAGATAGACAGATAGACAGATAGATAGATAGATAGATAGATAGATAGATAGATAGATAGATGGATAGGTTCCTGTGGTTGTGTGCGGTGATAAAGACGCAGATGACATACAAAAACACACACAGGCACACAGACCTGCCCCATTTTAATCTAATTATTTTGAACACAGCAGGGTGACCAGAGCTGTTTAAAACAGACACGAAAACATGACAGCATCTACAGAGAGGTCAAGATTTGAACTGAAATGCCCCAGCACACACACACACACAGACACACAGACACACAAACACACACACACACACACACACAGATAATAACAGATGGGTCTTACGCAAATTATGTACAAGAACAAACTTGTAAGAACATGATTCACTTTACACACACGCACACACACACACACACAGCTGGCCCTCCTAAATCTTTCAAGCTCTGCCAATCTGCCCAAACTTCATACAGACTTCATCGATCAAACCTCACATGGCCTTTAACTTGGAACGATGTAAAGGCTTTACGTGGAACTTTTCCTTTAAATGGACCGATTTCATTGACTTTAATGATATAACATTAACTTTGTTGTGATCTTGTTCCACTGATTAACACAAATGTAGTTCATTTACTGTCACTGGCAACTTTTCCGAGAACAGTATATGTATTTTTAAAACAGGTTTGGGCGTTGTCACACTGCTGAAACTCATGGGATGTGCTTAACACATGATAATGACGCATAACAATGCATGGACAGAGGGAGTTTGACATTCAGGTTCAAACATCCCGGGTGCGTATCAGAGCTGGATGTTTAAAATCACTACAGCATTGCTAACATTTCACAATACCTTTAAACTGTATTAGTATTACATGATGGCAAATCTATGCAAAATCACATATAAAATAATTGAATCGACATTGATAGCAATGAACGGTTAAGCTTGACAACTGAAAAAACTCCTTTAACAAAAATACTTTTTAACAGCACATTTAATCGAGAATTATTGGTGTGATTTTTTTCACTATGGCAAAGATAGAAATGTGTAGTTAGACAGAAATGTCAATAGATGCAAATTATAAATACTGGTTTTAGACAACTTATTCCATTGTCCTTTCAAAGATTAGAGGATTTTCCTTTATCTAGCTTCAACTGTTTTCCTTACACGCTAACAATATTTTAGAGACTTTTCCTTGTCTTGTTCGAGAGTCGGACGAAAACAGGAACCGTTGCGGTTCGGTACGGCCCACAGGCGCAACGACAATAGGCTGCACAAATAAACTTGACATGGATTAAGACAACCTGTCTGAGACGGTTTTCATTTAATCAGCTTTCTTGAGTCAGTCAATGGCTTTACATAATCTCCAGGTGGGAAGTGCAACACCTTGTCTCCTTCCCGGGACACGTACACATTAGATTACAGACCGCGGTCAGCTCTGATTTCGGGGCATTGTGGGAAATGTGGTTTCGATGGCAGCCGGGTCGAATGGTTTGTTATTAGACCACAATCACGAGCACCGGAGCCGCTCACAGAGTGATTTGCTGCGCGTTGACAGCAGGAATATGAGGTTGTATATTTTGTTTAGCCAGTGAAATGTTGCGGGCTGCACACCGACAGAAACACGGGTGGTCACGTGACTCTCACGTTGATCCTGAAGGTCACAGAGCAGTCTGGTTTTGAAAGATGCATGAAACATGGGATAGGCCTTCATGGTTCAGACGCAGGCAGCACTGAACACACTGCACATTACACCAGCGTGCTGATTCCAAATGTTAATTTCAGGACTAATCATGATGAGTCTCTTTAGGGGCTAAAAGCTGGAACCTCATGATCTATTGTTACTTATTGGAGGATTCTGGCTGATCTTTTCTCACAACTGTATTTCTCATCATAGCATAGGACCCTTTACCCAAACTGTAAACACAGTACACATGGAGTATGATAGTAGCTGCACAATCTGAAAAACAGTAAGAGGAAAACTATACTTCTGACCTGACAGTATTTAGATACAATTACATGCATGTCTCTGTGTTATTATCATACATTTATCCATTCCAGCCTCCTCAGCAACGTCACATCTCGCTGTCCTCGTTTGCCCTCTGTTACCAGTGTGTCCAAGCTTTGATCTCTTTCATAAACTACAATTACAGTCATCCTCTTTGCACTTGTTCAGGTGTTCCATGCGAGCTCCCACCCTTAAGATCCCGATGCCTCACTGTCACGACATTTTGTGCTTAATAAGACAACTTTCAGCATGTCAGCATATGTGAAATGATTGCTGGCTTCCTGCAGGTTTACTCCTGAACTGTACTCAATTTAAAAGATCACTCCAGTGGATTGCCGCTTGCGTCTTTTAGTTTCGTGGCCATTATTTCTATTGGCAACAGCGCTGTACTCACAAGTTACTTGCTGAGATCTGCCTATGTGGCAGCATTGCTACAAAGAATTCTGAAGTGGAGAGATGGCATAGTAATCATATGCACAGGCATGTTTTTACACCAGTCTTCTGGTTAGTCAAATGGAGAAACCAGGAGCAAAGGGTAAAATTATCACATAAACTGTCACTGGTTACAGACAAACTTTCTGACGCAACTTTGACTTTGGTTTTCCTGTGCAAAAACTCATTGTACCGCAGTTTCGGGTGCTCTCCCTTTCAGTTTCACCTCCAAATAAAATTAAGCAAATCTGTTGAATTATTTACAACCGATTTCATTATCGTATGGCTTGTTTTTTCCCACCCTGATGGACTTTGTTGCATTTGTTACTTTAGTGCATGAGTTGTTACCAGCAAGATGTTCTCCGACAACAGATACAGAAGTATCCACTGCTGAACCACCAGACTATGAAGCGGCCTCATTACTCCTGAACACGTCAACTGGAGTTTAATTGTAAAGAAAATCCTAAATAGATTATGTGTATTGTAGCTTGGTGCATTCGCCAGTTTAAGTATATATTCATTTATTTCACTGAAATATACAATATGTTTGTTGTTGAACTGATTTTTAAAGATTAGTCAATTATGTTACCCATCAATATCTGGATGTTTTCTTATGACTATCACAGTGCTGGTGTTGCTCTATTCTTGCTCACTCCTACTGATCACGTGGTTGCCAACAGTGAAACCTCAAGACGTCCGCTGTCGGTAACTCACCCCCTCCGTTCTTCTGACACAGGTATGGGAACCTCCAGACGTTGCCGAGGCCTACAGAGAAGCCAACCTGGGCCAGGATGTACTGGAGCTTGCTGTTCCAGGCCGGGCGCTCCTCCTCCTCGCCGTCCGATCCCCCTTCCTCCACGTCGCACTCTTTCCCTTCCCCTTCATGGTTGTTGACGATCAGCGAGCTCTTCTTGAAGGAATCGTCACAGGCGTCCTCGTTAGAAAGCAGGTCTTTGACGGACTCTGTGACATCGTCGTCAAGCTCTCTCTTGACGGCCTTGCTGTTTTTGGGCATTTGATAAAGCAATCAAGGGCGAGGGGTGGAACGTCTATTTGGTTGGCGGGCTGGAAGGGCAAGGCCGGTCGTCTGCGAAATGTCACTTTTCTTGAAACTTTGACCGTGCAAAGCTGCGAGTTTGAAGGGGGGTGTTTGGTTTGAGACAGTCTGTGGAAGGATGGAGTGATCACGAAGTTTAATTCGTCATTATCACCAAATGTCTGCGGGGGGAGAAGAAGAAACATTTCAGTCAGTCAGGAGCCAATGAAAGTGAAAAACTCTGGCACTGCTTTGTCACTGAGGGAACACATTTGATGAGCCACTGCTAAGTCAGTTCAGTTTGACTTTTGTGTTGACACTCAGCCTCTTGTTTGCCCTCATAAATGGCCGACTGACTAGTTTTACCCTGAGTGAACTTTGCATAACACAGAACCTGCAAACTTCTGAAAATAAGGACAAGGATTGACTTTTTGCTCACCTTCTTTTCTTTTCGAATATTGGACATGAAGTGAACCCCCCCCCCCCCGGTTCTAAGCATTGCACATCATACTGTATATACTCATTCACACAGCATAATCCGTCGGTTCACACTCCCTGCTTATCCCCTTAATGCAGAAGGGTGTTATTATCCCGGGGATGCAGAGTTGTTCCTCACATGGAAATCACATGGCTGACGCAGGCTGCACAATCTACTGTATGAATGGCAGCTCTGACAATAAACCCTGGGAACACTGGGCCTGGCTGCGGAGGTGACCGGGACAGTGACAGGTCTGGAGGTAGGGAGACTATCCCGTTTCCAGCCCTCGTGAATAATTGAAGGGAGGAGGCCATTTGCATACGAACCCAAACACTCCTCCTCCCCTCCTCCCCCCCTGCAGCTCTCAGGGATGAGGAAAGCCCTCAATATCCATTTACAAAATGAAAATACGCGCAGACATGTGCCCGTTCCATGACTGACAGAGCCGAGGAAGCATCGGGTTATACTCTCCTTGTCCTATAAAAGGCATGATCATAGTGTAATACCTGTATGACATCGGTTGAAGCATAAATTGCACAAGGGTGTGGACACTATCCCAACCACAGGCGGGCTAGGTGCGCAACATCCTCGTCCTTAACATTTCAGCATCCTAGGGGCGTCTTGGTGATGCATTTCACGTATGTCTGTCCCTGGAGCCTCTTAAAATATGACGGAACAATTCCGACGCGCCCATGTTGCTAAAATACAACGTACCCCCCCCCCAGCGTTCCACCAACCAGGGGATTAAGTGATTAATAGATTTCCTTTTCCGCTTCCAAATTAGCCTGGTTTGTATGAGGCAAAGGCCGTCGTTTCATAATTCAGCGAAAAAAGGGACGACTGATGCTGAGGCTGTGGCATCGCAGCTATTGCTGGCAAATCAGGGTACGTCTGGGTTAAAGCGGAGGATGAGTGAGCGCACAACAAAAGATAAAGAGCCTTTTTTCCCCCCTCCTTGACTGCACATGACTCAGGAATGATGAGTCAAAAAATAAAACAAAAAAACAAACAAACTAAAGAAACGGGCCGATGGATGAGCCAGAATGGTAAAAATGCGGATGGAGCGTCTAAAAAATATAAACCCAACAAAAGTCACACCGCCATGTGGCTCGTTGTTCTACGCCGGGCACAATTTGTTCTCCGAGAGAGAGAAAAAAAAAAAGCGCATAAATTAATACCCTCCATCCCGCCCAGTCTTCATGACATCCATGTGAGGTGTTTCATCATTCACACTGGCCGGCCACATCATGCGCACTGGCACCTTGAGTCAGCCTCACACACACGCACACTCTCGCACACATCACACGCCTTTATCGTTAACCTAATAAATCCCGTTGAGGATGCGGCGGTTGGTACTCACCGGTGTGGAATAACAGTCGTCCTTTTTTTTCCTGAAATGATGCGTCTCAAGGAATGAAATTGTGAGAGCACATGCAGGGGGCAGGCATACTTGCTTCTGTGTGAATCACTCGCCAGTGAGCATCGGTCGCGGCGGTTGGCTCCTTTTAGCTCTCAGCCAGAGACGCGGCGCGCTCGGAGGGGTGCGCCGCCCTCCACGCCCCTCTGACGTACGATTTCCCACTCCTTGTGCGCTTTCTGTGTCACGGCGAACACGTTATAAATGTCTGAATTGTGACAGCGCACATCAATCATGCCAGAAAACAGTAAGGTTTCGTGTGAATTAAGCGTAATGCTTTGTGCCACCTCCCTGTTGTTCTCCGTTGGTACGCTCCACTACTACAAGGAAAGGATTTCGGCTCAGAATGCAATGTGCGTTTGTTTATAAACGCTCATTTCCCTCACTGGATACATTAGTTCGGAAATTATATATATTTAATTGCCATGTTGTCTTTTCATATCTTATCACGGGCCGTATCGAGGATCGAAGCATCGTTTTAACAGTAAAAAGCGAGGTTTTAGTCAAGGTCGGAGTGTTGCGCGTCATCCATTTCGCGCAATCGCCGTGGCTGTATTGCGAAAATGTGACCAAACAGAAGGCGTGTTAGAAATCTTCTTTCCTAATTAGAAATAAAAAATAAAAAAAACTGAGGAAGAATTCCTTTATACGTTAGTCATACAGATCATTTCAAACGAATGTCTTTTTTTTTTTAATCAGAGAAAATTAAATCAAGACATGTATGGTCATGTAGTCTTTTCACACAACGAGACCACAGCATACACATTGTAGTAACACACTAGACTGGTGCTACCATAAATAAAGGTACACGTATGAACATATCATAGTTCATAGGGGCGCTATGTTTTATTAACGAGAGAGCATCAATTTAAAACAGTGGTTATGAATAATACAAATATCAGTTTAAAAAAAGCAGTAGAGACAATATAGATAAGAAACAAAAACTCAAATAAAAAACCCCAAATATTTACACTATTGCACATTGACGAGAGTATTTACATCAAGCTGTTCTCAGAGGAAAATAAGGTCACCCGGACACTGTTTGAAGCTACAGAGGTGGCAGGGTCCGCCAAATATAAACAAAGTAAAACAGTATGAAACTGTGTTTTCCTTTAAGGCCAGTTTGTTTCAGTTTTTCCAGTCATGAAAACAAAGAGAGTCTGTTTATTTAGTTTGTTTAGGCATACAAATACGAGTCAATATATTTCCTCTTTCTTTCTTTCTTTCTTTCTTTCTTTCTTTCTTTCTTTCTTCCTTTCTCTCCCATAACACATTAGAAACACATTTATAATGCACTATAATGTGATTATAAGTTACTGTAATTGGCCACAGGGGTGCTGAAGTCCTTTAGTTACAGCTAGATGTAATACAATAATACATACAAGCTGGATATAAGTCACTTTAAGTGGTCAATGTTTGGATAGTTGGAAGATATTAGGGTTTAACTTGGAAATGTGACCCTAAAATCAAATTTCATATTTTCCCACTATGATACAGTGGAAGAATTGTGGATCGGTTTAAGTGAACACAAGGCCGAAATACAGATTTCATGTGAACATTAACATGTAAGCTCTGCCATCTATGGCGTGACATTCCCTGCAGACCGTCTGCTAACTGCTATGTAGTGCACAACTTTGGTTGAGGTTACAGTTTCGGCAGTTTAACGTGCGGCAAAGGCACATCCATCACCTCAGCTAAAACCTCACTGTTAACAGGTATGACTCAAAGTGAAACTGAGGGGCACAACAGCGCTACCTGTTGTTTCACAGCACATGTCAAGGCTGCGTCTTTACTGCAGCACTTTGCTGCAAGGCAAGGCACAACTCAACAAAGTACAGTGGTTTTTTAAACATTTTTTATGTGGAATTGTTACACTGTGTTCGTTTCATGGACAACAACATATTGCATCTTGCTTTGATCACAGGAGAAATGCTAAGAATCGAATTTTATAGCTGTAAAATTGAATTTTCTGCCAGTCAAATGTCACTAACCATAAAATCAAACCTCCCACGCGTAAACAATGGAAAGGCATCGTGAGGAATTATGTTTGTGATGGAGAAACATTTCCCAGAAAATGGGACAAAAAAGAGACTCCTCACACTTTATATCTAGGAGACACATCAGTGGTGGAATGTAGCTAAGAACAACTTCTCAGTACTTGTACTTTACTTTCATTTTAAGCACAGCATACTTCTGCGCCACTACATTTCAGAGATAATATATGCTCCACTTTATTTGTCTGACAGCTTTAGTTACTCATTACTTTTCAGATACCCTTCCTGTCCGGTAAAAACAAAAAACATGTATCTCCAATGGGTTCCTAAATAAACTATTCAAAAGCCCTTTTGCTTCATCACTAAGCTGAAAACAGGCTGTTTTCTGACACAATGAAAAGCTGACTTTTAAGAGATACGTGATGCTCACAGGTCAGTGACACTACAAACATATGATGATCTTATACCAACAGTATATAAAGAAGTGAAACATCTACAGCAGTAAAATAGAGCATATGCATAAATGCAGCAGTAATATGAATCCAATAACATCATTTTACTCATTGTGGAGTATTTTTTGTGGTATTAGTAATTTTGCTTCAGTGAAGGATCTGAATACTTCACCCACTACTGGACAATAAAGGTATGAAGACAGCGGAATAAGAAATGTATATCTCACATGAACCCCCCTTTTTTTCTCTCTGATGAACTGTAAGTTTTTAAAAGAGAGGCCAAAACCAGTCTCTGTCCTGAGTTGCCCCAGTGCCTGGCATTACACCCACCCACAGTGTTTCAGGTGCAGCAAGGACATCATCACAGAAATCCCACAGAAGTAATCGGGAGGTCCTTGCCAGTGTGTGAGATTGTGCATTTGATGCTCACACAAATCCCATTACTTCCAGTTCATATCCTTTATCGCTGCTCTTTCCAACTCTGCTCTGTTGAAGGATGAAGAGTGTCTCAGACACTGTGTCGTGTACCTCTGTCCTCCTGACATGAGCACAGGCCGCCGTCCTTCACCGTACAAAATGTCGGAGATATTGCCTGCTCACAGCAGTTTCCCCTCTCCGCACGTGCTCAGCGAGAGCGGACTTATTGATTGCAGCTAATAGCCTCCGTCTCATCAGCAGGGCAGCACAGAAGCCCAGAGAGCAGTGAAAGAAAACCAATGCTCATGTTAATTCTATTAGTGAATGTATATTTTGTTGGGCTGATGACGCCGTAGTTCACGTATACATATCACAGGTACTTGCCACTCCGCGTTCAGAGACCAGGAGAGGTATTATCACCATCTGTTCAGAGAGTAGCACTGTGGACTCCCATTAAGGAAAAGCAGTAAAAACGTAGTTTGTTCTTTTCATCCATAGCCCCTTTAAAAGGCAGTTTGACCACATCACCTCCCGAGGCGGGCTCTCAGGTGGAATATGTGTCAGTTTGAGTATAGCGCAGTGATAAAAGACATGTGAGGACAAACTGCTTGAGATAAATGAGCAATAACAAGACCATGCATCTCTGTGACCCTGTATGGCTTTGACCTAAATGCTAACATCAGAATGCTAACGATGACAATGCTAACATGATGATGTTAAAGAAGGAATCAATTTGTTATGTCACCATTTCAGTTTAGTGTGTCAAAGATAGATAGATTCTGATATTGTAGTACTTGTCTATAAAGCAGAACATGGTATCGGGCCCAAATACTTTTACATCACGACGCATCCTGACCCCTCAGGTCATCTGGGACAGGATTTACTTTGTGTTTCCAGAATCAAAACCAAGCAAGTTGATGCAGATTTTTGTTTCTTTGCTCCCCACATGTGGAACATGCTTACATAAAGCCTACAGGTCGGCCAAAAACCTGTCAGCCTGTTTAAACCACTGCTTGAAACAATGATGTTATTGTGGCCATCAACTTAATTTAATCTGTGAGATTTATTTATTTATTTTTGTCATTGTCTTTTAAAAGCAATTTGAACGTTTCCTATGTCATATTTCTAGTTTATTTCTATTCCCCTGTAGGGCACTTTGATTTGCTTTGTGCCTGAATGATGCGACATCAATAAAAGTTGTTTTTTCCCTGCCTAGGTTGCTAGCATGCTAACATTAGCTATATATATAACACTCAACATAAAGTCAGTCCAGTCGCCAGAATATATGTTGGAAATGTATGTTTCTGCAAACCCCAAATACATTTTGTTACAGCTATGCTTTCCAGTATGTTGAATTTTCCACCATGAATATGGCTGGAAACTGGACTGGACATCTTGTTAAAAATATCCAGATGTCCAGACTTACAGATGCTGACATGACGTCTCCAACAGTGCTCTCTCACATAGCAGCCGTCTCAACCAGCTGTTACTCCACCACCAGCCTCTCCACTTCATTAGAGGAATGTCAGCTCATACACACATAATGTGATTGTGATATGAAACACATATTGTGAAAATCTATGAATATCTGACAAAGTTTCAAGGGAATGTAACATTTGTTGACATATTTCAGTCTGGATCATATACAGCTATAGGATGGCTAAAAATGTCAAACAGAAGGACTACAGTACATTCACCGCATGATGCTTCACATAACGGGGAAGGACAGAAATACACATTTCAGCGAAACCATCATTGTTTCATGAAGCGAGGAACCTGGAAATAAGTCCGGAATTTAGTGTCACAGCAGAGAGTATCAGCACCGACACAAAGACCTAACTACTACCCCTGCTGCTGGTTCCTCATCCAGCAGACTGTCCTCTCTGTATGTTCACTGAAGACGCAGTGGACAAATACACAGGGCTATGAGCTGAGGCTTAACGGCGAGGCTGACGAGCCTGGGTTAACTCACTGGGAACTGGATGCAGTAGATTTATGGCATCATGTGCAGTATTATGGTGATTGAGAGTGATTCAGGGTTTTTGTGGTCAGGGAATTTGTCAAGTCATAAAGCAGCCGCTGAGAAGAGCAGCCAGCGGCTTTGGCTAATAGGATAGCAGTAGCTCTGGTTGATCATGAAGATTTTTTTTTCGATGGCAGAGTGGATTCAGAGGCAGAAAACAGTTCACTGCTCAATCTAGACAAGACAAAGAATAACCACTTCTCTGATGGGCCCTGGGACCTTTATGCATGTCACATTGACTTGAGCTGGTTGGGTGTAGTCCAACAATGATGTTGTTTATTATCATACCTAGTTCCTTAACACTAAACTCCGTCAGTCTAATCTGCAGGCAGTACACAGCATCAGCTGGGGCTCAGCATACTGTGAATTTTCTGAAGGTCATACTCTTACAGATCATGATCATGTTGTTCAATGTTCTGCAGTCTCATATTGTATAAGTGTTTTCATGTATTTTGTACTCAGGGCGTCATTAGACAAGAGAGCTTGCTCTCAATTGACCTTCCCTGAATAAATAAAGGATTCAATTAATCAATCAATCGATCAATCTGGGAAGAGCCGTTATCACAACCCCATGAAATTATGTCTGCTGGGATGTTCCTGGTAGTGGATATGATAATGTGCCTATTTCTGCGTATTTGTATGTAAACTGTGCGCGTCTTCGTATCAAGGGATGACCCTCTGGCTGGTGGAATGCTTCCTTCTTCGCAGAACATGATGATAAGTGCAGTGACCTAGTCATGACTCAGCCATGTGTTATGTAATCAAAGATAACGTATAAAAAAGAGGATGATGAAAACCTCCCATCTCTTAAGGTAAACCTACTTGAAGGATAGGTTCACAGATCAGACTTTGAGAGAAAATGTCCAACAAATTTAATGGAAGATGCTGATGATGATAACAAAAACATTGTAATGGTGATAGATGTCCTTCATGATTCAACAGAATGTCTTTAAAATTGGTTTTGGTGACACTGGTGGACATGGAATTATGTACTAATGTTGCAAATAATAAGTGTTTACAGTTATGATATTAATTTAGTAAATTACGTAGCTTCTTGTGTGTATGGACCGATTGATCATGTTGTTTATCTTCAGTGGGTGACGTCTTGCGTTGAGTTGTGATGGTTGGCAGAAATTTGTACATGTTGCAGTGCAAAACCTCTACATAAGCTTGCCTCTCTTGAATTTTCATTATATTTATGACACACAAATGGGTTACAGCCTCAAGGGAAACCCTGATAAATAGAGTGAGAACACACTAAATACTAATGCTTCTATGAAGGTGTGCTGTCTGATAAAATAAAGCAGTGAGACCCTCTGAACCCTGGCAGGCTTATTTGATGTCAATTTTGGATCAAAGAGCCAAGGGGGGGAATAGCTACGGAGAAAAAGCAAAAAGCGTGATATGCAGAAAATTAATTATTAATTAATGAACTTTTTCACGGCTTCTTTGCTGCCCCTCGCAGTGCCGTGACCTTTTCTCTGCTTCATCTCCAGGACTGTTTTTTCTCTCTGTATTTTCAATATTTTCACAGCTGCTTGAGCTGTCAATAACACAGCTGACTCACGTGTACGTAGGTCATCTTGCTGATAGTTCAGATCAGATATAGAAATGTATTTTTCTCATGCCCTGTTTTTTTGGAACCTGAGCTGAGACTTGAGTTTGTCGGTTGTGAAACGTGCTTTTTTATGTTGAAAAGCAACCAAAGTGTCCCAGGGTGACAACTGTTCCTTGTTCTGAAATAGGAGTGAAACAGTTGCTTGATTTATATGTTGTGTTGAGCACCAGGCACTCTGTGTTCTTCAGTCGGTGCTGCTGTTTTGATTTTACGATGGTAAACACAGAGCCGGTCACAGATGGCGGCTTACCTTGCCTACCTGTTGAATTCTTCATGGACTGACCCTGACTTTGGGAACACGATGCCCTCAAGCGTCACGAGTTTACCCCTCCCATACCTTTGATGGAAAGTCGAGGCATATTGGTTTTCACTGTGTCACACACACACGCAAGTTCTCAGCCAATGCGACTCACCCACAGCTGTCATGAATGAGAAAATGGTTTAATGCTGCTGCCGATTCCTTACGCTCACCCCAGTCACACACTCATGTTGTCCAAGTACCATAGGATAAATGCGCAGTGTATAAAGATGGCGATTAAAGGTCCAGTGTTTATGATTTAGCAGCAACATCATCATCATCACCATCATCATCATCATCATCATCATCATCATCATCATCATCATCATCATCATCATCCCCCTACGGTGGCTGCCTAAAGGCAAAATAACATAAAAGTTCCTCTCTAGAGCCAGTGTTCGGTTTGTTCTTTCTGGGCTACTGTAGAAACATGGTGGTGCAACATTGTGGAGCTGCTCCCCCCTTAAATATAAATGTCTCATTCATAATTAAGAATATTATGTTCCATTCCTGCTGTTTAGGCCAGTTTCTTGGGGACACCTAAAACTAATGCAATTCCAGAAAGTTTTCAGAGAGGTGCTGTCATTTTTTCGAGGTGAGGTAAGGTTAGATTCAACTTTATGTCCATTTTTGAGACTGCTAGCTGTATAAACAACAAGTAATGTCTATTTTATTTTATTATTTCTAATGTTAAATGAAGAGTGACTTGCCCAGAAGCACATGAAAGATGAACTTTTACCTGGAGTTTCATTCTACTCCCAAATAAAGAGACTGCAACTGTTATCCGTCCCTATGATGTATTTATATTTAGATGAACTATTTATAACATCATAGTTACACACTAAACTCTTTACCTCGCAAACCTTCAGTGTGTGTGTGTGTGTGTGTGCGCACTATTGTCTTGAAAAGCTCCGTTTACACCCAAGGGAAACAAAGTGTATTTCATGTGCTGCCTGGGAGCTGCTTTGATAAACGGTAAAGCCTGTGTGCTGTGATACTGTATGCAATGTGCAGCTCAAACCAGCTCTGATAAAACAAATGAAAACAGCGAGCGGTGAGGCAACAGTGACGCTCAGCCTCACAACCTTGATGCGCTTTTGTGGGTTTTTTGTGTTTCTTTTAAAGCGAGAGTCAAAATGACACGGCGAGGCCATGAGAAGTGCTGATGGCTGGAGTGGGTGAAATAAGAATGGAAACACTAGGTGATGATAAATGCTATCTGCTCCCACCATGTTGTGTCTCGTCTGAGTCAAAGTGTCCTAGTTTGTGACTGTGGGTTACTTAAAGGTGGTTTCTCTCTCATCCAAGGGATTTGCTACTGCTGAACTACTGAGCCGAAGGTGACTTCCTGCCACCTCGTATATCATACAGTAGCTGCAGCAGTTGGTACTGGTCAGATTCTGGTTTTATTACCACTCTTAAGACTAAAGTGTGTCTCTGTGCTCTAATGGCATCTGAGCTGTCATTAGCACCAATACAAGATGTTAATGGCCCAAGAACCAGAAATGTTAAAGCTGCCAATCATTCCAGCTATGTGGCCATAACAGGCGGTCTTTTATCCATGGAGACGATGAACCCCTGGACACAGACAGTAAAAGGCATCCCGTTCCACATATATATGAATGCAACCACTTTGTGATTGTTTCGTCTCTCTTTGTGTAGTTTTGTGTCTGTCACCTAATTAGACCATATAGGAGGTTCTATGCCTACACCGTGGTCCACAACAGCCAATGATATTAAGAGATTAAAGCAACAAAATTAAACTTCTCAAAGAAGAAAGAAAACTTGATCATTGAGTCTCCTCCCTGTGCACTCTAATGCTGAATCTTTGGGTTGGCATACAACTCCAGCTGCCAACCCAAATCTTCATCATTTGACCGTCTGGAGATGAAAAATAACAGTCAACTATCTTTCTCCAGAAAGTTACATTTGATGCTTTAAAGTCATATTCAAGCCACAGTGTTTTTTTCAGGCGCAAAACAATACTTTGGTAACATGATGCCTTCCAGCTGTCCTGAATTGACCTCACCCACAGCTCTGCACATTGGTTTTCACGAAAGAGACAACACATCTTTAATAAATTGTTAGATTACTCTAATGCCATACACATAATGTCCTATACTTAAATGTGAACTAACTAATCTAATACTGTAATAAATACTACCTTAACGAAGGTCGTAATATTTATAGAGGTGTTAACAGTGCCGACGAGTGTTCCCATTAATTTGTACATGTGTGAACTTGTGGGACCTGGCCAGCAAAAAGTCATTGAGTTTAAGATCTGTATTATTCCCTCATAGAGAGGTGACATCCTGCAACTGTTATCAAAGCCTGTGATGTATTTATATATAGATTAACTATTTATAACATCATAGTTACACACTAAACTCTCTAACCTACAAGCTTTCAGTATGTGTGGTCTATTGTCTTGAACAGCTCTGGAATGATAAACAATAATACTGAATATTTGCCCAGCCCTACAGGCACTCGCACACAATATGACATCCATGTCAAAGGGGACATTTGACACACTCACTCACACACACACACACACACACACACACACACACACACACACACACACACACACACACACACACACACACACACACAGAGTTCATTTTCAACAACATAATCGCAGTAATGCTCGGGCTCACCTCTGGAGCTGGCTGGCTGGAGATGGAGATGCTTTTTCAAAGAGAGGATTAGCTGCACCAGGAACTGTCCTGTTACACAAGGCCAAGAACAAGTCATGGGACCCAACAGAGAACATCACAGCAATAACACCGAACCTGGGCCAAGTGCCCTCTTTATGGTTTGTTTTATCCCACTTAGACACCATGTGGGTGGGTTTTGCCATGCGTGACAGAGCGATAAAGGTCAGAAAATCACGTTTTAATATTAGAAGTCAGTATTCGACAGAAGTGACATTTGATGTGGCATGTTGTAAACTCTATCCACGTGGTACTTTGGAGAGGTGAAAGCAGGTGTAACCCACTTCAACTTTTGTTGAAGTTGCACTTGAATCTCAAGATTTTTTATTCAAGAATATCCACAGTGGATTAACAATGGATTAATAACCCTCTGAAAATGTAAACTCATAACACCTATATAAATTGATTGTTATCAAGCAAAAATGAAGGCTGCTGAGGAGCTGCCAATACCAAGCATCAGCACTGATGTCATGTGAATGTAGTTAACTGTCAGGCACGTTAGTCTTATATTTACTTGTGATGTTTTAGTTATTAGAAAATAAACAGTAATCTAATGATTCAATAGTTCCTCTGTCTTTGGTGACAGGCCTTAATGGCTAAAGATATCATCATACATCACTTCCTGCTCTAAGGTCTACATGGAAGTACTAAATCTGGGGAAAACTGCTTTTGGTTTACAACATACTTTAAAAATGTAATTTAATAAGATAACTATTGTTATTATTGCTATTATTATATAAATTCGCTATACCCCACCAAGACTACTCAGGTCTCTGTCCAGTCACTTCCTGACGTCTCTCGGGCTCGGTGTTCGCGCAAGGGTGGGTGTTTTTCTGGGTAATGTTGGCGCTAGGTTTTTTAAAGTAGTCCACTGGTCTAGCATCGTACGACTTTCACATTGTTGGAGTTGTTATGGATGGTTTTAAAACAAATGACCAAAATTCATACAGTGGAACCAGAAATATCACCTTTTTTTTAAATTCCACACAGTGTTCTTCCTTTTCAAAATCTGGAGCCTACATTACCCACAATGCCGCTTAGTCATCGACTGGCATCACTGGAGGCATTTTATCTGATTACATGTATCCTTCTCTAGAGCCACTAAAGTCTTTATGTTACTTGCTACTTCTTTAACATTTGCATTATTACTGCCCAAAAACTGTAAACACACTTTAATGTGAAGAATGGGTGGCGCTACCCTTTAAGTTACTATGTACTGGTACATAAATTGATTAGAGCTTCATCGAGAAAAGATAGTATCATTTAATATATTTTTTTTTCTCTTCTTCTTCTGTTCAAAAGCAAATGTTGCATTTAATATTCTGAGACAGTCAACAGCGATAGTCCTCTACACTTTGTCTCTGTTCTCTGAGAGCCAGTCCTCCTCTACACAGTGGAAGTCACTGTGGCTTAGCACCAAATAGTGAGTTTAGCTTGAGGTACTCTTTCTGCCTGCGCAGTCTTCAGTCCTATAGTTAAGACAAACAAAAGAGCCCACATTTCATTTTGCCCCTGGTTATCAATGCTACCACTGACAGCCCTGTGGTAATATCCCACTCTCAGCATGTGACTGTCAAATATTTGAAAGAGGACACATGCAAATGTTCACGTATAACTTTCAAAGCATTGTGTAATACTGTATATAGAGTTTACAAGGCACATAACTGAGAAAAAGCGATGATAAATAAAAACAAGCAAATCTATTAATGTGCCTCAATGAACATGGAGCATACTACTCCCAGCCCCCAGCTTGTTAGGGGGAATTGTGATTACAGTAATCCCACGGTCATTTGAAGCAGATTTAGATGTGCTAAGGTCACACTGGCAGCGTAATGATAACTTTGAAAGGCAATCCAAGTCTGTGTCCAAGCCCAACCGATTCACTGATGTTGTCATCCCACTAAAGGAGAGATTATCTTGGTTGGGAGGGTGCTGAGGATGAACTGGTTGAACTTTGAGCGAATGCGGGGCAGGTACATCTTTGGAAAGTTGCGAAGAATCAACCTCAGAGATGGGTGGTGCAGGCAAGAGTTTGGTTTGACAGCACAAGAATGCAACAGAGCGATTAGGCTTACAACTGCATTCGTGTAGGATTAGCTCGCTTGAATATTTCCCCCCTCACGTGCATGTTATGTTTTAACTACCATCAGGTCTACATACAAGGCGCCTTACCCTCAGAAGCCTATAATCTGGCTCAGCCCATTGAGAAGAATCATCCATTCTTAACGTTTCCCAAGCATCAAAACCACAGTTATTATCATAACTAAGCATTTCATGTCATGCATTGTTAATATATCATGACTTATAAATCCATGACATGCAACCTGTGCATTCAAAATGGGCAGTAAGAGAAAGTGAACGGGTAGTTTTTGTGTCGCGGTACTTTTTTCTTCCTATCCCTTCCTTCGTCAAAGCCCCCAGATGGAAATGATAGGCTTGATAGGCCCAATGGCTGCCAAGATAATGGCTACAGACGAGTAACAGAAAACCCTTGACAGTGTAAACACACGGCTGCTATCCAAACCACTACTGCGTTTGGGCCGGAGCCGCCATTGACTGGCATAATCTGCTGTGTAAATCTGCAGCTTGGCCCTGTCTGGCTGCTGTCTGGGTTCCGTGCACTTGGACAAAAGCGACGGACACCTTGCCCACTGACAAAGGGCCTGGCCCTAATCGGAGTGGACAAGGGTTGCTGATGGAGCCTTTTTGAGCAATTGAACTTGGTCAATGAATCTTAGAGAACCTAATGAAACATAAGGGACAGGCAGTTTGACTCCAACAGCGGGGGCAACACCGGAGTGTCCTGTTTCTGCCCATCAGCCTCAGGACTGAAGTTGTGCTATGACCCACAATGACCTTAAAGAAAGCCCTTCTGTGCTGGACCTGTGAAGATTCTGATGCTGTTGACCTTGTAGGCCACATAAGTGTTGTCAATGTGTTGCTTTCATTGTCGTTATGGAATTCAGTTTTGGGCTTTGAAGGAAAAAAGTAGTCTGATGTGGCGCCATTCTGTTGTTTTGTTTTCGTCCTGGATCGTCACGAGAGCGGAGAACAGGCCCGAGTGTGTCTCCGGAGCAGACGGTTTTGGATGAAGGACACGCTGTTCTTCTTTGAAAGTTTGCGGAAGGAGACTGGGTTCCTTTTAGAAAGCCCTCGGGAATGTGTATGGGAAAACCTGTGTGGGCCACTGGAATCTCCTCAAAGAGAAGGAGTACAGCACGAGTGCAGAGACTTCACCACGGGAGAGAGGAACCGGTCTTTGTGATCAGAAATGCCATGGAAAAAGTGTGCATTGTTCACAGCCTGACACATTTTTTGTTCTTCTGGTCCTGTGATTCACCTACAAGGTCTTAGGCGCGCTGACCCCTTCGAGCTGGCTGCCCAAAGTGCCCACACAAGTCCATGACACTACATTTTATCTCCATGAAGCAGCGCTGCAATCGAATAGCTCAGCTGCTTTCAAACGGTTTATTCTGCCAAACTATAAAACAAGTTTTTAAATGTTTGTCTGAGAATAATGTCTCAATGTGTTTTTATATGTATGTTTTATGTTTATGTATGATTTTTACTTAATCGTTGCTGTACTTTAATATTCCCCTTTGCCGTCTTTTGATACATATATCAGAGGTTTTTTTAAAGTAGGCCTCTCTCAGGAAAAGCTTGACTACCTGTTAGTTTAGTGCTGAGTTTTTTCTTAATTCTTGGACACCAATGGGATCATGATTGTGTCATCAACACTCAACATCTGTGTTGAAATCACTAAATGTTGATGTTTAACATAGCGTCAGACAACACCAAATGCATGAAAGTGGTGTGTCCAAAAGCTTTTTTCAGTTTCTGACTCTTGGAAAGTGGTAAAAATAGTAAATTTCTCCAAAACTGCTGCATATAAGGACTATCTTTTACAACAAGTGCTGACTAAAAAAAAGCGATTTAGTTATTTTGTTCATTCTCCTTTTGATAACTGATAACAAGGCTTATGTAATATCTTTCACTTTCATTCACTGAGCCTCCCTGGAGCAGCCCAGCTCGCCTTTGGTAGCCTCTGAAAAAAAAAAAAAAAATGAAACGAAAAATCAACAATACGAAAAACAATACAATACTGACAATGTTTACAGTGGCAACTGTAAAATATCAATGTACCAGCGTCCTTTTCAAATCACACAGATACAACTTCCAAATAAGTGCATATGTATATAACAACAGTGATACATATAAGCACATTTGTAAATGATACATGCTACTAGCGAGTTTTACAGACAGTAAGTAAGACTCAAGAAGAAACTTTAATTTTCCCCTTTGCCTTTTGCACGGTTTGTCCCTCACCAGGCTTCATACTCCACAGCGTTGTTGCCATGGAGACTGAAGTACCTACCAGACGCGAAAGGAGCTTGTTGTGCATGCTAGCAAGAGTTTAACTATCTTTGACGTGCCAAGATAAACAGCATGTGGGGTTTTTATCGATAATAACAACGTCTTTAGAGAACTTTGTGTACACAATGTTGTAACTGAGTGTAAACGTTAAATCCTGAAGAGTGGCTGACGGTTTAAAACTATGGCCCAGCCCAATGAAGTGTGTGACACCATCATGCGTGAGCTAAACGACCTAGTGTTGTCTGATAATGATGAAAGTAAAGAGCAGCAGAGTTTTTCCTTTCACGAAGAGGCGGTAAGTATGGCGTTAGTCTCCAGAACACTGAAATAAAAATATTAAATGAATGAACATATAACGTTAATATAACATTCAGCGGACAGGTGATATTGACAGCAAGCTAAATATAAGCTAGTAGCAGCTATTGATTTATGTCAGCTGCAGTCTTGAGTTTGAGCATATATTTTACGTAGGCTATTTTGATTGTATTTTTAATGTAATTTCTTATAGTTTATTTTCAGGTCTTTAAGGCTTTAAGTTAGCCTTAGGGGCCAATAAGTCAGAGGGGAAGTTTCAACGTTTGATTCCTCACAAGCTATCGTTCATTGCATGTGTATAAAATACATTTGGAAGCCATATAAATTAGGCTATTAAAGCAAAACAAAACTGAGAAGTAGCCACTGGGATGCTCAACAGGACAAGGGGCAGATAATGGATGCATTATTGACACTTTTGGAATGCAATCTATGAATATTAACTACAATTAGTTATATAGGCTAATGCATTTTCATGTAACCAGTCAGTCAAAGCTTCACTATGCTCATTTTTCAGTTTCTATGTAGCAGACAAGTCATTCGGTCCAAGTTTTAAGCAAGTCCCAAGTCACTTTTTTGGGGGGGCAAGTAAAGTCAAGTCAAGTCCTTAGTTAAGCCAAGTCAGTCCCATGTTTCCCCCTCAAGGTCCTTCAGTCTTTCCTACAGTATTCAGTGCTTATGAAGAGAAAGGACAAAGTCCTATGAATAAGTACCTTGCTAATAATGATATTATTGGCCACATTTCCTAATCTCTTTAAAAGTATGACAATTAATGTTTTTTTTGAATAGTCAGCGAAGTACATTTGATATGATGTAAAACAAACATTATGAAAGCTTATTTGTTTCTTAATTTCTTCTAAATCAGAAATACTTCAACATTTTTGATATTTCCTTAAAATAAAACAAATATAGAGAAGTCATTCTAGTCATCATGTCTCCAGTCTTTAACTTCCAAGTCACTTCGAGTTGAGTGTCAAGTCATTTATTTTCTGTCAAGTCATGTTTCAAGTTCACATCTCTGCTATGTAGATTCAAGACTGAATATCAACCTTAACCATTATTGTATTCTGACAATAGGGGTTCGATGACATTCCACCATCTCTGCTCAGCTACTTTGAAACCTCAAAAAGCAGAGCAGCAGTCTGTGAGAAGCTCATCCTTGAGGACCTTGAAGGTACAACATTTTGTTTAATAGCAAGTACATCATGCAACATCCTGGTGCTAGAGGCTTCTCTGTGGTGGACTAACCTGGCACCTTCACTATTCTATCAAGAAATTGTGCTGTATTTCAAGATATTTATGATAAAAAGATCTCCAAATGATGCCATGATTGAGATTGTTTTCCATGATAATGGGTCAAATCTGGTTTTCTTTTAATTGCTCAGACTTCACCGTATCACACCACCCTGAGGACGTGACGAACTTGTCCATTGGACTTGATAAGGACATGATGAAACTGAATGAGCAGGTAAATGCTTCTTTTAACGGGTCCCTAAACATCTCAGTACATTCGGTTCATGAATTGTGGAAAACTAATCTTAATCTATGTTCTCCTGATGCAGGTCATTTGTGACCCAAAAAATGAAGAGAACGACATTTCCACTGACACCCGCCTTCTCGCATCCACAGAAACAGAGACACT
>CAEMYA010000045.1:744054-779684 GCA_903131615.1 Diplodus sargus | reverse complement strand
TATATATATATATATATATATATATACATATATATAGTTTAATGTTTTAGCTGATGGAAATGCTCTAATTGACCGTTTTAATATTTTGACAGACCACAATTGTTACACTAGTTTAGTTTCAAATAAACTTGGAAGAATGATGGTAAATTCCTTCTGACCTGCTCAAGCGCTGCCAAAATCATGGGAAGGAAGATAAAAGGGACGACTTGCTCAAAAGGAGCCAAATTTGAATGTGCATGTTTTTCCTTCTTGCTTGACGAGCTTCTAAAAAAGCCTTATATTTTTGTACACAGATGAAGCTGGGACAAATATGGAGAGTGAGGAGCATTTGCTATTTGAAACGAGGACCCTCGACATCTCACTGAACGGCGAGGAGAGAAAGAAAATGAGTGAGTACGAGGAGGAGCGAAAGAAACAACAGTATGAAGAGATGAAGTTGGAAGAGCACAAGAGACAAATTGAAAGAGACTTCCAGGAGGAGCTGCGGAAGATAACGGAAGCAGAAAAGGTGACTCACTCTGGACTGTCTTTACTCAACATGATTACTTGTTATACTTATTTTTAAATAAAGCAGATGTAGTTTTTGTTAAGTATTTCAGTTGAGCAAATGTTTAGTCCCCCACTTTGTAGGGATTCCTCATAAATGTCTTACTGGAAAAAATTAAAACAGAACCTGGAACTTCACATATGTCTAAAAATAGATGTTATAATCTGGGAAGCAGACAACCTGCAGAAGGAGCAGTCCAGCTTGAGTGCTTTTTAGAAGGATATTGCATCCCTGATTTTTAAGAAAAATTATTATTATTATAGAGAGAAGATCCAAAGAAAACAAATGTATTCTCTGACAACAAGATAAATAGTTGATTGACAGAAAGCAAGTTGCCAGCAAGAGAGAAATGGTTGCTGTGTGAATGAAGGCATCAAAGAGAATTTATATCCTGTTTATTCTTTCATTGTATCTCTCTGTATCCAGCTGCATCAGAAGGAAATTGAGTTGATGGAGAAGAGAGCTCAGGAAAAACTTGAACAGGAGTTTCTGCTCCAGCAGGTAGGCTTGAATCTTCTTGTCACCTGCCAAGGCAACTGCTGGTTGTTGGCAGTCCTGAGACTTCCAAGCAGAACAAAAATATATTTCAACAATATGGAATCAGCACATAATGTGGAAAACCAACTGCTTTTTTGAGTGTGTTTGACTTTTCAATTAAGTTCTGACCTTAAATACCAGATTATGATGATCAACATTTTGTGGTCATAGTTCAGTATTCTTCTTTAGGTTTTCAGGCTTTATGTACCTGCAAGTAAATGTTTCTAATGAAATGGAACAACTTTCTCTGTTGTATTGACTTGTAATGACTCACCATTTTTAGGAACTGATCAGCAACTTACAGAGACGAGTGAAGGAAGAGAGGAGGATGAGGGAAGAGGAGCAGAATAGAATGAAGAGGAAAAAAGAAGAGGAGAAAGTTAAGATGGAGGCAGAGAGAAAAAGAATGGAGGAAGAGAGAAAGATGAGGGAAGAAGAAGACACGAGGAAAAGAGAAGAGGAGAAAGTTAAGATGGAGGCAGAGAGGAAAAGAAAGGAGGAAGAGAGGAGGACAATGGAAGAAGAGGACAAGAGGAAAAGAGAAGAGGAGAAAGTTAAGATGGAAGCAGAGAGGAAAAGAAAGGAGGAAGAGAGGAGAACGATGGAAGAAGAGGACAAGAGGAAAAGAGAAGAGGAGAAAGTTAAGAAGGAGGCAGAGAGGAAAAGAAAGGAAGAAGAGAGGAAGACGATGGAAGAAGAGGACAAGAGGAAAAGAGAAGAGGAGAAAGTTAAGAAGGAGGCAGAGAGGAAAAGAAAGGAGGAAGAAGAGAGGAGGATCAGGGAAGAGGAGCAGAGGAGGATGAAGGAAGAAGTGGACAAGAGGAAAAGAGAAGAGGAGAAAGTTAAGATGGAGGCAGAGAGGAAAAGAAAGGAGGAAGAGACAAGGAGAAAGAAAGAGGAAGAGATAATAATAGAAGAGATGAAACTTAAAAAAGAGGAAGAGGAAAGAAGGAGAATGGAGAGGGAGGAAAAGTGGAGAGAAGAGGAGCGAATCAAGATTGATTTGGAAAGGAGGAAGCTGGAGAATGAGGTCAGAATGATGCAGGAGGAACAAAAGAAGGAAAGGACAGAAGAGGTAGAGAGGAAAAAGGAGGAGGAGGAGAAAAGGAAAAGAGAAGAGGAGGAAGGAAATAAGATAGAAGAGGCAACAAAGGCGATGGAAAAGATGGAGACAGAGAGAAAAATGATGATGGAAATAAGACTGAAGAAGGAGGACGAGTGCAGAAAGAGGAAAGAGAGAAAAGACAAACAGGGGAGGGTAACTAAAGAGATTGAGGAGAGGAAGGAACAGGTCGGGGTGACAGAAAAGAAAAAGGAAACTGGTGATAGAAAAAAGATGGCTCAGGAAAAGATGGATGAAGAGATGAGGAATGGGGATAAAAATGTAAATATAGATGAAGAAGTAAAACTTGAGAGGAAAAAGTCAGAAGAAATGTATAGAAAAAGGTTAGAGGAGGAGGAAGACAGAAAAAACATGGAGGAGGAGAAGGATTCAAAAGAAGTGGTTAGAAACCAGGACGGGGAGAATAGAAAAATTAAAGAAGAACGAAGACCCATTGTAGAGGATGAGAAGAAGAATACAGATGTAAGGAAAACAGAAGAGGATAAACGGGGAAGTAGGCAGACGGGAAGGATGAGAAAACTGAGGGATGAAGACAATTACAGAAAATCAGAGGAAGACACGAGGCTCAAGGAAGACAATGATTTGGACAACAGGGAGATGGAACATGAGAGCAAAACAAAAGATGAGCAGAATAAGCGGGAGGAGGAGAAAAGAAAAAAGGATGAGGGGAGAAAAAATGTAGAGCCAGAAAAGGAGCAGAATGGGAAAAATGTAGAAGAAAACAAGGAAGAGGTTAACAAAACAATGGGAGAAGAAATGAGGATCAAAGAAAAGGAGAAAAGCAAGAATAGAATGATGCAGGTTTGGGGAAAGGAGGGAAAAGTGGTAAAAGCACATGAGCTGCAAGAGAAAAGAGAAGAACACAGCATGAAAGGTCGCAGTGAGAAAAAACATATAGATAAAAGAGAAAACTCTTCACCACGAGAAGACAGCACCTCATGGTCCTCTTCAAGCCTCGAGTCTATAATTTGCCTTGATGGTACTGAGGCCAAACCACAACATCAAGACCTAGACAAGAAGATCAGTCAGACCTCTGCAAGGCCTTCCACTGGGTCTGTTTCTCTACCCGTGTGCCTCCCCGAGCACACAGAGCAGAGCAGGCTGTCATGGATGAAGGACTGCATCCCCTGGTCTAAACTCTCCCTCCAGAACAGGAGGAAGCAGAAAGGTTCCGTCCGTAGTCGGAGAGGCCTGAGGAGGGCAGCTGAGGCCGGCAGTCTGCCGCCTCTGTGCCCAGAGTTTCTGCTTCAGTCCACAGGCTGGAAATCTCTGCAAGAGGTAAATGCTCAAATCCAAAAAAATCAAAAATGTAATGTTAGATTTAATGACATATGCTCTGGGATGTCTCGCATGCCAACTTAATGAAATCCAAGAAAACTCCTGAGCACTGAAGCAGCATTGCCTCTCTTTCAGGTGACCACAGTGACCCTGGAGGACTTGCCTGGCTGTAGCTTATCCACTCTCGCCCAGTGCACTCAACTTCGGTCCCTCAGCCTCAGACGCTGCAGCCTCAAATCCCTAGAAGGCATCAACCACCTACCACAACTCTGCTACATCGATGTACAGGTGGATACTCAGTCAATGCATGATTATAATTCATTGCCCCATTACCACTTTTTTCAAGTGAATTCAAGTAATCCAAGATCTTATCCTATTTCCATTTTGTGCCGTTGAATAGTGCAGATCTCCGGCATTGTTGGTTAAATATCACGTCAATTGTGTGTGTTTTGCTTTGTCTGGTCACAGGAAAATGACATCTCTTTTATCAACTGTGAAAACATGATCTGTCTGCGAGTTCTTAAGCTCGGACACAACAAGCTGACGTCCATCCACGGTTTAGCTGGCGCTGAAAACTTGGACGTTCTACACCTCTCGCACAACTCCATCACCCGCATTGGTAGGAATCTGAAAGTAAATGTAATGTGAACCTTGCCAAGTCTGTAACACTCCACCAGGGGGCAGCATCTCTCTTCTTTTCAGCTCCGGTCTTCCTTCGCTTTACTGCAAAGTGCATTGAAAAGTGATTTATTTACTGAAGTAGACGGGCCCTGAGGCCAAAGTCATAAAAAGATATCGGCCAGGCAAGAGGTTAAACACATTGAATGGTACATTCAGCTACTCTTAACACAGTCCTGTGACTCATGAACTCATAAAAATGGAGGGGTCATTTCAACGTAGGTTTTTTAGACACACTTACGCCTATTTAGTGCCTGTATGCAGATTGACTTGTGCTGTTTTCCGACCTCAATAAGTGGCTTCTCTTTTCTGCCTCATCCCTAGCTGGTCTGGAGTCTGTGAGGAGACTGCAGAGGTTGTCAGTGGATCACAACCAGCTCATCAGCACCAAAGGGCTGAGGGATGTTTACACTCTTCTCCACCTGAACTGCTCACACAATCACCTGGCAAGTGTGGAGGGGCTGGAGAACAGTGCTCTACTCAACACACTGGACCTGAGAGCTAACAGCCTTACTGAGGTAAAAAAAAAAAAAAAACTGTATAGAAACTGATTTGGATGTTCGGTGAGGGCGAGGTGATTGTACCTCCACAGATGTATTGAATTCACCCAAAATCATTCCTTTTTCGTCTTGCAGGGATGTAAATAATGATACTTTTCTTCTTTTTCTTTGCTGAAACAAAACGTGTTTATTGTTTTTAAGGAAAAACCCTACATTTGCTTTCTGAACAGGATTCTGTTTGAAAAGGTAGTTATTATGATAACCTCTTATATGGCTTTCAAAGATTCAAAGTAAAGGCTTGAAAGGGTTACAGATACATTCAAGCTGATCTGTTTAAATTAACAGAGGAAGAGAGAGAGTTGGAGAGTTATCGCTTTGAGCAGATCACGCTTGAATAGATTATCTTGACAAAACCACAGGCTGCTGTTTGGCAGTTCTGTTTGCGACAGATTTCCCACTGACTCTGTAGATTAACTTATAGAACATGTCCAAAGTTTACATTTCTTGTGGAAAAATGACTAAAACAAACTCTGAGGTGAAAACATTTTCACAAAAATGTATGTGACCAAATCTTTGCAACCAAACATGGGTTACAGTTTTAAATGGATGGATGAAATGAAGAAACATCACATTTTCCATCAGTCAAACAAAATTGCCTTTTTCGATCAAAAAAAGGACTTGGATGTAACAAGTTGTAAAGAAATGAAGTTTGACCTGCAAGTACAAGACCCATCAGCCTTAAGCATGATGTGCATTCTTTAATTTGTGAGTTTCACAGGCTGCATCTGAGCTAAGAAAAGACATGCAAAACAGTCAACATGCACATTACCAGGGCTCTGTCTGGCAGACTTAAATCAAAGGCACTAATTAATGTTATTAGCTCAATTAATCAATATCTTCTGTTTGAATGCTCTATGAACATGATTTGGAGAGAATGTCCAAATACTGAAGCCTATTTTTTCCTCTTCTTTTATAGCGTAATTCACTCGTAATGGAGAGAATACATGCGAAATGAAGGCACATAAATACAAAGAAAAATTATATTATTATATGCAACTTTAGTTTTTCTTGTGGCACCCCTTGATCGCAGCAGAGCTTAACTTCTGGCACTCAATGATGACTATAAACACAGTGGGACAAAAACTACTGACAGTGATGGACGAGGTCATTTAGACGTCTCTCGGCCAGCAGCAGCAGCAGCAGCAGCGTAAAGTTAGTCTAACCCCACAGTTTGACCAGTGTTAACTGTCAACTTCACCCTGTTTGTCCATCAGCCCCCGAGTCTGAACAACCAGGTCCTCCTCAGAGAGCTGCATCTTGACGACAACAGCCTCTCCTCCCTGCAGAGCCTCACTGCCTGCTGGCTTCCCCTCCTGCAACATCTCTCTGTGGCCCAAAACAGGTACATTCCTCGAGTTCACGGCCTGTTACGTTACAGAAACATAAAACTTTAGTTGTTTGATATGAAAAATGTAAACTCCAGTCACTTAATTCAGACTGTGTCCGTACTAAACAGCGACATGACTGTTAGCTTAAGATGGAGTGTAAAGCTTTCGAAAGGTAAAAATTTGTTTCTGTGTTTCCTAGAATTACCCAGCTGCCCTCTATATCTGATTTTGTGTCCCTTGAAAATCTGGATCTTCGATTCAACTGCATGTCAGGTAACAGATTGTCGTCATTTAACAGACAGTATAAATCCAATATCCTCATCGTAAATGCTGACCAACTGTGCATGTAATGTGGACAAATTCAAAGCCTGTGTAGTTTTATCTTCTGTTTTCTGACTTGATTTTAAGTTGCCCTCCTGTGTGAAGCATTTTGTAACTCTTAATTTGAAAGAATTCTAATGGAAAAGATGATTATGCTGTCAGATTCCTTCATCCTCCTCAGATTCACTCAACAAAAGAATTTGGAATAGTTACAAATTTACATGCACCAAACTTTGAGGCATAAAAACTTAAAATTCCATCCATTATTTGACACTGCTGCTGCTTTCACAATGGTAATGTTGTCGTTGCATGTATGTTATATGGCTCTGTGAAAATAAGATGCTTACAGTATGTTCACAAGTCTCTGGAACTGGACACTGGTGAAAGTGATACTGAAAAAAAAAACATTGACGAGACAAAGTTGCTTTCCCACATTTCCCTCAGAACTCCAGACTGTGTGTGAGAGTCTTGAGGGATGTCACCTCCTACAAAAGGTCCACCTGACAGGGAATCCTCTTCAGCAGGAGAGTGGCTGGAGGTAAGGCGAGAGCTGGATGGAAGAGGTAGAGCAAAATATATGGGCTATTGTTTCGTAGGATCTAAACATAATGTTTTGTAATCCGTATGCATCTCCTTGCATGATGAATCGGGCAGTGCTTCATTAAGGTGCGCTTTTACATTTTTGGGATGGCGTTTCACTTTTAGCTCCTCCGAGTACCTGTTAAAGAGTTTCAAATCAAGATGTTGTAACTAGAAATTTCCGCAGTTCTTTCAAAAAATTCTTTGGACAAAAGTCCCAGTTTCAGCTTCCTTTGCTCTGTAACATCACTCGCCATGATGGATGTTCAAAGGAGCATACCAGTGAAAAGCCAGCATTTCTCTGTTGGCTCAGGTAGTCTAAACATTCCAGCAGAGCACAGGCCTTCCTGTCCACTTCCCAGGATTAGCACTGTGATCCGCGTCCGCTATTAGATTACTGCGATGTGCCACCGACACCTGCGTGTACGTACGTTGCACTAAGTGCTCCTAATTCCCAAAATATTGACACAACAGAAAAATCAATTATCCTTTCAGTGTCAATTTGCTCATTCACTTATCTTGCCTAACTATTTCACCGATGTGAAGACAGTTGCCGTGAGTTTATATGAAAAATATGCAATGACCGCTTATTTTCTTCATGCTTCTATTGGCCTGTAATGAGCAATGATGTCAGCTGATAGAAGTTTGCAAAGTTGTTTAGTTCCTCAGAGCTACTCACACCCATTTCGCAAAATGTCCAAAAAATGAAATATAAAACTTTGTTTGCCTGGCCCAAAACCCTGTTTTCCTTTTCCATGACCTGTCTTTCAGTTAGAAATTTATTTTATAGGTTGTTTTGTTAACTGCATTTACACAGTTGTATTTAGGAAGTTTCGTCAGTCATTTTTTCACCTTTAACCCATCAAAATCACAAGTATAAGGTGTTGAATGCTGGTTGCACTTGTAATATTCCCACCTTATGTACTAACAGCAATTTCGGTCAATAATGCTGACAGTTTGAACATTTCTGATTTTTAATTTGTAGATGTTCTTGTGTAGTGGGACATTCTCTGTCCAAAAAACAGAAAAAAACAAAACAAAAAAACACTGGACATTTAACCCTTCTTAAGCCTTAACTGAAACATTACCTAAATTTTTCATTGAACTTTACCTAACCTCCAATGCCAACAGTGGAATTAACCCGCTGTATTTCCACACTCATGCCGTGGCCCTTTCATCCCGAGCCAGTGATAACACGGGCTAAATTAAAGCACCAAAAGGAAAGCTCTAAGAATTACGCTCCCTGTAGGCAGCCCGTGATCCAGGAGACGACTAAAGAAGAAAACACTGGGTCTGATTAATCAGGGCCACTTTAAGAGCATGTGTTTTGGAGGAAGTCTTCACTAAATGAAATACGGACTTGTGCTCACACAGGCTGGGGAAGGAGGATGAAGGAATGTGTGCAAAGCACAGTGTTTCCCTCAGAGAGGAGGTTGAAATTTATATCAATTTAGGAAAGGTTCAGGTTCAAGTCCAAGTATAGTCAAAGTAGATATAGCTATAGGGAGGAGAGAGATTCATAGCATCTAAATTGTGATGCTCCCACCTTCTTCTGAAGAATTACAAGTTATTTATCTGGTTAAGTTCACAGACCCTGAAAACCTCAGTGTTCCTAGTTCTTTAACTGGAATCATCCATTGTAAACATCCACAACTGATGGCATCTAATTGTTTTGTATATAATCTGCCTTCTCCCAAGTGTGTCTAAGTGGCGTCGGTTCCTGAATTGAATTACTTTCCCCACCTCAATGAGCTCATGTAACGATCAGAAGGTCGTATTTAGGTTTGGAGCTTCATTTGAAGACAGCCATCCCGACAACATGCCCAAGGGGTTGGAATCTAATCCCGATCTGTGTTGGAGAGACCAAGTGGGCCACATCAAAACCGCATCCCTCTGACAATGCACAGATCCTGTCCTTTGCAGTCATGTTTGTCTCAGTGTGGCAGTAGGGTCTGGAAAACTTTGCATGCTATCAGAATACAGTACAAAGTATATACAGGTTTAAATTCCCCAAAAGAATTGGAAGAAAAGACTTAACAATCCAGATGTAATCAGCTTAAGTGCTACAATTACTCCACCATCAATGTGTTTATTTTCTCCCTGGATTTAATACTTTGCTCTCGACTTCATCTTATCAGTTGAGACTGTAGGGAACAGTTGATTATTACAGTAAAATAGAGCAAGATCTACCCATAAAATTCAATTCTAGCCATTGATAGGTAAAACATCTTGAGGTGCACATGTGTATGAAATAAGAACTACTCCAATATTCACAAAAACACACATCCTGAGCTGGTGAAATGAAAGGTTCGCCCTCTACACGTGTTTTATCCTCCTCTGGTGACGTGGAAGACAAGATTTAAGAGCATATGGTGCTCTGGGAATCAATTTTGAAAAACCCAGTTGTTCAAAATGTTTTTTAAAAAAGTTGACTTTGTAGCCTGAAGGCTTGTATTTTTTCACAGATTTTATTGTTGCTGTTCCCCAGTGTCTTGTAGAGTTTCCAGCTCCACATTTTCCCACTGAACACAGACCACATTTGGCCTCCGCTGGTGGACGCTCTGAGGCTGTTTCTCTGGCAGATAGCTGGGATTCCTCTGCTTGTACATCCTTAGCCTCGGGCAGCGGTTACCTCTCCCCCAGACTCACAGCCATTCAGGGCTCCCCTCCACTGTGAAGGCGTGTGTGACTACACTCCCCCAAAAACACTACAAAGTTAACAGCTCTAAACTGTCTCAAATTGTATTCAGACTGTGACTCACAGATCACAGTGTGCACCGTTTTGACCAGTGGATAAAGTACAGTAAATTCACTAAATCACTGTAAATAGATTAGTCCAGTTAGTCCAAGGAGGACAAAATGTTCTGTGCATACATAGCAGCACATACAATGAGTTGCCTCAGTGGGACTCGAAACACCTTCTAAACCCTTCAGTATCAGAAAAACGTCATGTCGTATATCGTAGACCTGACAGAACCTCTCTCTCTCTTTAACGAGTGTAATTTTGAAAATTTTATCTGCTGCATCTGAAATTTCAGTTCATGTTCATGTTGCTCTTCAAGGCCTTCATAATCTTTGAATATGCTGTTATGTACCTTTTATTAAAGAAGGATACTTGTACTAAATGACATTGTATTGTTATTATAGTAACAAAAAAAATAAGACAAGACAAGATAAAACATCTTAATAGCCGAACGACCACTGATATTTTATCCAGTTTGCTTTTCTTTTCAGATCCACTCTACAGAAAGCAATGCCTGGCCTGCAGGTAATTGATGACCAGTGGACAGATTCGTCTCTATCGCCACCTGCTGCTCCACAAGTCACCTTGGCCTCAGGTAGCTTCCTAGCGTTCTGCCAGGCTCAGCTTCAGCAGACTCATGATTTACTGCAGCAGCACAGCAGGGAGCTCAGGTAAGAGACAAATGACTAACTGCTGATGTAGATGATGTGTGCTGTGTGTCTAGTGTGGGCACGTGTAGGTCTCAACAGCAATCAGAGAAAGTGGTTTGGTGTTTTCTTACTTTCTTTTTGTGACTGTTAGTCCTTTTTAAAACTGTCATAGAAAAAAAAAACGTATTTTCATTTAGAAACATTTTCTAATTTAATAAAAATATACATTTCAGCTTGGGAATTCCAGAAATTAAAATTCCTCACAGTTTTCATCAATGAAAATGGTCAACCAGTACTGTATGGGTGACACATCAAAGGCGTGGTGGTATTGGCAGGAAATTGCCCACATATCAGCTCCAAACCACATAAAAATATAAACAAAAATACATCTACCTATGGGGAATGCAATCTTGGATAATGATAAAAAACATGCCTCTTTAGGGAATAATGAAGCTGAAATATACTTCTTTTACTGCCTATTAAGTGCCCAATGAAATGAAATTGGGAAAAACTGAAGGTGTATGGAGCGGTTAACATCACTTTTTTTCTCAATAATTGATTTCTTTTATGGTTAAAAGAAAGAAAAAAAGTAAGAAAACATACAGGCAGGGGTGAAACCTTGAAGGCATTATAACACACTAAAAAAGAAAAAAAGGAATCAAACGGCAAACCCAAGTGAAATTGAACAGGATATGACATTATAAATAACTTCCAACCTATTTACAAGAGGTCATATTACACATTTGATCTCATGCTGATCGCCTGTCAGACAGACAGATACGAAGCAGTCAGGAATGTTAGCCATCCTCTTGTTATGTCTGATACATAGGGCGTAGTGAGCCTTAAGACAACGTCCATCTATTTTCCTAAGTCCTTCAATGTCACTAGCCTCTGCACACATTGACGCTCCTATGCAAGATGGACCACCAACACTTAAAACAGTGGTCAACTTTCTGCTTATCATCATGACCCTTCCAAATTACATAGCACAAAAGATGAAACGTGGCTGCGGCTGCCCGTATGGGTCAGACTGAGGACTCCTATGGCTTGAGGGGTAGCGTGGCGCTCCCTTTGCTTCACCCCTCACTGTGTGCCCTCTACCCCCCTGGCCTCTGGACAATGAGCCATTCTGGGGCCTTTGCAAGGACCAACACAGCCATTTAACCCCTGGCCTGACCTTGTGTCTGACTGGGGTTTAGAGGAGGTGAGAAGAGTGCCACACGTCAGTACGCTGGTGGCTGTAAGGTGGGAAACCATGGGGTTTATCAGGGGTATGGTTTCACAACTTTTCTCTACAGGGTGTAGGGTGGAGGCTGAATCCTCTGTTCCTTACAACATGCCTCTGTTTAATCCGTACATATGAATTTTTATGACTTTGACTGAGCAACTAAAAGCTGTTTTTCTCAATACAAAGACTGATTAATGCTATTTAAAGGTCCAGTGTGTAGGATTTAGTGGAATCAAGTGGTGTGGTTGATATAATTTGCTTGTTTGTTTTTGGGTAACTTTCAGGTTGCAGGTAAATTTACACTTCAAAGGGATATTGGAAAAAGGTGAAACATTACAAAGAACAACTTCTCAGACATAGAGCCATCCAAAGGAAAAGTAATCAACATTTGCCTAATTCAATACGTAACACTTTGTCTGGTAGTTTTTTTCTCCCAAATTATACAATCTATCTCTTGGATACAGAAGACACATATCTATCATTATTCGTCCAATAAACAAAACAATTGTAGTCTTTTTTGTACAAAATTCCCTGTGTGTCATTCCATAAACTACATCAACTGAATATTTGCTTTTAGTTTTCTATGGCGTAGTACTTGCCTTTTTTTTGTTTTAACCTGTGAGCTGCCATCTATCCTGAGGTTAAGATTAACTGCATCTGTATATCCCCTGCCATAGATGCATATCCAGTCTGCAGTAAAAAACACACTATATTCAGCATACTTTGGTAAAGGCTTTGTCTTGACCCTAGCTGGTCTTCAGTTGCTTACTGCTCTCCTCCAGTTATTGCTGTCATGGCGTCTTCATAGTGAAAGATAATTGAAAAGACAAGTGCCAATGGGGATGTTGGTAACAATGTTACAGGCAGAAACAGGCTAGCAATACTCAATATGAGTCTTGTCGATATTATTTCTGCAGAGTAACACAATTTGTTCATTCCTGCTCTCTTATACCAGTGGTATACATGTTGATGGTGACCCTGCAGTGAACCAGCAGGTACGGGGGGCTGGGGTCAGTGGGGTCACAATCCTTTAGGACCTCCCGACTCCTCTCTCTCTTGTCCCACTGAGAAGGAAAAGCTAGGTCTTTGTAGAGAAGAAGCTGTACTACCTAAGGCTACTGGCCCTCCAGACTGGCTGGGCACTAAAGTGTCTCTGCCCCCTCAGGGTTAAAGACAGGGAGGGGAGCAGAGCTGAGCATTGCTAATAGATTCATTAAGTTTCCATTGAGGTGGCTTTGTAGTCAGTTTATCCCCTCAATGAAAGAGACATTATATGGTATTAGGGCACACAGAGTGACACACACACACAAGCTCACAGTCATTCACCTCACCTCAGATGATAAGAGCTACATGTCAGCTAAATCTGAAGTTCCGTATATTTAGATTTTTCTGACTTCCAGCAGAAAGGATATAATTTCTATTTCTTGTATCAGCCTGGTAAATTGGCTTACAAAAAGTGGCCAGCTCTGAACTGCTTCTAATTACATATAGCACTGTTAGACCCATTTAGGTCAGATTAGAGTGCGTCCAGTCCCCATGAATCACTGCAAAGGCCTAATAAGTAGGTCTGTTCTTTATCCATGAGGACTGGAGCTCTAACTGAACTTTCTGAAATCAGTGTGTGAGTGGAAGTTTTTCACAGGCTCACCTACATTACGCAGACATTCTAAAAAAAAAGAGTGAACATTCATAGCTAAAACAGTGTGTTCTTTTGTATTCACAGCAAAGCCTCATCTTCCCTGGATGCTGTAAATGTCTCCTGCCAACACTTCACTGAAGCTCTGCAACTGGCTGTGGACCAGAGATTTGCCCATGAATATGGTGACGCCAGTGTTGCAGACAAACACAGGGCAGCGGGCCAAACGATACCTGAGGAAACAATTGACATGGGCAGTGCCAATGTTGACAAGCATTCTGAATGCCCAGAAATTGAGTCCATTGAAAAAATTCCACCTGTTATACCAGTCAGCGATAATATCGGATATTCAGAGAGTCGGCATGACACATTTGACACTGACACAACGCGTCCACAGACAGGACCAGCCGTAATCAAAGTGAACTCTGGCAGTGTAAACTCTTTGGTGACAAAGAGAAAAACAAATTCCACCAATCTCAAAATGGCACCTGTGTTCAACCGTCAAGACCTGGCCCGTCAAATGTAAGTCGCCAGATATTCTGAGTTCACTTGTGTGCATCCATTCCATCCAACACTACACTGTTGACACCAGATCAGTAAGATCAGCTGATATAATGTTTGTAGTGGAAGCCTCCAAATCTTTTCATATTACACATGCGAACACTGCTGGCCTAAAGCAAACACTCTTTTTTTTAATATAATTCTTTTTATAGCAGTTCAGCATTTTATTAGTTTCTGTTGCAGAGCATTTGTCATCATTGGAACCTCCTTTATGTGATTTACAGCAGAAGATGTTGAACATCTTATTCATTTTAACACGCAGCTTCATCATTAACACTGCACTATCTTCGGGAGGACAATATATCATTCATGTGAAGGGTGGCTCTGGACAGGCTTAAACTCTCCAGAGTCCTGGTCTCCAGATGTCTGCTCAGAAATAAATTCATGTTTTGAAAGATGAAGGTGCTATGACATCATGTATAGCTCTCAGTTTGTGTGTGTGTGTGTGTGTGTGTGTGTGTGATTTGTCTGTGTTTCTGTCCTTTCTGGAGCAGCGCAGCAGCAGTCGTGATTCAGCAGCTGTGGAGAAAATACAGACAGAAATGTGGGAACATCAGCAGCCCCTCCACAGCTGAGAAGAGGGGAGGAAGAGGAGGAGATGGAGTGAAGCAAGGGCCAGGACCCTCCTATATTAACGGGAGCGTTATTGGCCAAGATCATGCAGCAACTGTCATCCAGGTAAACTTTTGGAATTTTGTCAGACATTCTGACCTTTTTGTTCGACTTTCTGTACAGGAGATTAAATCTCATAACTTGAGGCTACAGTGAAGGGCAGCAATTTTCAAACTGTGTGTCGCCTTTATAACTGTACATAAAAAGCATATCTCTGCAGCTTAAATAGATTTTTTTGTCATTTCTGCAACATCCTTCACTGGACTAGTTTTCCTCTTATGCTCTTTTGAAAGGATACAGTTTTGTTGTCTGTTGAGTTGGACATGAACAACTTCCTTGTATGTTGTATGGTGGTTAGATCAGACACAGCTATCCAGTCAGAGTATGGAAATGATGTGCTCAACACAGTCCACCCACAAATAGGCCAGAGGCTGCCTACTACTTTCAGTATTTGTGAATGATTGGTTAGTTTGATTGTAATCAGAGATACAAATTTAAGTTTCTTCAAATGTAGGTTGTGATTCTTGAGCTTGTACAAAACTGGAGGTAATGCTCTAATAATTATGTGGTATTGAATTAGATCAAATGTTTTCCACACATAGACTTAATTGGAGGGGCTGCTGAGGTATGTAAATGGCCACCCAAGTGTATTTGGGGACCCGTTCTGGCATTTTTAACTTGCATTTTTTTCAATAATTAGAGAAAACACTGCCATCCGTAATCGATTAACTATTGGACAGTCTGCACTTACTAAAGCCCTCTACTGGCATTTGCATATGATGCGTGTGTTGCAACCTCTGCAACACTATGTTATCAAACCTTAATAGGGATTCTGAAAAAGACTGATCTCATTTCAGGTCATCAAATACCAATGCTCCTCTCCCCCAAGTACATGGCCATTCTGTGGGAAACACTGAGATCACTTTTTCCATAGATACAGCAGAACAGCGTCTAATGAATATTGTCAGCATCAAATATTTGGTCAGTTATATTTTTGGTTCACTGACTGATCATTTAGTCTTTAAAATGTCAGAAAATAACAATACATCACAAGTTCCCACAGTTTAAAGGTTAAAAAAAAGGTTCCCCAATAAAATTTGAAAAAAACAAACAAAAAGCAACTACCAAACACACAGCGTTCATGAAATGTAAAACTAGACTAATCAAATATGATTCTGTTACTGCATATTTCTTGCCTCAAATGTTTTCTAAAATATACTTTAGTGACCTGTTTCTTACCAGACTGCCTTGTTGAAAACAAATGGAGGGGGACAGGGAGGGCCACCAGAACAAAGAACAGAGAAGCTCAGATGTGTGTGACATCATATTCTTCAGAATTCCTGATACTCAGCACACGAGGAATTTTTGCTTGACAAATTACTAAACTGATTGATCAATTATGAGATTTGTTGACAGTTACTTTTCTGTCAGTTGGCTTTTCAACAATCTGCACTGGTAGTCTAGTTTAGCATGGATGAGAGACTTGTTAACCTGCTGATGTGAAGTAAAGGACCTTACTGGTACTGAACATCTTAGATTTTTTTAAGTATTGTAACTGAGGGCTGGAATCACTTTCACTCAGTAGAAGTGACCATTTTCCCCTTGAACATCCATCTTCAGGCCTCATACGTGCTGTGGAGGCTTATTTGGCTAATCCTCTGTACATAGGTATAAGCTGCTGTTCTAAAAAACATGCTACTCAACACTCCTCCCAAATCCCTTTTCAACACAAAAAGTGTTTGATGAGTCCTTTAGGGCTCTCTGAGGTAGGGGGTGGGGGTGGTGGTCTAGTGGAATAGTGTATGTGCCTGTTGGGGGGGGGGGGTACAAAGTGATTAATCAGATTCCAAAGAAGTGCGGTAGTAAGAGTTCTAGGATTCCTGCTCGGCTCAACTTGAAGTGAGGTGTGCCCCCCCCAGCCCGTTGGGAATTGGAGGATTTAGAGGCACACTGGAGCTCCATTTGTCTCGGAACAGCCCGGAGTCACGCAGAGTTCAGACAGCAGAACACTCAGCAATTAAAAGAGAGGTTAACATGTTTTATTTCCCTAATGGGATAGCACACAATATTTACGTTTGCCTGATTCATGAAAGGTTTTCTACTGTACCATTTCTTCTTTGGGTACCTCCAGGCGTTCTGGAGGGGCTTCACTCTGAGGAGGAGGCTCGCATCTGCTCTGGCTGCTGTGACATGCTCCGACAGCGGAGAGGACGACACCTTTGAGGAGGTAGACATGGATGAATTTGTCTTTGATGAGGTATGCACACAAGTTCATGTGTTCTTCACTTTCATGGTTGAGTAATTCACCACCCTATGACCCCCCCCCCCCGGACACACAAACCTGCACAGATGACGATCAAAAAATGCATAAACGCAAACATAAACTTTCCCAACATTCTCTACATACACACCCAATCCTACACACATGCACATCTGCAAAGTAACATACAATAACGTGCATATTTGCACTGAAAATGACAAAATGGTTATATACATTTAAAACAGAGAAACATACAAAGACACACAGTAAAGAACAAACAGACACCAACCTGTACATGTACACCCATACCCACACACATTACACAAATATACAAAAATGTAATATTCTAAATCTCAAGGCACTTTTCTTTGCTGTTCCTCACCTGTTGCTGTCCAGACATTTATGTATATAAAAATATCTTTATTTTTAAAAGGCAGCGCTGGAGAAACACTGGTCATTGCCACTTTGTGAGGACTCACCTCTCAGACGTTACCCAGTGTCAGAGCAGCCACTGTCCCTGAAGGTAAAGCAACCGTCAAACCCGGTGCGCTGGTATTTTAGAGAAAGTGGCCCGTGAAATTTGGGAATTGCTAGCCCCTGTGTCATGTCAATGGAAGAGTTATTTTGTTGCCCTGTTCCTTTCGCATCTTGGTTATCGCCCCCTCCAGGATTTGTCTCACTCTCCCTGATTGATCTTTGAATTTATTCTCTTGAAAAAACAAGATTATTTCCTGTAGGGCTGAAGGTTGCTCTGCATCAGCAGATGTCATTTTTCACACTGGCGGACTGTCGTCCTGTTTTTTTCCCCTTCATTTACCTCTCGTTGGATCTTTTCTTTGGAGCGGGCTCAGCACTGTACATCATGGTAGCCGGTTTAGGCCAGCTGATGTGGTGCAGCTGCTGTCGTGGCCGGCCTGTATGTGTTGACACTGAGGTACACATCAAAGGCAGGGATGAACAATTTAGCGCTTCCACTGATAGAAAATGGGATCTGGAGAGTAATTAAACTGTTAGTTTGACTTACAGATGAGCATTCCTTGAGTGTGAATATTTGGTCTGGTTAAAGAGTCAGCCAAATACCTCGAAAGAAAACATGCATGTTAAATTGACTGGACGTTATTGTATACATTGTATTTCATTTCTGAATCTATACTGTACTGTTGTCTAGACAGAGATATAACTCTGTTTTTCCATTCAGCTCTCCTCACCCTTAAAAACACACCTCAAATGTGGTAAAGATACATGGTTGCTTTACAGACTTTTGTCTAAAATGCGAGCCATGAAAAATCTACTCAAATAAGTGATAAGATGTGTAAATTATCAGTGACACTGATTGATGTATGTGTTTCAGCCTACACGGCCCTTTCCTGAACCTTCCCAGTACATACTCCCACCACCGGTTGAAAGAAAGTCGAAGCAGGCCTGGGTGGCTCCAGAACAAGTGGACTCTGAAAGGCAGGGAGTTTCACCATTGAGCTCCAACAGGTAGGGTAACCCAGATGAGATGAGAAAAGATAAGGTGTGATAGTATATTGATATGTTAAATAAAATAATAGAATGTGAATGTATATTTTTTCTGCATTTCATGATGACAATATTCTATCTATGATTTTCAGAAGCAAATCTCCTGCCTCAACCTCAGTGGTCAGTGGTCTCTCGAAAAGATCAGAAAAGATACGAGAAGAATGGTAAATCATTATGTTCCCATATGCTGAGTATTTAAAAAAAAACTGTTTTAAGTTTATTTATTTGATTAGGACAACGCACATTAATTAACACATCAAATAGCATCAATGTAAATATGCCGGAGTTAGCATAATTGCTCAATTTCATCCGTCAAAAAAGAGAGAGAGAAAAAGAAAACATAGAAATTTTACACAAAAAAAAAGGCCCGATTCACATAAATGTTAAAGTCCATGATGAAGTCTTCATGATGATTGTTTCTAGGATTGTCTCTATCCCCGTGTGTGTGTGTTCTGTTATGTTGTCTGATTCTCATGATCGTCTCTGTTGTCTGTAGGGGCTTCACTAACCACCACACAGCTCTTTTAATGCTCAAGAGAGCCCAGAATATGAAGTCAAAGAAGCACCAGCAGAAGAGACGTCGAGGTGAATATGTGTAGAAATGTCTGGGTAAAAATATACATTTGAGCTTGGTTTTGATTTCATGTGTCTAATATTTCAGGTTTGCCAGAATCATTTTGAAACATTATTGTGAGCAAATGGCAGAAATATGCTAATACAGGCAGATTTGGTGAGAGGTTCTCAATTTCCTTCTTAAGAATCCCTCACGGTATAGAAGGACCAGTGAGGACGTAAATCTATTTTCTAAACGGGAAAAAATTCACACTGATTTTTGCTTCTGTTCATTCCTGTCTTTGTTTCTTCAACCGTGCTTCAATAGCAGTGAACCTTTCCACCTCGTGTACATTAACGAGCCATAACAGACAGCAGAAGCCAGGGCCTGTCGCCTCTTATTGGGTCTTAGTCGAGAGCCGGCAAAGGAAATAACTATTGCCAAGAAACCTCTTGACAAGTCATTCCGTGATGATTTTCATTACGATTCATTGTAGTGGTTGAGTGCGGCTGCAGTGAAAGGTGACCTCACCTCTACTCTGCTCCAAGAAACAGTAGTCCTGCCTCAGTTATCATGCCACGGTCATGTAGAGGGAGGCTGCTCTTTGATCACAATTGCAAATGCATGATTCCAATAGCAGGCCTCTTGTCATCTTGCTCCACCGACACACAGGTCTTTGTCTGCACTAACTCCTAATGGCATCCACCTCAGTGGAACCAGAACTGTTCTAATATTTTCCGAATGTTAGGTTCTGGTTTTCTGCTTCTGGTTTTCAGCCTGCCTTGTCCTTCTTTGACCCTCTCTCTCTCACTAACTCTACCTAGAACCCTCTGTCCGCCTTGCCTTGTTCAGAAACTGCGGTTTCCAGCCGCATCCAGTGGAGGCACGGAACAGGAAGGCACGACACAGCAGCAATGATATAAAAGGTAGGACTTGAGACATGCTATTCGTTTGGTAACCCTGTAGAAACCCTTGTAAATATAGCTTTTTTCTCTTAAAAGTCTTTCTTGGTCAGACATGATCATCTGTACAGAGTGGAGTTGTGTACTTCAGAACCTGAATCTAGAATGTATTAAGCATGTGTCACAGACAGGAAACTGCCTTGATGTATTGGTGAATAACACTGGACATGATATTAGAATATAAAATAAAAGAAGAAGCAAGCACTGCAAGTCAAGAAGTTACAAATGGAAAATAGAAAATTGGCAGTAACATATAAAAATGTATAGAAACAATTGAGTTCTCTTTGCACCCAGCACACTGTTCCGCTAGCATCAGTGACATTAAGGTTAGTAATGTACAAGATGACCATTAATTAAATCCTGAGCTGATCAGTTTAAAAAATTCTTGACCAGGGAATATGCTTAAGTTCACAGTATTAAGTTAAAAGTATATTTGCAGTGGACGTAATGTTTATGCAGAGATAATAATTTCACTACTTTTGCTTGGGATGCTTGAAAACTCACTAAAATTTGCACTTCAGAAGCGGCAAAAATTCGGATGTGGGTCACAAGATAAGGTGTGGCAAAAACACTCGGCAGCGCCCCCCCACAAAATTTCTACGAGGCAGTACCTCGTGGTGTGTTTCACTTAGATATATGAAATTCAGTAGGCATATGTTTCACATCTAGATCTACGAAAAAGCCTCATGGTGCCATACCCCGAACCCAACATGAAGTAAGCCACTTCGACCTTATTTTTTACATGACAGCCGTTGCCGTTTAAAGGGACTGCTCAGCTGGTTTTCTAAAACCAAACTGTGTATCTGTATGATTCTCAAATTATTTCCCTTAGTTTTTATTTTTGATAATTAAATCATTGTTCAAATAATCCTGAGAGTTTACAGGTACAGACTGTTGTATAAAGTACTGGGACTGTCTGAGAAGAGGCAAATTACTCCCTCAATCTTTTTCTGCTGTGGCCTCCTGCCCTGCCCTGAGGTGGAGAGATGATTTGGCATTGCGACGTTCATAGCCAGACTTAAAAGGAAGGGAAGAGCTGGAGGGAGGGCAGTAGGGAGGACAGGGGAAGTTGGCTTTTATCATGAGGGCCTGTCTCCATCTCTCCTCTGCACCGCGCCGCCACCCCCACCCACCGGGGTCAAGGCCTCACATCCAGAGAGCACGATGCTCGCGGTCATCCAGCAGTCAGAGGGACGCTGCAACAACAGAAGTTGCCAACAGGCAGTGAAGTGACTGGTCTCTTTCTGGTCCAAGTCCAAATACTGCCATCAGCATGAAATACCCCTCAATTAGCTCTGGAGGAATACAGTTTAGAGGAATACAGCATGTACAGTAAGCATGTCGTTTTATGTTACAGTAAGAAAAAGAAGAACAAACTGTGCCTCCAACTTTGGGATGTTTTTCCATTCCACTTTATCTTTTTAGGGTGGAACGCATTGGTAATTTGTTTGTTGAATAATTGTGAAGGAGCCCCCTTGTTTCCATTAAATCTGATTCATTGTTATGCAGGATAAAGCAACAACTTATTACAATATTTTAAGATTATTCATTTTCATCAGCAGCCAATAATTGCCAAACTTAAGCAAAGATTGACAAACTTGTCATTTATTGGATGGATGTTTATTTTTTTCCTACTAAAAACTGAGTTTTAGTGTGACAACAGTATTAACTGCAGGTGTATTAAGTACGACAACTTTCCAACACTGTAATTACTCACAGTGGAATCGTGTCTGAGCACAATGTGGCTGTGGATAAGCTCTCAGCCAGTTGGCAGTTGAGGGCCAGTTTCATCCAAACGACCTATTACATTACAACAATATTTCCAGTTCAGTTTCTTTCCAGTGTCCTTATCTAGACTCTCCACCCTTGTCTTGATAATTCATCAAACAGGACTGGCGTTCTGGAGCACTGGAGTGAAGCAGCTACATCAGCTGATAAAGTGACAAGGGTCACTGGTTAGGATCACCCTTCCCTCTCTTCTTAATACCCCGTGTCCTCAGCTGGTTTTCTGATCAGACTGAGAGGGATCCTGTAAAACGAGTAACCCTAACCAGCCTGGTTCTGAAGGAGACGACTCCTGCTGCCTTTTTACAGGGCAACTGTGTGACAGTGGCGACAGCGGCCTCAGAGGTGGCGTGTCAGGAACTGGCTCATGGCTCTGTGATCCCAAGACTCTGTAAACGGGCCAAAGCCAGCCTCCCCTATTGTGCCCCTGGTCCTGACCTGTGGAAGGCACCCCCTCCTCCAGATCCATCCCCAGTGCCCGGGGCCTAGCCAGCCTAGCCCAGCCCAGCCAGTGCTCCCCGACAGGGGCTAACGTTTCAGGCTTTGAGTCAAGCCCCTTCTGGAGGTGATTAGCCCCAAACCCATGACAGATTCTTTCCAAGATATCCGACGCGCCGTGTTTATTTTATCCGGGCTCTTTGTGTGGATGTGCTGGACATGAGTAACCCACTTGAAATGGGTATCGGCTTACATACCCAGAGAGGAAGATAGAGAGGGAGAGAATGTAGCAGAGCCACAAGACATTTTTTTTTTTAAGTAAAAAAATTTAGAAATACTTTTTTTTTTTTTGATCGTCAAGTGTCTGTGTGCTGCAGATGTTGAAGATGTTGTATGCCTCCAAGCGTTTCTCCTTGTTTCTCCTCTTTCTTTCCACCAACGCCTTCTATTCAACCCCCCCCCCTCTGGGCACACACGCTCTTCCAACCTCCTTCTTCCATCCAAACTGAGATCCAGCCCCACCAAACATCCGTCCTCATGTCAGAGGGACACAAGGGTATATATTTTTATTCCAGCCTGGAACCCCTACCTCCCGAGCACTTAACTTGATTTCACACTTCAAGTCATCTACAAAGTCCAACTGAAACACAATCGTGTTGTTTATCATCCATCATCCAAACTAGCTTAATGTCAGACTATTTACCACCATTCATATGCATTCAATTTCTCCCCCGTACTCTCAGAGCTTCTATTTATGTCAGGCACTGGAACTCTCTTTTCATAGTGTACAGTATGTTTGAGATGCACTGGCACTCACAGACATCCGACTGAAAACTCTGAGTCAGGGTCCTCAAATTTCAGATATGCTCTGATCCTCTTCCACTCTGCAGATGTCACGAAAATAAGATTTTCAGAATGGCTTTCGTGGTACTATACAGAATTCCTCGGCCTTATGTGGTAGGTTTTAACTTTGCAGAGATAGGGATGCAATGAACAAATATTTATATTAGAGATTCATTTGTGGGTTATCTTGATGATAAATCAATTAATCCTTTAGTCTATAAAATGTCAGAAAACGGTTGCTCAACACAATTTCCTAGAGCCCAAACTGATGCCTTCAAGTTTCTTTCTTTTGTCAGCTCAACTCATTCATTGATTAACTACAAAATGCAGCAAATGTTCGACACTTTTGATTTAAAAATTACTAGTTTTCAATAGCTGGCAATTTATTTTCATTTTGATCAACTAATCATTAATCGACACTGTTACAGCTTTTGTCAGAGTAAGTCTACAGTTTCACAGTCTTTCTGCTGGTCTAATGCCAGCCATAGCAAGCCAAAATGCAAATTTGTCAAGTCTCAGAATGCTAACACAGCATTTTAATATTTCCTTTTCAAAGCTGTATTGAGTAGCGACAAAGGGTTTTTAAGTAGGTTAGATGAATCACAGATCATTTCTGGTCATATTTTGGCTTTTCATGTTTTCATAGTGTAAACAAACCAAAAGCTTAGCCAAACGTATTTAGACAAGAACATGAACAGTTAATGCATCAAATGAACATTGTGTCAGACCGTTGTACCTCTCCCGCATTCACACCTGTTCTTTTTTTTTTACAAAAAATTGCCAGGCCTGCAGAGCTGAGAAGTAGATGGTATCCTTCTCTCTCAAGCTCCCTGTTTTCATTCTTCACACAACCACTTTTTTGTTTTTGTAAAATGAATGCAACACTGACTGCTTTTAATGAGACATTGTCCAATCCAGTCCAGAAGTGTGCACGGTTATCTCCATTTGTCTGATGTCAGGCTTTCTGCCTCCTCTGCAAATCTGGAAAATGCTTTTGCCTCTAGATGTGGTTAGAGGACATGTCACACTAGTTTGTTGCAATTTCACTGACACCTTAAAATGTGTCTGTTGTAAATATCTCTTGCAGGCTTAGTAGTTAATGTTCCCTGCTTAATTACCATACTCACTGGGTTTTTTCTTTGCAAATGCTGAAAAACTATTACAACGTCACAAGTAGTTTATAGTCTGATTGTTTGACTAATTATGTTTATTGCCTTGTCTTTTATATCATATACCTTGTTTGGACTAAGGACTAAGCACTTTAAGGATGTCTCTGGATATTTGAAAGGAGCATTTTTTAACAATTTCTTGGCATTATAAAGACTAAGTGATTAACCATGAAAATAATTGGCAGAATAATCAATTATTAAAATAATTAGTTGCACCCCTATTCGTAAGTCGCAAAAACAACCATGCCATTAACTCATTCATGGCACATTTCATTTCTTTTTAGGGTCTGCTCTGGTCCTGATCCGCTGCCTGACCTTGTGTTTTTTAAAACCTCCTCCCCTCTTCAAGTAACAAAGTGCCAGCATCGTGTCTCTTCTCCTGCCCTGTTTGCTGCAGGCCAAACCCTTCACCCTCCTCCTCAAACTCTCTGATATTAAGTCAGAGCTCTCCCCTTCTCCGTAGAGATCACTTAATGCACTTAAGAGCCTCTCTTAACAGGCGTGACTCCTACAGGCCCCCTCCTGATGTCCTGTAGGAGTTCTGGCGGGGGATTGAGGAGGCTGGAGGGTCAGGAGGGGGCTTTAGTGTGGAGTTCATAGAGGAAAAGGGAAAGGAGAGTGTCTCTGTGATACTGGAGTGCAACATAGATGTGAACTTTTTTTTCACACTGTATGTACACACTGAACATGTGTTTGCCAAGCTATGCACTTACCTCTGGGGATTTCAGATTTATTGTCAGTCTTTGTAGCCTGTTTTTAATCTATCCATATCAGATCCTATAATTAGAACAACCTTTATAAAAACTGAACAGGCAGTAGAGATGCTTTGTTTGGATCATACAGAGCTATAACAAGCACAAAACATGAGTAAGTTGCTGTGTGAAAAACATTTCTCCGAGGGTCTTTTCTGTTTCTCCGTGTATTTTCAGCTTTGGGAAGTGCGAGTAGCCATTTCCTGGCCTTTGCTGCCCCGGGGGGAAGCATCTATCACTTGACATTTTTAGTGGGGCTTCTCAATTAACCCATGAAAACTGTAAAGCTTCTCTTCTTCTTTTTACAGCTCAGCAAAAGCAAGTAAATGGCTTAAATAAATGCATCATTAGTTCCAGCATTGAGCTGTCAAAATTCATTATCAGTTTACACCCATCCACGGCAGCATTACTGTCAGCGCAACATAAATGTTTACTTTGAATTACGACCTTATTATGGGATTTCGGCGCAACCCGTAAATCAGCGGCCTTTCAGATTTCTTTCCTTAACAAACTGGTGGAACACTGCTTGGATTTAATTTTACCAGGAACCACAAGGGCCCCAGCTATAGTTGAAAAAAAGCAGATCCTCTCCTGTTGCATCTTTCAGCAACGTTAAATGTATTATAGTAATTCTCCTGACTGCTCCAAACAAATACACCACCTTAAGCCCAAACATAAACACAGAGAGCTTTGACCACTGATCTTTCCCAGTGCTGGAAACCCTGGCCAGCTGTAATTACAGTGGAACATGTCAAATGTTGCTACAGATCAGGCCCGTGAGCTGTTTATTTGTTAAACTTGTACTTTGGTGAGCATCTGTTAACAGAGCTCATTCACTGCAGTATTGATTACGCCTCCTGTCAATTAGAAACATTCCTCCTTTACCCCAACTTTCGCTGATAAAGCAGCACACTCATTATTTGCTACCACTGTCATCAACAGAGTTACTTTACAGTAAAAAGGAAAATAAATAATTGTCTGCCGCGTTTATGTGATGTTTTCCTGCAGTTCGTGACGTCGAACTGGGCCTTCAGCAGGCAGAGAGGACGGAACGAGTGAAGCAGGATCAAGCTCGGCAGTGGCTGCACAGCCAGGCTGCTCACTCTGGCAGGGACTCAGAGAGGTGAGGCGCTTGGTGTGGGTCAGGAAGGTGGTGTAGGTGGTGTGTAGTCCAAATTGCTTCAAGGGGTTGCTTCAGCAAATGACAAAACATTTATTTTCTAATTTACCCACAGAATCTGTCTGTGTGATTTCTCACCCATTGTGGATTAACCCTAACCCTGACCCAAACATTTCAATGCTATGAGCACCACAGATGAACATCTCATGTGTTTAAGAGGTGGCAGAAATCTCTTAACCAGGGGAAAAAAAGTATAAGTATTTGTGCTAGGTGCCACCAGAGGTAATGTCTTTTGTAATTTGGGTAAACTGACCCTTTAATGAGCTGCTATTGTTATCCAGACATGTTTAGACATAATTAATATTCTGCTTCAAAAAATATGTTTTGTATGATCTTAACCTCTTAAAATCTCATCCTTCTCCCTCAGTAATCTAGAATCTATGAATATGCATATGTATTGCATTTAAAAAGATAGTTTGTACTTCATTCAAATTTTCACTTTTTGATAGTTACAACCTTGCAAAACAGAAATAGTACATTAGCCAAATAATACAGTACAGTGATGTCACAAAATCATATACCTCATAAGCTCAGATTTAACTTAACAGGAAACTTTACCCCTTCGGAAGATGAATTTGAAAACAGAGTAAGAGAGGCAGTCAGCATGTCAGCCTGTGCTAAACCCTCCCTAACAAATAGACATTATAGATTATCATACATGGCATCTGTGTTTATTCTAGGATATGTCAGAGGTAATTGCACAGAATTGAGGAGAGGAAACTGCTGAATTGATAAGAAACCGGCCCAAATGTTTGGGCCTTTTCTGTTATTTTCTCCTCAGCGAGCGTTTCTTACCGGAGATCAGCTCAGACATTCTGAATGGAGGCCGAGTGCAGCTTGTGGTGAGTACACTCCCCTCCCAGCAGTTCATTCACTTCATAGAATGACAGTGAATCTTGATTTGAATCTTTTCTGGGGGGCAGTTGCATGTATGTGAGGGTATGCAGTATTTACATTCACTAGTCAGAATCACGTCTGCGCTGTAGGTTCCCTCCCCTGGAGCCTGTCTCATCAGCTTCGATTTAAAGGAGGCGGGGGGAGGTGAGTCTGAGGTTTAGCTCCATGGTGACACTTTCAATTGGATCAACTGGCTGCAATTTCTGCATTTTACTTGCAGAAATCCCAGTGTCACTTTGGAGCAGTTTGCCAGGACCCGAGAACGATGCTGATGCTCGTGAGGTCTTTGAAGTCAGAAACTGCAGGTCTCCCTGTGCCGTTATAGAGCAGTTTGAGTTACGATCACTGGCAAGAGGAGCCGCCCTCTTCCTCCTGTTTCTTAGATATGTTCAGACAGCAGAGCCGCTGGTTGTTGAATGTTTTTCAAAATGCTGGACTGCTTGCGTGAGACGTGTCATGTTGGGCCTCATTTATGTGTGTGTTTCTGTGTGTGGTGTGTGCAGGCAGACCCAGGATACACAGAACGTCTACATCACGCCAGTGGATTGTGGGCCAACAGCAGTTTAACTGCCCAGCCGTGCAGAGAGAACAATTATCCTCGCAGAAACTCTTTGGGTCATGCAAGTGAGTCTTGTGAACTTCACAGCAGAATCACTCTGTTACACTTTTCACTGAACTTAGAATAGATTGTTCTGAAACACAAGACTCTTGTATCCCCTTAATGTAAGTTGTTTTTGTCACTGGTTATCCACATGAATTGTCTCAGAGACATTTATTCAGTAATAATGATTAATTAAATAAATAATAATTCAAAAGGTTTGTGAATTTAAGGAAAGAAATTCAAGGCCTTGACATTTTTTGAGGATAGACATAAATAGTCATGCATCCTTGAAAGTGCTTGAATGTATATATATATATATACTGTGCAAAATTAGAAATTGAATTCATTAGTAATTAGGCTACGTGTGTCTCCTGCAGTTTTCACCACTGTAACACAGCTGCACGACTGAGAACTGTTCACACATTTAAGCCTCTCATTCTCTTTTATTGTTATCTGCAAGCTTTTGTAAAGCCTGTTTCTTATGTCTAAACTAAAAATCTTAATAAATTAGACATTCTAGCGAATCATTACCAAGTAAAAGTTGATTGCACAATTGAATAGCTAGAGAATTTGGACACCGCTGCCGGTTGGATTGGTTTCCTTTAAACCTCACTTTGACTATGCAATTTTGTCTGTCACCTGGCATGAAATCTCCCAGGAAAATGATGGCTGACTGGTGATCCAGTCAGGCTAAGCTCAGTAATACCACTTGAGAACACTAGGCGGAAAAGTTTTCTGTTTCCACTTAAAGAAGGTGCGTGAACCGTGTTTATTGCCAATGCTAATGCTAAAGCTAATTATTCAGAAAACTTACCTAGTTGGGCATTACTGATTCACTCAGAACACAAGCAATTTAATATTATTTTATACACATAAATATGAAAAAATACAATCATATTGAATTTAATAATGGAGATTGGAGATGTAAAGTGTATTGTAATGTATGTTCAACAGTATAATTATACAGCATAGTCAGTGTAATTTATGCAAGTGTGTTTTTTACAGCACTTATTATTGAGCTGACATTAAAAAATGTCTTGCAATGACAGAAAATTCTACAGAAACTAAACACTAACATGAAAATACTACATTTAACTCATAAAGCTAATGGCAGTTATGAACACCAGCAAACACTCCACCAACCATGTCCATGTGTACACACGTGTGTATATACCTGTACATTTAGCACATGTGTGTACAGATGTTTCTGTGTTTGCACATGTGCACCCATGGGTGTTGAGTGCGTCGAGCCAGGGATAAAGGCTGCTGCTTATTCAGCTCAGATAGAGTCCACCGGCAGGCTGCTCCGGGAGGGGAGGGGGGGCCACAAGGTCGGGCCGGGGACAGAGTGCCGTGAATTTCTCCTCTGACAGGAAACGGGCAGAAAGAAAAAAAAAAAACAGTCCTTTCAGTGAAGAATGACTGGCCCTTCTGTCAGCAGAAGTGGGGCTCAGGAGTTTGAATGACAAAGATGCCACTGACAGGCTGAAAGCAGATGACCACATTAAACGAGCAAGTCAAGGAGAGCCCTGTCCCCGGTAACGAAGCCAAATTGGATTCCGGTGATGATTTCAAAATGATATCCACGAGGTGCAGCAGCAGCAGGAGCGAGAGTTGTCGGGCTAAGCACACAGACTGTTGTTCCCCTGAGGAATACGGCTGGGAGAAAGAAAGCTTCTTTGTCTGAACTGATGAAAACACCACTTATCGAAATTGTCTAGGACAAATTGAAATATGAATGTATGTGTAAGGCAAGAGCATTTCTCAAAAAGCCAATTAGATAATTCATAAACTTGGAACACCCCATCAAAAAATCATCATATCAGAGAAAATGGGTGAAACCAGGGAATCGGGAATGTAGGAATGCGGCTTCTTTGACAAAAATTCTTTTTATAGTCGGCCCGCACCAGTCAGTAAAAGAGTGAGACTGAAAAAACAGAAAACAAACTGTATTTATCAAACAGTTGTATATCCCTCTGCCTCTGAAGTGGTGTACATACATCAAAGTGAAGGTTTAAAGTGAGAAGGTTCACTTAGTTTGCCATAGCAGTAAAGACTACATAAATACTCTATAACCTACTCTATAACCTATTGCAATGCGATACTCACCACTCGCTGGGACGGTGCCATAAAATGCGTTTCCAGGCCCACAAAATATTTTCATTACATGTGCAGAGGAAACCACTTAAGTTGCGTATCTGCTCCCTCAATTTTGTCCGCTGTTCAGCTCTAATAGGAGTAAAATGATCGAAAACAATTTGTTTGGTCACAGCGGGTGGGTCAAATGTGTGGCCATTTGTTTAAAGCGCTGTACATTTAATAGCATGACTGCACGACTTGCATTGAAATTAGCAACATGTGCGTCAAGTTTTTTGCATTCTGTTTTTGATTTAGAACAGATAATTGGACAAAAGTCTTTAATAAACTAAACTTAGCCACCAAAGCTGGCCTAAAATGTCTTAAAATAAACACAAAAGACTGCGGTGGTTTATCTTCAAACTCTATTACACAAACCACGAGGAGAGGAAAATCTCAGCGTTACACTACGGACATGACTTAAATCAAAAACTCGGATTAGGTTTGACTTGTGAGTGTATTGATATTCTATACAGTGTGCCAGCTGTGCAGACATTTGGAGCTGGGTCAGTACCTGTGATGCGTCCCAGGCCCCCCCATCTCCTCCAGAGCCCTCCCCGCTGTTTGGCTCCCTGTGTGGGGCAGCCGTGGAGACCGCGGGCCTGGGCTCTACACGTGGAACGCATCATGCCCGGTAGAAGCGCTGCCTTTGTTCTGTGTGTTTGAAAAGCTTTGCACTGATCCCCAGGTGAAATGGAAGGGCCTCTGGTACAGAACACAGCCCTCCTGGGAGATGGAGCACACAAAATTCAAAATGTACCTGCTCAGATTTAAGTCTTTGCAGTGAGATTTAACACGGTGTTGTCAAGCTAAAGATAAAATGTAGTAAAAAAAATTACTTATTATTATTTATCATACAGCAATAAAATCAAACTTTATGTGTTTCTAAAAATTCGATATATCCTAATGCAACTTTTAAAACATGCTAAATTAATTGATCTATGTTAATCTCTGTATTAGTTGTCTGATTAAAATCAATAAAATAAGCTTCATGATTTGAAATTGATTGGCTGATTAGAAAGCAAAAAGCAATTTTCCAATTATGTTTTCTTTTGTTACCACAAAATTGCCTAAATGGATCGTATAAATTGCACAAACTCAACCTTACATGGTGCACATAATGACCTCATGGTGGAGAGTTGGAATTTTTATGTTTTTTTTTTATGAACAGCATCCCTATGGGTGCTTGAAGTGTATATATTTGTGCAATAGAAATTGAAGTTGTTTAGATTTTTCTCTTTACATTGGTTAAGTATTGGTAAGTTTGTTTTGGAAGGCACAGGTTTCCTTTTGTAACCTGTTTCCTGATATTGATTATTGATACCCATGCTACCAAGGACCCCAGAAATGGCTCTGCAGACAAGAAGAAGAGACCTGGTCAGCAAAAATCCAGTAAAATCATGATCGTGATTACAAAATGCAAAACAACACAGCGATGTATGCCAAGGATCAAATATTTATAGATCCCCTCCGCACATGTCAAGCAGTCAAACATCAGCATTCTGTTTGACGTGCTTTTTTCAGAGAAGAAAGTATAATTACCCCACTTCCTCCTCATAAAAAAAAAAAAAAAAAAAAAATCCAGGGACATGATTATGCAAATATTTGCTAGTGTCAAGATACCTCCTACTTCATTGTAAAGTGTATGTACACTGGAGAATTCAAGTTTCCATGTCACGCTTGCTAATACTAAATATTTGGGATTGACTTCCAAACTATTCGTGATACCACAAATCATGCTTATAGGCACGCTTAGAATTAGATTTTTAATGAGCGCAGAGAAATGTACACTTTCAGCAGTGAAAGTAAAACCGTGCACATGCATCACTCTACACAGAGAGGAGAGACGAGGAGAAAGACACATGTTTGTTTGGAGGGGGACTTCATTCCATTTCAAGTCTACGATTAGTCTATTTTTATGTAAGATATTGACACATTTTCCTTCTGTGTCTCCAGGAGGAGAGGTCCCATCTCCTAGAGGAGCCACATCTGCTCCATCAATAAAGAAGCGCATCTCTTTCCGAGACAACCCAGTTCAGCTGAGCGGCGGCTGGGGAGGGGGCAAGAAGAGGGGCAAAGTGCACAAGTAAAACACAAACTCTTATACAGCTGCATCGCCCTTTTTTTTTTTGCCGTCTTTTCTGATACGTAGCCCTACAAAGTATGCAGCACTTTCAGTAAACTATCTTTGTGGTGGTAACATTTTATCTTTTCCTGACATGAGGAAGACTGTCTTTATTTTTATTTGTAATGCTATTTCATCGCCTGCACCGAATCCGCCCGCAGCTGTTCCTTTTAAACTGAGCTGAAAACTCGAGCTCCCTCTCCTGAAAAATCAATTAAGACCAATAGGACCTGGAACAGCCCAAATATCTTCAGGCACTTCCATTATGTTGATTCTGCTCAAGTGTCACTGCCTGAGCGTGGTCGCGGCCAACCGGCACCAAAACACGTGGAGCGAAATCACAAGCCCTCAGCAAATGTCACGCTTCATATGCAAATGATGGCAGGAAATAAGAACCAGGACATTTAATACCTGGGCTTTTGGGATGCTGAACCGTTGTTTCTGTGCCGATACCATCTCTCGACAAAAAATATAGTTTGTAGCCATGGGAAGAGACTTGCTTTTTCCACTCCTCCTGCACTCTCTGAAGAGTAAAATTTAATAAAGCCCAAGTGCAATTTCCCCATTCTGTGGCTATGTTTAGCCCCTGCTGCCAACAGTGGGCTTGACATTTCTGCTTTTATGAGGCGAGCACAAACATTGGTGTTAGAATTAGAACAATGTTTTCTTTATTTCCAGTCGTGGATTATAATGGCCTTGTCTGTATATTTGAATTCGGAGAGCTAAGGCATCTGCAAACACCGCCCTGCCGGAGGTGGCGAACCTCTCGGAGGCTTGGAGGTTTTCTCGCTGGTCCGCCGCCTGGAAACGATAACTTAATGAATGTCAAAACAAATAGAACAGAGCTGTAGAGTGGCTCCCTGGCAGGAAATGCATATCTGCCCATTGACTTTCCTTCTATCTCTCACTTGCACATGTCTGGAGGGTGTGTTTTGACTGTACGAGAGCTGATGGGGGATTTTTGTCTTGGATAGTGGCGCATGCCAGAGATGTGGTGGTCCTGCCCACTTGGGGGTTGTTGTGAAACCCAAGAGCTCTGTCCCGCTTCAGGGGGCAGACTGATTCCTCACGCTCTCAGGGGGACGTCGGGGTTTCTTTTTCTCTATCATCCACTTGTTATGACCAAGCTATAACACTGAAGAATTCAGAGTTTTATTCGACACACAACATGCACACACAGGTGACATTAAAGTGCTCTTTAATGCACATCTTGTCTCCAATGTTTTGTTTGACACACGCTCAGATTTTTCCTGGCTTTCAGAGTTCTTCTTTACAACTTCTGACTCGTTAAACCATCGTCCAGCAGTTTTCATTACATTTGTATACTTTTGGGTTACGGGTAAATTACATGTAACCTAAGACATCCAAAATCCATTGCCTGGTGACATGAGCACTCCACCACACATTTAGATAAGATGAAGAACGGGCCTCTCTGCCCGGACTGCCCTGCCAGGCTGACCTCAAGTCTGGCACAGAGGTTTTCTATCAGAGTCTCAGATGCATTTAACAGTGTGCCTGCAAGTTTCAGAGACAAATGATGTATACTGTACAGACAGCCACTGGTTTTTATTCATTTTTCATACATTTAGAAATGAATTCAGTTAGCACACTTGTGCTGAGTTGCTTGAGGCGTGTATTTAACCACGCTGTACATAGAGTGTGCGTCAGTTTTTTGTCAGTGTGATATGGTAGAGATAGACCAATTATTTGTCTGGCTGATAGTCAGCTGATTTTCTGCATTTCTCATCTGTATCTGTGGTTTTTCTGTCAGATTGCCGTTAAAATAAACTGATTAAAAAATGTGCAACTTTGGCTCTGATGCCACTTCCTCTCACACAATGTCCCACCCACAAGTACCTGCATTAACACTTCTTCTCCACGACACTTTTTTTATTTGATAAATTAGCAGAAATACTCATGTAAAGTACCTCTAAATTGAGCACTAGAATAAATAGTACTTAGGTCCATTCCACCACTGATTGTTCTCGATTTTGACACTAAGATTTTCATATTTTAACGGCAAGTGAATATCGGCACCTTGATTTCTGATAATCAGCCCTGAAAAAGCCATATTGGTCAACCCCTATTAATGTGGTTATGCACTTGATGCAATAGAAAAAGATTGTTACTTTTATTTAAAATGACTTTTTTGAGAGTGTGCTTATTGATATCTCTCAATGAATACAAGGGAGTTGTTACCTTGAACATTAATCAAATCTAAAACCTCAACAATGTGGCATGCAAAATAAGTAGTGATAAAAAACATTTTTTTAAATTCTGACAGCGCATTACTGAAGCACAGTGTGACGATGACGCTCTTGTATTAAAAGACACTTAGGGACATAGAATAGACAATCTGCAGCACATGTGTGCAGGCAGCAGGACATACTGACTGAATGTGTTTGTACTGTAGAGGGAGCACAGCTGGATTGAAGGTCTAGTCACATTTGATATTGAAGTGAATAATATATCGCAAAAAAAGACTAATCACATGACTAGAATTGGAGGTAAATCCTTTAAACAGAAAATTATAGCTTAGACAAGAGATATATGGCTGTACCGGGTCTCAGCACTGGAAATATTTCAGAATGTTAAATAACCGTAAATCCCACAAACACTTGCGAAGAAATTGACATAAGAGAGGTTTCTTTTCTCATGTATTCCTGCCTCGTGACACAATTAGCCAACTCTGTTGGCCAAAGTAAAGAAAATGGGTATAAACTCCGAGGAATGTGCAAGCTCTCCTGGAAATGTGAACCCCACTTATAAAGAAATCGGGAATAAAAAAAAACTCACACAAGCAGAAACTGTTCTGCTCTGGAGCCCACTGGTAAAAGTCAAAGTTGATTCATACTCTGAATGACAACTGTTGGCTTAACACATCACAGAGTCGCTCAAACTAAGTTACAGAACCGAGGGCGGCACCGATGTCACGTGTGGAAAGAATCGAGAGAACTACACCACATTAAAAGATTATTAAGGTATTTGTAACCTCAGAATACTCCCTCATGTTGTAGGCGAGTGACACTTGAAATATCTTGTAAAACGTCCAGACTTTCATCGTGAAATGTTTGTTTATACACGCACATCTTTTTGATATGTACATTTTTTTATGATAATCTGATTTTTTAAATTTGTGTTTTTAGAATCATTATATTTTGCTTTGCAGTAAGAAGTGAGATTATGGGGAAAAACACCCTAAAAAGAACTGACCTGCGGTTTGATAATGTTCATCGTATCTGCAGCCAAAGTATCTCCAGGTTTGTGTAGTTTGTGTTTTTAAATGATAAACAGCATTTCTCTTTGCAGCTTGACTCAGAAATTACGATATAACAAATTGTTTACACTTGAACTTCTCTGTGAACCTGAAATGACAAATGTTGTTTTGACTAATGTTGCCTCTAAAATTAAATTATTATTAAAATGAAAATAATCAGAGTAAAACCAACCAGTCATAGATGCTCCTGGCTGTTTGGTTAGACCTAAATCTGTTGTGCATTTTAATTTGAGCTGCCATTTAAGATGTGATCATGTGTGGGCTCATCTTGCCCGTCTTGATCGTTCTTGCATGCTTGGTATTTGTTCCGCAAAGCGCTTTTTGATGGTTAAAGCGGTTACGTGAGAAAAGTCTTCTTTTTTTTTGTTTCACTGTTTTTAAAATGCTGCTTTATTCTTAATCGCGTCCGCATCTGGGTTTATTCTGAGCCACGTTGCTGGCGGGTTAGTTCTGGTTTCAGTCATAGGTGACTTGTATAACATGTCGACTTGAACCCAGATGACTCACTCACGTGACCGAGCGCTGAAGGTTTGTCAGTGCTCAGGAATGCCTGACTCCTGGAAAACAAACAGAGGACAAACAAACAAAATGAAAACAAACTTTTAAAGCGCAAACGAGCTGCTTTCACTTTTTTGATAATTCAGCTCTACGAGCCAGAAGTTCCTGCGGGATCGAATGACAGCCAGTCTGTATGAGCTCCACTCAAATGTGTGCTTTTGGGGAAAATAAACTCTGCTCGTTTTTTTT